>CM060961.1:111380197-111592697 GCA_030765045.1 Tenodera sinensis
AAACTGTTACACCTGCTTCATCGACAAGAACCACACCTGCAACTGCAACTAATTCTTAGCAGACTAACCATTAAATAGGATTTTCTTTTCCAAAATGCACGTAAGCTATGTAAAAATATCAGTAATGTGAAAGGTGTTGAGAATTCAAAGTCAATGCAAGAAAATTATTAAATAAAGACGCGAACATCAAGGAAATAAGTATATAATAACGCAAAATTCAATAGGCATGTATTTTCATAATGTGGAATCCATGATAAGGATTTATGCACGCGTTAGCAATGTCTATGATGCAAGGAATAAAATATGTCATCAGAATTCACACCCTTCTTGTCTCTCATATACAGTGTGTAAGAGGTATACCTGCAGATAATTGGTCCTCAATGTATATCCACTTGATATGTCAGTTGCTTTTCTCTCTTTGTCTTACGGTTTTCCCACAAATGTATCACATACTAGCTGATGCTTTCTGCACGCTCATAAAAGCGACGCAAAATGACCAACACTTGTCAGTATAGACCGTCCGATCTGCTTCCACGCGCTCACACCTTCAATACCAGGCCTGCTGTCTAGGTCTAGATAGTCTGGGGTAATGACCTTGCAGAATGCTCACACTCGTTTCACCCACACAACAACCTGTTCCTCGCTCTCCAGGAAAGTAAACACATACCTATAGCTTGTGTGTGCCACCCGTACTTGTAGCTCTAACCAACCTGAAAACATACTGCTCCTACTAGCTAAAAGTATTAGCCTGCAAATATGAAGTGCATATTTTGCAATGTTGTTCATTATCCTATCCTGAGTTACCAATACAAATATCTGCATTTATACCCTTCACCTGTACAATCTTCAGTATCAAAAATATTTTGCGAGAAGATAGTCTTTAAGTGCTAAAAGCTCTAATTGGGGGTTTCTTGTATTGATATAAAACTCCATTCGTTATACACGTGTCGAAATTACAGCATGTGGTTAACTGTGTGCTCTTCGCCATCGAATACATCATTCAATTATCCTTTCCGTAAATATGAGTCTTTATACTTCTCTCAGTAATTGGATCTACAACTCCGTGATCTATTATAGTTTTGTCGTACCACTTTATCTCAGTAACTAGAGCTGCAGTTCTTACCTCCGTGGTTTGCCCTACTTTGGCTTAGTATTTGATTAAGTAGTTCTATAACATTTACTCCGGTGACTCTGTTATATGACCGTTTGGAACTTTTCGAGTACTTTAATACAAATCTATAAACAACCTAAACTCACCACCTAATAAATCTAACATCCATTTAAATGATCTCTCCTCACGCGTAAGCACAGGATTATCTGTATAATTAAGTCCCCCAAAAGTTACATTCTACTCTAGACCGCTGCGTCCTCCCAACACCAATATATGACACACTAACAAGGACAACATCCCAGCAACAAAGGGTAGATGATCCAGAAGATGAAGGAAAATTACTACAAGCTTCAATAAGAGACCGCATAAAAATACAGAAATAAGAAGGACGCAAGTGAAAGACACCGGGACAGCTGTACAGGTAACAAAATGGAAAATGGGCAGGTGGCACAGTAAGGCTCAACAACAATCGCTGGACAAATATATAACGATGTAGGACCCAAGAAATGGAGAGAGGAGGCCGGAAGCTCAAGAACGAAATGGGTGGACGAAATGAAGATCAACGCTAGAGCAAGTGGACCAGGACTGCGAGGAACCTCAACGCTTGAAAGGCCCACGAGCTGGGTGCCAAGAAAGACGGGGTATATCTGAATGTGACAGTGACAGTAAAAAGAAGTGATAAATGTCAAAAAGTGAGACTGAAGCCCAGAGAGCAAAGCGGTGCAAATGAAAATAAGTTGAAGTAAATGTAGGTTAGGACTAAATAAGCTATCAAAGACGGGATAATTTCACATTCATAGCTCAGATGTGGAAAGAGCATATTGAGCTCTAGAGGCCCTTGTTCTATAGGGATTAAAGGCTTTCCTCCTCCTCCTCCTCCTCCTCCTCCTCCTCCTCCTCCTCATTATCATCATCATCATCATCATCATCATTATTATTATTATTATTATTATTATTATTATTATTATTATTATTATTATTATTATTATTATTATTATTATTATTATTATTATTATTATTATTATTATTATTATTATTATTATTATTATTATTATTATCATTATTATTATTATTATTATTATTATTATTATTATTATTATTATTATTATTATTATTATTATTATTATTATTATTATTATTATTATTATTATTATTATTATTATTATTATTATTATAATACTATCTTATTAATTCTCTATTCATTTCTTTTAATCCGTTTCTCCTTTACTTTTACCAAATATACTTCCATCACTTTATTCCTGATTTTTCCTCATACCAGTTAATCATTCAAGCACTATCGTTTCCTTACTTAATTTCTCCCATTTTATTTCCCATATAGCCTCCGTCCATTTGGTCATCCCAGCATATTCTAATAAACACTAGATAATCCTTCTAGCTGCGCACACATATACAGCCTTGCTCATTGTCTCTTCTCAACCTCTTTAAATCAGTAATCCGGATCGCATTCATGTAAATCCGTCCCTACCAAAGTTATCACAACAATCCAGATATCTCTCTCCTCCTCTGTCGTACTCTGGTCTAGGCTCTGATTCCCGAGGTTGTGGGTATAAGCGAGATGGGTGCATTTTTTTTCGGGCGTAAATATCGATAGCATGTCCTTCGAAAGGGAGGTAAAGCCGTTGGCCTAGTGTCGCAGATTTATTGCATGTTAAAGAATCTCAAGCCTGATAAAGAGGCATCTGAAAGTGTTGTTCACGCTCAATATGGAGTACGACACTGAAAACGTAGCAGTTAAGGACGTCCTTAAATACTCAATTAATTTATCGCTCAATAGATCTGTTTTCATCCACTGAGTTTTAAATGTGTACACTTAAATAATTGCTAGTATCATGACATGGAATGTGAAGTCCTCTTTATTCTCAATGAATTCATTTATCATCGGAGAAGGGCTAGTGTATAGTTTTGTAAGAAGTGTTTCAAAACATATCTTTAGTATGTATTAAAAACAACCTGAAACACCAGTCAAGGTCTGGACCCAAGGATGCGTTACGTCCCCATCAATCAATATCATTTCTCCATCTCTTCCTTGGTCTTCGTATGTCTCTTGCAGACTGGACCGTAGTCGGTCACTAGGGAGTCTATCTGTCCTTGTCCAAACTCTGTACATGTTCTCTCCAGTTTTCTTTGTTTAGTTTAACCTTTTCTATTAAGTTAAATATGCTCAATTGTCTTATTTCTTCACTTGTTTTATAACCAGACAGGGAGTATACAGCCACTGATCTTAAAAATCTCATTTCTGTTGATTCAGCTTATCTTTTCAGTTAAATATCATAGTACCAGAACTGCCATTGTCTTATAAAATTTAATTTGCGCTTCTCTTCAAATTTTCTTTCTAAGGATTCTGCTTATTGTGGTGCACATGCTCAACATCCTTCTCTTCTAACACAGCGGTTAATTCTGATCTCAAGTAGTTAAATGTTTCCACCTGTTTGTATATTTTTACTTTCTCTACTACGTAAAGTAAGTAGAGGAAGTAATCTATTCCACCCAAAAATTCGATGTCACAATTTCACCGAAAATATATGTTTTGATGCCCCCTGAATCCAAAATAGGCATTTTTGGAAAAAGGTGCGTGTGTCTGTCAGTCTGTGGAGAGCATAATTCAAAAACGAAAAGTCAGTTAAAAACCAAAGTTGGTATTTAAGTTTAATGTCTTTCAAGGATTCAACACTTAGATTTTGAAGAGAATTGCTCCCCCTAAACTACCATTTACGTGGAAAATGTTTCGAAAATTTTGATTTTTTGAAAAATAACTAACGATTTTTATTAAAATGCCATATGTTTAAGATATTTTTATGACAGTAAAATGTATACTTCGAATTTTCTGGCTACAGGCCAGGTAGCTATGTTTATTCTGGATGACTTTTTCATAACATGTAAACCGTAAGAGATAGACCAAATCTTACTATACAAAACATGTAGATCTTCCTAAACCACACAATTTATGTCTAAGTAAATGTTTTGTTGTAGAATGAACCATTTCAGAGATATTCCTTGTTATATGTGTGAGTTGTGGAAAACAAACTTCGTCAAATAGAACATCGTTATTCATTTTTTATATGTTAGCCGTGCAAAGAGAACTGAATCTCAAAGCTTTAGAACATTTGGCTTTGAATGGCCTACTGAATTCCCATGTTCCCCTTGTACCTACACGAAGAGGATATAGGAATAAGAGTTTGTAAGAATGGTTAGTACAAGAGTAGAGAAAGTTATGTGAGCGCAACACATCAATTTTTTATCTTTTTACAATGTTGCTTCTGACATGCTCCTTTCCTATAAATACTAAAACTTTGGTTAATTAATTTTCTGAATTATCGCATTCATATACGTACTTTGTCTACTTGTATACAGGTTATAATGTATGCATAAATTAATCTATAACTTTCTGAACACAAAAATCTCATATCACAGCTTTATCTCATGTTTGTATTATACACTTTTCAAGAGTTTTACAGTAATTTTACAGCCTATTTTTCAAGCATTTTAGGTCGTCAAATCCGGTTTCTGTTTATTAGTAAACGATGCGACACCTAACTAAAGAAATTGATGAATGCATGTGTTCATTATAAATTGCGGCCGTTAATGGTGAGACCATGAGCCACGTGTATGCGTGGTTCGTTTGCGCACGCAGCACGCATACACGCGCTCTGTGTCCTCGACACAGAAGTGACCGCTCTATGCTCAATTCATTTATTTCCTTAATGATTGAAATAATAATTGCAATCAATATAGTTTCCGGTACCTAACTGCAGTGTCATGGGTTAGAAATTGATAGAGATTCTAAAATAGCAATTATTATTATGCTTCTCATTATTATACGTATACTCATTTTCTAGAGAGATAAAAGGCAAGGGATGTGAAGGCGCTATCTTTTAAACTGATAATATACGTGTTCTGTTTGCTCCCTTCCGCTTTGTTCGACGTGATGAACGAATGTGTCATAAGCGATAAAGAAGCTGCTCTTGTTTCATCGTCTCTATTACGTGGAGTAAAAGGACATGGTGCAAATTATTTATCACCCCTGACATCGCTATAAAGTTCACCCCAGAAGGCAAATCAACTATGTCAGACCCCAAGTTATAAAATGAACTGTCACGTATAGCTCTACTATATATAGCTAGTAGGGGAGTATTGTATTCCACCCAAAAATTCGATGTCTAGATGTCACCGGAAATGGCTTTAGAGGCTTTCTGAACACCGAGCGGGATGGCTCAGGTGGCAACGTCTGTGGCCCGCATTCGGGAGGTCACGGGTTCAATCCCGTGGCAGCGCAGTCTGATATGGGGTTTTCCGTGGTTTCCCCATGTCACTTCCATACCACGGTTTCCTTTCTATCATCTCCCTTCACTCCATTTCCTTCTCATCTTTCAGGTGTGCTTCCAGGCGTGTGGTGTTGGCAGTGCCGGATAGATGGCGTGGTTGTTTGGGCATGTTAACTGCTGTTCTCAGCGCTAGGTGGTGTTTGGCCGGCGCTTGTCCTCCGTCTGGGAGGGAACGCTCAGTGCGACACCGGACTTGCGGGGTGCTGCATGCCTGGAGCCGGGATGAAGAGATCTCAGCACTTGTTAGGGACTTCCGCGCGTCTCTGTGGCCTGCGATCCTGTGTGGCACCTTCGGTTTCGTCATTTCATCATTGTCTCCTGGGGAGGGGGTGGTAGCCACAATAGATCTGTGTAGATCGACGTGAGCGAGGTGTCTCCCTCTGTGTCTGTTACCCTTTTTTGTACCCTTTCTAAACGCCCAATAAAAGCATTTTCAGAAAAATGCCCAAGCGTGGGTGTATGTGTGTGTCTTGTGCGCACACAAGAACGAAAAGTTGGTTAAATTCCATATTTGGTATTTAATTTCGGCATCTTCCAAGAATGACACAAAGTTTTCCAAGAAAAACCCGGTACTCGCCGCAAACTATCTCTTACACTGCAGTTTTTATTTATTTTTTTTTTTTCAAATTTCAATTTTATTTAAAACCGCACCAAAACTTTTGCTTAAAGCATATGTTTAAGATGTTTTCACGACAAATGAAATGTATATCTTCACATGTTCTGAGAGTAGCCTCTGAAGTGTTCTTGATTATGAATGACTTTCACATAAATGGTAGACGCAAACAGCGTTTGTATTCCCGTTTCATTTCGTGATATTAAAACCTTATCATCGGCAAAGGCCAAGGCTTATAGTTTGGTTTTGTTAGGGCGTAATTGGAATCCACACTTATCAGATAATTCGTTACCGGTTACATCTTCAAAGTTTCCATCAAGAGCCAAATTGAAAATGTCGGAGAGAGTGGAGAACCCTGAGGGACTCCTTTATATACCTCAATAGGTTCTGTTTGGCCTTTGATTGTTTCAGTCTGAATTATATTTTTTCATAAAAGGTTAATAACTTAAGTTTTCAGACATATCGAGCAATGCTAACGATCGTATTATATGTTCATGTCCTACAGAACCAAAAGCTTTAGTCACGTCTAAAAAAGCCATTGCACAATAAGATATTTTAATCTTAGCTATATTTAGGTATCCATTAACGATAAAGATATTTATATGAGTGACGGGCGTTGAAATAAAGCCACGCTGGTAGCAGGAGAATGACGTAAAATTGCGTAATTTATCTCAAACACGCTCAATAATTCTCCTTATTATGGAAAAAATTGGCCTCTAATTTTCTAAATCGGCTACGTTTCTACCTTTGTAAATTAAGATAGTTCTAGATCTTATAAAGTCTTTTGGGACCATATTAAATCGAAGCATATCTGTAGCTAGTAAGGCTAAAAAGTTAACTACTTTAAGTTGTTTTAATACTCGCAGTTTCACCTTGTCTGATCCTGGAGTGTTATCTGGTTTAATTTTACATAATGTAACATTTATTTCCTTAGTAGTAATTTCCAAAATGTTTGGTGTATCATTTACATTATTTACCTACACCAGCTGGGGTGAGTCAAGGAAAGTCAAATTGTTTGGTGATGCAAAGATATAATTAAAGCATGTTTCTATATCCTCAGTGGATACTGAACAAGAATTGTTAATTGTTATCTGTCGTACTACTTCCCGTCTGTTATAAGTTATATTGGGCCAAATCATGTGAGTACTTCTCTCTCCTCTTTCCCGTTTGGAACGTCTCATTGGATTTGAAGATTGGGAGTAAGTGTATCGCTTACTTATCTTGCTTTTCTTACTTTTCTATCAGGTAGATATTGGTCCCTCCGGGACTAATGAGGCTGAGTGCACCCCGTGCCAGGATACAGTCCCCTGCTGGTACTGGGAATCGAACTCGGGTCCTCCGCGCCAGAGGCAGGTGCGCTACCAACTGCGCTACGGAGGCAGTCTATAAATTATAAGACAGAGGACAAATACACGTCTCGCAATGTCACTAGCAAGAGTGTAATTAAAAAAGAAATCGAATATGTTGCACTCGCATGACTTTCTCTACTCTAGTACCAACCATTCTTACAAACTCTTATTCCTACATCTCCTTCATGTTAGTTGAGCTAAATATTGACAGAAATTATCTTACTGTTGATTTCCTTGTAGGTACAAAGAGAATATGGTATAGTCAAATCTTTTAAAGCTTTCAAATTCTGTTCTCTTTGCACGGTTAATAGATTAAAACATCAACAGCGATGTTCCATTTCATGAAAGTTTTAAATTTTCCGAAATTGACACAAATAACAAGGAATATATCCGAAATGGTTCACAGTACAAAAAAAAAGTTATTAAGGCATAGATTGTGTGTTTTAGCGAGATCTACATTTTTTGTGCAGTAAGATTTTGTCTATCTCTTAAGTTTTACGAATTATTCAAAGGTCATCCAGACTAAACAGGACTACATAGGCTATAGCCAGAAAATTCAAAATATACATTTCATTTTGCATAGAAATATCTTAAAATATATCATTTTAATCAAAATCGTTAGAGCCATTTTCAAGAAAATCAAAATTTTTCATGTAAAGGGTAGTTTAGGGTGGGTCTATTTTCTTCAAAATCTTCGTGTCGCATCCTTGAAAGACTGGTTTTTAATGGAGTTTTCGTTTTTGAGTTATGCTGTCCAATGACGCACACACGCGCGCGGACCTCTTTCTAATAATGCTTTTTTGGATTCAGTGGACCTCAAAACATATATTTTCAGTGGAATTTCGACATCGAATTTTTGGGTGGAATACAATACTTCCTCTACTTCATTATAGTAGCAGAGAAAGAAACAGTCCAACCAGTTAGTCTTACTTGCACAGCAAGGTCAACATTCATTAAATCCACACAGATAATGATTTTATTTATGTCGGGAGAAGAAAACTGCAGCATAAATGTTGACAAAAGCGAGTCGCTAGTGAAGATAGGTAACCTGGTTTTACTTTTCACCCAGCTTCAACATGGACAGAAAAAAACTGCATTTTGAGTCCAAGCTTGGAGGCCAGACAAGTGACGTCATAAAGAATGTCATAGCACACTTTGAAATGAACATCCTGTTTATTTTTGGAATCCCGAACGTTTTGAGAAATATGTCGTAACTTAACAGACATTCGTGTATGCCGAAATACAATTAGCCTAAGACACTAAGAAATAAAATAAGAAACAAATCAGCATTCTTTTAAATCGTATATCTATTTTATCCCTGTGTCCTTTACTCTCAGACTACTTGAGTGATTCCGTCTGGAAAAACAAATGTTTACAAAAAGAAAGTAGAACAAGGATGTACAAAGTTCTAGTAAGACCAATAATGATATATGGAGCAGAGACACGAGCAGATAATAGAAGAGAAGACAGCTATGAACAACCGTGAAGAATACATTAAGAATAATCATGGGAAAAACTTGGTTAAGCCGATGTTCCACGGTGCAACTATTTGGTCCAAAGCATTGTGTACAACAAAAGTGCATCGTGACTCATCGAGAGTTGGATACAATTTTGTTCCATGCAATTACTATCTTTTTTTTATCCAACCTGTTTGTATACAATGCGATTGAGGTGCATCTAATTTTTCCATCCAACTTGAGAATAGTCAATCAGCGTCAGCTGTTGCATATGCACGGCTCGTGGCACTTTTTAATGTGATGGGTATTTTAATAAAACCTTTAATTTTTTCTGGAAGATTGATTAACGATTTTTCGTGACCATTAACGTATACGAGTATTACTGAAGTGGTTATTACATAGCTATGTTTCAGAAATAATAAGAAATCCAGTTAATAGTATGTTTAAATCTTATGTTATGAAATAAGTTCAAATCTGTCCATCCACACTAAGATTGAAACCATTACAATTATTCCTTATCTATTTCATGCTTGTCTGATATTGTGTCCTGGTGTGTAATTTTGCCTTCGACATGATGTAAAAGGTTGAGAAATAAATCTTCGCGACTTGGTAGAAAATTGCGATATCTTTCCGGGTCCTCTAACCTCAATTCGTTTCGTAGTAGACCCAATATAGCTCCACCCGTACCGCGTTCTCTTCTTTGTAACTATGACCGTGTCCACCAACGTCTTTTACTTCTAATATATATTTTCTTCCTACTGATACTTTTCGAAATATATCCCAAACCTATACTTAATACAGCAATTACTAAATTAATATTTCACGCCCGCTATGTTTATTCCTCACGCTTACTACGTGAACTGTCATTTGTATTGGACCAAAATGAATCAGTGTGCGAAGTTGAGCGCCCTTAAACCAAACCAAATGAATCAGTGTGACAGACACTTTCTTCTATGTACAATTCCATTGGCTACAAAAAGGTTGGTCAAAAAAAGTTGGAACGTGGGGCACCGGCTTTAGGTAAATTTAAAAATGAAGAAGTAAGAGAAGAATGTGATATACAACACGCAGTCATATTCGTGAATATGAGGAAAAGGAAGTGGACTGACCATGTGGATAGAGCAGATAGCAATAAATTAAAATATAGATCAAAAGCCTGAAGACGGAAGAGATATAAGCCGTCCAAAAACAAGATGGAAAGATAATATTTTGCCTCCCTCGGAATCTGAGTAAAGAAAAATACATTAGCCTACATAGAAGAAGAAAGAAGAAGAAGAAGAAGAAGAAGAAGAAGAAGAAGAAGAAAAAGAAGTAGAAGAAAAAAGAAGAAATCTTTTGCTCAGACATTTAGAGACACACAGTGACTTTTTAAGCCCGTAGAGTAATTTCGCTGTGGTTTATAATAACCTTAATTCCTATACATACATAGTACTAAGAGCATAAAGGATACTAGAAAATGGGAAAACAAGCAAGATAGTAATAAGTATCAGAATAAAGCATAGGTATGCGATTTTTACATCAGCTGTTACAGGTAACACTGAGGAAATATACTAATATTTATTGCGTGAAAAATAAGAGGAAATCTTTTATGAAAAAGTGTGCTGTTGAGGCACATATGGGGAGTTCAACTTGATAACAGCTACCTGTGAAATCTCCACCCACGAACCTCTCCTGTCCAATTAATTCGGCATCCAGCCGAGCCACCTACCTCTCTGTTCCATAATGCTCCATCCTACGCTTTGAGTTCACCCCATTCAGCTCTAGCTTTTCTTCTCTCGTTTCCCAGCATCAGGAAAAATATAACCTCATGAACTTCGCTTGGGCTTTAAAGCATACGTACGATCTCTGGGCAAGTAAATCATATTTGATTATATTTTGATCCATTTCAAAGTGCAAGGCTTTTGTAGTGCTGCACTCTGTGAAACAGTTTTAGTGTGGCAGAGAACCTTGGTTTATCACTGTCGGAATCCTTTCTAAAGTGTTAGTTTTATTTTTACTGTTCTATTTATACCGCTCATGTAACTACAGTGGTCATATTGACGGCGTTTTATCTTTGGAACATATTGCGTTTATACATATGCAGCTGTTATTGAATTTCTGATTTTCTTTCGATTTATGTAAATTAAATCCCTCTACCTTTTCTTTCTCTTTCTCTGTCTGTGTCTAGAGAATATTCTAATCCCAAGCCGAGAATCGAACATAGCACCTTCACATCAACAGGTGATGTACCGACCGAGCTACATGGGGAGCCTCTAAAGTGCCGTCCGCTTTAATTGTACACGATTCATATATTATAGGTGGTCCAGAGTTTGTAACTAATAAAATAAAATTTAAAACTGTTGTGGAAAAACTATATTGAGTGATACCACGAGAATGTTTCATAGGACGATAATTTTGCGAGCGCGAAGCGCGAGAACAGTTATCCCAAATTTGAAAACTTTGAGTGGTATTTGTTCAGAGTATTCCGCGAAATAATAATTAATTTATTTAATATGATTTAATATTAACCGTCATTTAGAAGTAAACAACTTCGAATAACATTCATGCAATTTAATTAAGGTTTATTTTGACATTTAGTATTTCTAATCCAGTAAGCTGAACAACAATGATTATTTTAGCCTTTAATCTACGAAAATAAGAAAGTAGGCATATAAATTAACGCATTTGCATTAGTAGGCTATTCATTAAAGGTAGGTACGCTTAATTTTTTTATACTCCACATGGATACTTCAGATATTCAGGAACGTAAGAAAAGGGGGAGGTGATATAATCAAAGCGATAATACCACGACCAAGAGGTGATAATCCGGCATGAATGGAATAGTCGAAGAAATCTCAATCAAACCTTCAAACTAATTTCCTCCAGAGCTGGTAAATAGGCAAGGAAAAGTTGCACGTAGGTTTACCGGAAATGAAATGGCAGATTCGGCAGCAAAGATGGTAACTACAGAATCCAGTATTACCATTTCACGTGTTACTTCGGAAGACTTTAGGCTTGAAGTGCGGAGAGCGGTGCTGTCGTCCTGGCACGACGAGTGGTCAGCTCTCCGCGGTAATAAGCTGAGAGAAGTGAAAGAACTTCCGATAAACTGGGTAACTTCCTGCCACACATCTCGTCGCGAGGAGGTTAGGTTGGCTCGATTAAGAATAGGGCACTGCAATTTTTCGCATGGTTACCTATTTAAAACGGATCCTGCGCCTCTATGTCCGCTGTGTGACAACCTTTTGTCAGTTCGCCACGTGCTGCTGCAGTGTTGCTCTCTAGCGCACCTTAGGGATTCTCTGCAGCTGCCTGCCAGACTTGCAGAGGTCTTAGCGGACGACAAAACAGCGGTTGATAGAGTTTTTAAGTTTTTAGCAGATTGTAATATCAATTTGAGGATTTAAAATTTTAGATACTTTTATGGCTTTTGACCTTTTATTACATTGTTTTATATCCGGCTATTGCCACTACTTTTACGTTTATGTGTATTTTTCCTTTGGTATTAGTAATTTATTTTTGATTCAAGTTTATATCTGGGTATTGCCATGAATTTTAGAAGGGCGCTAATGACCTAGAAGTTGAGCGCCCTTAAACCCACCCCCTCCGAAGGAGTGTCGCCTTGTCGTGGCGGAGGGGCTCAGTACCTGAGCCAGACGGCCTACTAAGTGTCATTTTGATTACTGGTAGGCAAGAGGTGAGGGGAAGCAAAGAACATTCCAAACGGGTAGATGGGGCTCGTTAGTCTTGGTTGACCACTCATCTAGGAGAAGAGGACTCCGAAATCAAACTCCCCCAGGGGCTCCTACTATGGTAGGTACGAGTTTGGCGTACCCGGGGCCCCAAGCCATACTCTCGATTGGGTTCCTCCAAGAGGTGAGAGGGCATATGCCAAACGCCCAATCAACTTTGGTCCACTTTTGTGTTTGACCTCCCACCTGTTACCTCCCTGTACACAGTCTGATGGATAACCTACGCGCGGGTCGTCGGAGGATGGGGTGACGCAAGGGGTGACTGGGTAATCGCGTAAGTCCCAGCCCCTGGTTATCATGTAGGATCTGTGTGCGTATCCGCTGATAAAGGTCAGTCCCGGGGAGGGGCCATTGCATGAGCTGATGCACTCCTGAAGGCCATTTGGGTCCCTCTGTCTATACATTGGGAGGTGAGACCCTAGGGTGAGCAAGGTCCAGGCCAGGACTCTCACCTAAGCCGGGGTGGCGCCCAGGAAGTGAGCATGCCATCGGAGACATTTGCAATGGTGGAGGATATCATCGCCATGAGTCCAAAAACTCCAAACAACAAAAAAGCAAGTGGAAAAGAAGTAGTCGAGTGTTGTGGTCCTCGCTACTTAGTTATTACTAGAAAAGAGGAAGGTAAAAAATTCCTATCGGTGAGCCCCTTTACCATTCAAAAGGGTCTGGATAATATTGCTGGTCCAGTAAAGTCATGCACTAGATCTCGCAAAGGCACGCTGCTGGTTGAAACACATTCATCCACCCAGGCAGCTAAAATACTGAAGGCGAATATGCTAGCCAGTTATCCTATCAGTGTGGAGATGCACAGAACTTTGAACTCCTCGCGCGGCGTGATAAACACCCGTGCATTGGATGATCTAAGTAATGAGGAGATTAAAGAAAATCTTTTGGAACAAGGTGTTACTAACGTTTACAGGTTCAGCGTAAAGAGGGTGGTGAACTGAAGCCAACACGTACCCTGTTCCTGACCTTTGACCGGGTAGATCTCCCGCAGAGGATTAAGGCAGGGTACGAATCCATCGAAGTTCGGCCTTTCATCCCGAACCCGCTGAGATGTTTCAAGTGCCAGCGCTTTGGACACACAAGCGAGCTTTGCAAGGGACAAGCTACATGCCCTCAATGTGGAGATGAATCCCACGATGGTGCATGCACAGCAGCTCCGTCATGTGTGAACTGAAGAGGTGAACATCCATCCAGTTCCCGAGATTGCCCCCGTTTCGTAGAAGAAAGAGCGATTCAAGAGATACGGGTTAAAGAGAAGGTGCCCTTCTCAGAAGCCCGGAAGTTCTTGCGTTTACGCCAACCCTCTGTTCCAAGGTCCGGGACCTATAGCTCAGTTGTAACTAAACCGGTACCGAGCAGAGAGATCGCAACGCAGACCAGCGATTTTAATGGGGCAACAATATCTGAAAAGACACTTGTAGCCCGTAGCTCTATTCCAAAGCCTTCAACATCAGCGCGCACATCTATGTCAACGTCAACGTCCACAAAATCTTCAAGTGCAAAGAACATCACTGTTACATCACCATCAAGAGCACCAAGATCAGAGCAAAAAACTAGCAAGCCCGTAAGATGTGAAGCCTCACCGATAAAGTTTAGAAAGAATTACACAAGGACCGACTTCCTCAAGGAAAATAGTATGTCTAATCCCAGTACATCGAAGGGATGTAAGAGTCCACGAACATCTCCTCGAAGATCTCGAATATCCTCTTCTGGAGAATCTTCAGGGGTGCACTCTGACCGGCGTCTTTCATCTTCGCCGGTCTCCGTGTCAAATCGGTTCGAAGCTCTCGAACCAAAATTCAGTATCGGAACACGGACGTCCTCGGCAGAGGACATGGAATTGGAATCTGCCCACACTGGGAGACCCCCAGTAGAAAAAAGGCGCGAAAAAGCGCCAGACAAGAATACCAGCCCCACAGAAAAAAAAAGGGCTAAGTTAGTTCGACAACCGCCTGCTCCAAAGTAATGAAGAGTTACCTTGGAACTATCTGTCCCATACACAATGCAATATGGCTATCCTACAATGGAACATACGTGGAATTCCAACTCAATGGCCAGAACTTGAGCTTTTGCTCAAAGAATACGAACCTCTGGTTGCATGTTTGCAAGAGACTAAGCTGCGTCCTCATGACGCTTTCCATCTAAGGCGATACACCCCAATACGGTGTGATGTTACACCAGAAGAGGGTGTACCGGCACATGGCGGCGCTATGATGCTTGTTAGAGATGACGTGTATATGCAAACTCTACCATTGCACTCTGATATACAATCAGTTGCAATAAGGATTCTACTGCCAGACATCCATTTCACCATCTGTAATATATATTTGCCTCCGTCCCATAACTTCTCGCACATTGATTTAGAAGATCTAGTTTCCCAGTTGCCAACACCGTTTCTGTTGGTGGGAGACTTCAATGCGCACCACCCACTTTGGGGTTCAAGTCGCGCTTGTGCGAGAGGTACACTCATTTCCGATTTTTTGGACAGTCACAACCTAGCTCTCCTCAACACTGGAGAGCCTACATTCATTTCGGACTCTCACAATAGTTTCTCGCATCTTGACCTTGCAATTTATTCACCTCAGTTGGCAATCTCCTTACAATGGAATGTCATCTCTGATTTACACTCTAGTGACCACTTCCCATGTCTTATTAGTCTCTTGACGCAACATACATTTTCCACTCGTATGCCCAGATGGCGTTTGGACCATGCCAACTGGAACCTTTACACCCAGTTGGCTGTCTTTACCTACAACGAGCATGACTCAGTAAATAATTTGGCGCAGCATCTCACGGAGACGATTCTCTCTGCTGCCGAACAATCTATTCCGCGGTCGACCACACACCCCCGTCGATTTCCCGTTCCCTGGTGGACGGAAGAATGTCGGAATGCCATTCGTGCTCGAAGGCGTGCACTTAGGGTTTTCCAACGTCACCCTACTTTGGAAAACCTAATCGGGTACAAGAAAATGCGCGCCAGGTCCAGACAAGTCATTAAGGATACCAAAAAGTCATCATGGAGCAAATTTGTAGCTTCATTTAACCGACACACACCTTCCTCGGTTGTGTGGGATAGATTAAGGCGTGTTGCAGCTAAAACGACCCAAATACCAATAGCGGGACTAAAAACAGCCACAGGAGCTGTTGTTGATTCATTTGAAGTGGCCAATACCTTTGGCAGTGCTTTCGCACAAGTGTCTAGCTCGGAAAACTACTCCCCTGAGTTCCTTCCAATTAAAACTCAGGTGGAATCTCAAGGCTTCTCGTTTCGTTCTAGAAACGTAGAAGATTACAATCGCCTTTTCACCATGGCAGAGCTGGAGTATTCCCTGAAATCTTCGCGATGTTCAGCACCAGGACCGGACGGTATTCATGTACAAATGTTACAACGGCTCTCTCCTGAAGGTAAGGCATTCCTGCTCGAGGTCTATAATCGTGTTTGGGTTGACAGTATACTCCCAGAAAATTGGCGGGAGGCCACCGTTATTCCCATCTTGAAGGCTGGGAAGGACCGTCATCTTCCCTCCAGCTATCGTCCTATTTCCCTCACCAGTTGCGTTTGCAAGGTGATGGAACGCATGATCAATGGACGATTGGTATGGTGGTTAGAAAGTCGTAACCTACTGACTAACATCCAGTGTGGTTTTCGACGACGCCGTTCAACTGTTGACCATCTTGTGTCAATATCGACACAGATAATGGACGGCTTTATGAAGAACTGTCAAACCGTTGGCATATTTTTCGATCTTGAGAAGGCTTATGATACGTGCTGGCGAGCAGGGATTCTACGTTCCCTGTATGCCTGGAACATACGTGGACGCCTACCACTTTTCATTCAGGAGTTTATGAAGGACCGCTTTTTCCGAGTAAGGGTCGGCTCGGTGTTTTCTAATTCTTTTGTTCAGGAGGAGGGAGTACCTCAGGGTTCGGTGCTAAGTGTCACGCTCTTTGCTATAGCAATTAACTCCATCTGGACATGTGTTCCACCTGGAGTTTCGTCATGCCTATTCGTAGACGACTTCGCTGTCTATTGCACTTCTCAGCGCACGGCGTTCTTACAACGGCGCCTGCAGCAATGTTTGGACAACCTTAGAGAATGGAGCGTGAAAAACGGCTTCCGTTTCTCAACTGAGAAGACAATCTGCATTAATTTCTGGCGCCGTAGGAGACGATTACCACCTTCGCTCGGCTTTGGTCCAGATATACTTCCCTTCGCAGAAGAGACGCGCTTCCTGGGTTTGATCTTGGACAGGAAGCTTAGTTGGTCGTCGCATATTGCACAGCTAAGAGCGAGATGTGACCGTTCCCTAAATATTATGCGAGTACTGAATGGCAAATCGTGGGGAGCGGATCGAACAATTTTGTTGCGAATATATCGCGCATTGGTCCGATCCAAGCTAGACTATGGGTGTATTATTTATTCGTCAGCACGGCCATCTGTGCTGAGAAGATTAAACGTGGTCCATAATAGGGGCATCCGCATTGCAACAGGAGCTTTTCCAACAAGCCCAGTGGTGAGCCTTTACGCCGAGTCCGCAGAACCTCCTCTGCAATATCGGCGTGGGATTCTCTTGGCAAATTATGGTTGTGCGCTTAGATGTATGCCTAAGCACCCAACGTTCGTTTCTTTTTTCACCACCACGCTAAGAGAACGATATAGAAATAGCACCCTTAATCCAAAGCCTGCGGGGTTCCGTTTCCAAGAGCTCCTAGTGAAGCTTGGAGTGGAACTGCCTGTGATGTTCGCCAAGGGCGAGAGACTTTACCCCCCTTGGCTATCTGGTACGCCCCATGTAGATCTTGGGATGACCATACACCAGAAGTCCACGATGCCTATTTCAAGTATCCGCACGTGTTTCTTAGAATTTTTGTCAGGTTACTCTGACCGCAGATATATTTACACCGATGGATCAAAGAACACCAACGGTGTTGGATGTGCTTATGTTTATGGAACCGAACCATACACATTCGGTTTTCCAAATAGCACTTCCATTTTTACTGCAGAGCTTTATGCAATTTATCGAGCCGTTTTGTATGTTCGCCGTCGTAAATTAGGTGACTGCCTGATTTTGAGCGATTCCCTTAGTGCACTGCAGAGCCTTTGTCAGTTGTACAACCCCCACCCTATTGTACAACGTATCCAGGATGCCCTCCATGTTTTACACGCTTCTGGTGTTGATGTGGTGTGTGCATGGATTCCTGGTCACGTAGGTTTGCCTGGGAATGAAATGGCAGATTTAGCAGCAAAAACGGCAACTACAGAACCCAGAATTATCATCTCACGTGTTACTTCGGAAGACTTTAGGCTTGAAGTGCGGAGAGCGGTGCTGTCGTCCTGGCACGACGAGTGGTCAGCTCTCCGCGGTAATAAGCTTAGAGAAGTGAAAGAACTTCCGATAAACTGGGTAACTTCCTGTCGCACATCTCGTCGCGAGGAGGTTAGTTTGGCTCGATTAAGAATAGGGCACTGCAATTTTTCGCACGGTTACCTATTTAAAAGGGACCCTGCGCCTCTATGTCCGCTGTGTGACAACGTTTTGTCGGTTCGCCACGTGCTCCTAGAGTGTTACTCTCTAGCGCACCTTCGGGATTCTCTGCAGCTGCCTGCCAGACTTGCAGAGGTCCTAGCGGACGACAAAACAGCGGTTGATAGGGTTTTTAATTTTTTAGCGCAGTGCAATATAAATTTGAGGATTTAAAATTTTTAATTATCTGTTTCTGATTTTGGACATATTTATCACCTTGTTTCATATCTGGCTATTGCCACTGCTTTTTACCTTGTATATTTTTCTTGTTTGCTAGTATTTTTATTTTTTGAGTGAAATTTATATCTGGCTATTGCCATGAGTCTGTTAAGGGCGCTGATGACCTAGAAGTTGAGCGCCCTTAAACCAAATCCAATCCAAACTTAAACCCACAAATTTATTCTAATCCTAAATGAAGATGTGCAACTGCTGGCGCGAACAGCAGGCCTGGAACGTTGGCTATGGCTTTTGGAAAATCCCGAGCTGCTATCTGCACAATTGGAAGATATAGTCGTCGGTGCAGGTGTGGCAAGAGACAGTGAAGAGGTATTCCCTGGAGAGGTATTCCCTGGGGAGTTAGTGTGGGTTGAAGCATAGCCAATGGGGACATGCTGTAAGCCCAAAGACTGTACAAGAGTGCGGAAGACTGCGGTAGAATATTCTGCGGTGTTCGCAGGTTTCAGTAACTCTAAGCGCCGGTGCGCTTCTGGGAAGATTAGGTGCCCCTTGACACGGAACTCCTGGAAGAACTTTGCGTCAAAAAGCTTCGGACATTGACGCGAGCTGGACGAATGATCTCCAGAGTTGACGCAGCAGGGGTCCCAAATATTAGCCGTATAAGTGGTATCAAGGGACTAAGCTGCGTCCACAACACGCGTTCCAACTAAGACGATACACTCCAGTACGGTGCGATGTTACACCAGTAGAGGGGTTTCCGGCATATGGCGACGCTGTTATGCTTGTCAGAAGTGATGTATATATGGACCCTGTAACCTCACAGTCTGATATACAGTCACCGCAAGGATTCTACTACCAAACATCCCCGTCCCATGACCTCTCGCCTGCTGATTTAGAAGATCTAATTTCCCCATTATTTCTGTTGGTGGGAGACTTCAATGCGCACCTACCACTTTGGGGTTCAAGTAACAGTTGTGTGAGAGGTAAGCTCATGGCCGATTTCATGGACAGTTACAACCCAGTTCTCAAAACTGTAGTCTACACATTACAGTTTGTTCACCATAGTTGGCAGTTTCCCTACAGTGGAATGTCATCTGCAATAAGACATAGAAAGTGCTCATTAGGGTGTAAATTAGAGATGAATTAATTAATCTCTGATTTACACTCTAGTGAGCACCTTCCATAGTGTCTTATCACAACACACATGTTCCAAACGTATGCCAAGATGACGCGTGGGTCATACCAACTAGCACTGTTTACCCAGTTGATGTGCTTAGTTACTGGGTGTTACACTGAGTTCTCTTTTGGGCGACTACCCAGTTGCTGTAAATGAAGCATTGCTGCTCGTCTCCAACAAAGGGTTCGCGAAACAGGTTTAACTTGCGTTTTATCTTTTGGCTTTTAGTTTTATTCTGGGTTGCAAAAAGACCACAATGTAAGTAGCTAATCTCTTCGTTAGTTAATAATTTGGTAAACTAGTGAAGTCTCTGAGCTTCAGGGAGTTGCAAGAATGACATTAGACCTGTCTTCAAGAAGGTAAGATGTACTACGATAGAGCTGGCGTAATCTGGTTTTCTCAGTTATAATCATACGTGTGATGTCGCTGCAACAAATAATTGCCACTTGTTTTGGATTGTACTTCTACTTTATTTTGTTAAAGTCGTGTCCTGTTTTCTGCAGTGCAAAATGTAAAACAAAAGGAGTAGGAGTAAACTTTTCTTTTAAAGGAACATCATTTTGTCAGCATTAACTTCAGAAAATAAGAATAGCATAAAATGAACTGACGGACGTAGTTACAAATTAAACTGTTGGCAACGTGGAACTAGTCCTCAAAATGCAGACTGTTTGGACTTCAATAGAAAAGCAATTAATTAGTAGAAAATTAACCTGCCCTGCTTCTGCACATTTCACCAGGCCTTTGAATTTTCGTGTAACTGTGTTTTGTAGCACTGGTAACATTGGAAAAATTACTAATCATAGAACCCTTGTCTCATAGTTGGTAAACAGTTGCCTTGACCTTGTAAGCAACCGCTGATTTTGTACCAAAATGGACATATTTACCTACCTCATACAGTCAGTTTTCGCTCTGCAATTCTACCACGTGCAAGATAGCAGTGAATGTTTGGAGAATCTAAATATAACTTTAAATTCTATGTTGGCATATTCCTGAAAGGGAGTGAACCTATATCTAAAATTTCTTTTGGTAGAAATGCAGGTTAAGATTTCGTATTTTGCTAAACACTTATCGGAAACATGAAGCATTATATTGCACAACTTGACAATAATTTACCCTTAGCATATGGTGATTATACTTACATACCTGTGTAAGTTATATGTATTTATATACTTGAAGTAAAGCACTAAAGCTGCCAAATTGAGTATTAAGATCAACACTCAACATGGCTTATTGCTAAAATGTGGAATTATATTGGTGCGTTCTTTATTGCAGGACCTGTAGTAATACAGGTATAAATGACAATAATTAATCATCACAATCATCAATCTATTGGTAGGCTGAGAACAGCCCGAGGTGTGCCATACCTGGCTTGGTTGGCTTGGTTTGAGGGCGGTCCACTTCGAGGTCATCAGCACCTTTAAAACATTCATGGCAAAAGCCAGATATAAATTTTATTCAAAAATAAAAATACAAGCAACAAGAAAAATATACACAAACGGTAAAAAATAGTGACAATAGCCAGGTATGAAACAAGGTGATAAATATGTCCAAAAGCATAAACAGATAACTAAAATTTTAAATCCTCAAGTTGATATTGCACTAAAAACTTAAAAACTCTATCAACCGCTGTTTTGTCGTCCGCTGAGACCTCTGCAAGTCTGGTAGGTAGCTGCAGAGAATCTCGAAGGTGCGCTAGAGAGCAACACTCTAGCAGCACGTGGCGAACTGACAAAAGGTTGTCACACAACGGATATAGAGAGGCAGGGTCCCTTTTACATAGGTAACCATGCGAAAAGTTGCAGTGCCCTATTCTTAATCGAGCCAAATTAACCTCCTCGCTGCGAGATGTGCGACAGGAAGTTACCCAGTTTATCGGAAGTTCTTTCACTTCTCTAAGCTTATTACCGCGGAGAGCTGACCACTCGTCGTGCCAGGACGACAGCACCGCTCTCCGCACTTCAAGCCTGAAGTCTTCCGAAGTAACACGTGAGATGGTAATACTGGGTTCTGTAGTTGCCGTCTTGTCATACCTGTACCTGCCATTTTAGGGCTTAACCACTTTCATGACAGGATGTGGGGTTTTGCAGGATGACGAGTGAGAATGAGGTTGGGGCTGAATACTTCATCAGGATACGGTACTTATAGTTATATGTATATGCTTGAAAATGTGAAGGGCTTAAAAGGTACTGGTTGCCTCTAATGACTTTAATGAGGCAACATTATGTTCTTAAGCCACTATTTATTAACTCAGGATAACTTGACACCTTCCCAGAATTCACTAAAGTATGCAGGCAGCTCTGACGGTGCAGTCATGTAAATAATATGATTAACCAGTCGGGTAAATAAGGAGATAGTGGAAGCTCTTCATTTTATCGCATTGGGTGCGGTAGCTTGTCGAAATTGGAAACTACATCAGTGCTAAATGCACTGATCAAAAAGTATTTTTGACGAAATAGGGTTTTCAGCACATACGCAATCTTAAACGAAATGACTCAGCTCCAATATGACCTCTTTGTCAGACTAAAATTTTATAATGAAGAACAGAATAGAAATACATACTTCCGACATCAAACTATAATTCTATACACACATAAATCGACAATAATGCACACAGCAAAAGTGTTTATTTACTTGTATCTAAGCATTTCATAATATGAAGAAAATTAAGAGGAAACCATATGATGGAAACAATGACAACCATTTGCTGATTGTTTATAGGTTTGAGATTTGACCTTAGTGGTACTTGATTGAATGGCACTGTAGATCGGTCTTGCAACTCATTTCAGAGACAAGTGAGCACTTAGGCGCTAAAGAAATTTCTACGTGCGTTCTTGCAACCCAGCATTACTGTTGTAGGCTATGACTACTCATTTATGTTTTACCGCTTGTTATGTGCGTTTTAACGCTTTAACTGTTGTAACATTTACTTTTAACCTTTTTACCATTCATCTTTTTTAAAGGCTTTAACTTTTTACCTTTTTCATTTTGTGTTTCAGCTTTAGTCTTTTAAGCCCATTTGAAGATCTTACTTCGGGCCCAACTGATCTAGTTGTCGACGGGCCCTTAAACACCGCTCACTTACTCATTCACTCACTCACTTGACTCACCTTTGCCAATAAGGGAGGTCAGTCATAGTTGAGAAAATGGCAATATGATTCACTAGTAATTGTGTGTTCAAAAAAATGAGGGCGGATGACAAGATTATCAAGAATTCCACACCAAACATAATATAGCTAAACGCGTAGGGTGTTGTAGTTTTGGAGCTCAGGAAGCTTTGGAACCACGATAGCCATGTTCCTTCATTTGCTACTTTATTTTCTCCCCGAGTTCATCAGGGATAACAGTTCAACAATTCATTTTAGAAAAAAAAAAAAAAGTTGGTTAGTTGATTGTGGAGGACCAGAATATACAAAAATATAATAGTTTCATTTAAAATTCTGAGGTTGGGCCCCAAAGGCACCATAAGGGGCTCCATGAATATATTTTCCATATCACAATTTGAAAGGCCCCTTGCATCTATAACATTTGGAATTCTTGACATTTGGTTTTTTTTTTTTTTTTCCCCTTTCTTTCTTTTTCTGTTCGTTAAAGAGATATTCGCCTGTAACACTTTATATAAACCAACCTGCATATGAAGTCTTTGGATAGAAACTCGTGTGAAAGCTCACGACTGATGCTTTTAATTCGCCCTCTACAACCTAATTTTCTGTTTTAGAATCATTTTCTGTGCAGGTACCTGGCTACTTTATTAAAAAATTGATTCTTTTTATTTTTGTGGAACATCGCGCCGTATTCCGAAACTAAGAGATAAAATTTCATTTATTCAAAGCTAAGAGAGCACATGTGACTATGCTGTTTCTAGCAGGTTCTGACATTTGAGTCTGTCAACCTAACTTGTTTCATTTATCCGCAATGGAGAAAAAAGAAGAAACGCCTTTGTAATATACTCTCACTTTCTCTCATGGCGGATATGAAAACTGTTGAATGTCACTGTTCACCCCAGGCACTTAACTTAAACCAACTGCAATTTATGGAACATAGCACTCTTCTGGTTTTGATGTTCCACATATTTCAATTTCTCTTTGTGATAATAAAAACGAAGGTATATATGGTATGGGGATACTCTTGGATGGGTTCAAGAAGATTTAAGGCCATTCTACACGACACATTTTTAGCGGCACATCTTCGCGTATCTAAGATGTAAACTAAGCTGTAAACTGAATAGAGGCCGAATCTTATTACCCTTCTGCAGTTGGATGGCGTGTTCAGAGTGGTGGATAACTCTACAGTGATGTGATGAAGCTGTGGTTGTGTAGCGTATTGCTTGCATTCTGTGAAGAGATGTTTTACTGTGAGGTGGGTGATGCAGATATGAAAGGAGGCCCTACAACAGGGAGCGTTTGAATATACGCTGTGCGAACACGGCTTTATAATAACTTTTACACACGAAGGGTATAAGGTAATAGTGTTGCAAAGCTGGCTGTGGCACACCCAAACGAAATGTCGTGCGCCCGTTAGGTTTTAAATGAACAATCCTGTAAGTTTAATGTATACAGTGGTTAGTAAATTTTATTGTTTATATGTGGTGCAGTTTTTAAAAAGATTATTATCACATAACAGCATGAATAACGTTCTTCTCAGAAAAATGAAATACTGTGATAGCAGACGCGATTCCTATCTACAGGGTCGTGGTAACAGAATGGAATGCATAAATCAATGTTCCTTTATCACAACATATTTATTCATTAACACTTCGTTATTTTACACTCTCAGCACCATATTAAATAATCAAAGACCTTCACAATTAAATGATTTGGTAGAATCTACACTGGATAAAAGTTTGGTGAAAGTTCCATGTTCACACGCTACCAAAAACACGTCTTATCATCTTGAGCGTATAGACGCTACTGAACTAGTTCTTGGCGTCGCTTTGGTACGACACACCGCCATTTTTCTTTTCATCCGCGGTATTCATCCGCGCAAATAGTTTTTATTGTTAAAACACAAACAAACTATCTAGTAACAAGAAAACATTGGCTATCCTGAATATTAAAAATAAGTTCCTGATACACCCAAACAAGAACTAGAAATTTATACACTTTTAACAAACATTTATATGAACGATTTTCTATTGGGGTCTAATATTCTGTCTCATATGCCCCTTGTTTTGTTTTTCAAGTTATCACCTATATTTACAATCTTGAAACACAATACAATACTGCTCCCTACTCCTCTGATTCAATCACTTTGTACAATATATATATATATATTTTTTCTTTACAGTCTTCTTCACTGTTTGTCTTTGTCGTTTGTTTTGGCATGATACAGCATGTCTTTATAAATTGCACATATTCAATTACTACACAATACATTCAGTTATTATACAATACATATTCAGTTATTGTACAACACATTTAGTTATTACACAACATGTCCAATTATTATACAACACATATTCAGTTATTGTACGATATATCCAGCTATCATACCACATATGTTCTGTTATTATACAATACATATTCAGTTATTACACAATACATATTCAGTTTTTGTACAACACATTTAGTTATTACTCAACATATCCAGTTATTACACAATATATCCTGTTATCATACAATACATATTCAGTTATTGCACAACACATTTAGTTATTACACAACATATCCAGTTATTATACAATATATCCAGTTATCATGCAATACATATTCAGTTATTGTACAACACATATTCATTTCTTATATAACACATACTCAGTTATTGTACATTTGACATTGACACAAATATAATTTAAGTGTATCGTGGTTTATTATGTGGTTTTTGACTTGTATTCATTGCTATGAGGAGAGAAAAACAGGATACAAATTTTGAGCTAATGATTATGATCATGTTTATGGCAATATTTTATTCAGTTCTTTGCCTTCCTTGTCTTGTAAGTTTATAAGCTTATGTATAGGCAGGTCATTGAGTCGGTTCTTAAACTCTGATGTTACTAATCGTACTATTTTTCTTAATTGGGTTATTATTCATTGTCGTTTGGTTCAACATTTCTTCGAGCTTAGCATTGGCTATATCCATCTTAATTCATGGGCATTGTTTTTCGGATTATGGTTTTCCTTACTCCATTAATTGTCACTTCTTTGTCTCTTATTTCTATAAGAGAAAACTTCTATACTTATAATTATTCTGTAATTGTATTATTTTTCTTCTCAATTTACCCTTGATATCTTTGTGTCGAAATATTATATCTTTGTCATCATAATTGATTCCTTTTTATTTGTGTCCCTGACATCCTTATGTCAAAAACATATAATCTTCCGTCGCTATAGTTCATTTCTTTAATGACAATCAGTGTCCTCATCTGTCTTTGTTGACATGCTCTTTGTGGTCGATATAGCCAATGACTATGTTGATTTTCTTCCTTGTTGTAATTCCTAATCTGAACATAATTTTCTATAAGCAACCCATTAAAAATTGTTATTTTCCATCATCTCTACTATTCCTGCCTTACACATTTGTTGGCAAAGACTATTTGGTCCTTTCTTTGTATGGCTTTAATTTATTTTTATGGTATCTTCCTACCAACTTGCCATTTGTATTCTGTAGCTCATACGTGTGGTCACCCAGCTGTTTTGTTATGACCAGTGGTTCCATCTTTCTCTTTGTGTAGCCATCATGGTGTCGATGTCAATTGTAAGTTGCTTAGATTTGTGTTGTTGGTCATCCAGCCAGTTGGGACGAACTTAGTTGTTATAATTTCCCTGAGTGTTGGTGGTGGTTGTTGTTTCTGTATTCTGTGCAGCATCTGCCCTATTTGGCACATTTTCATCTACTTCCTGCTGTCTTATGTTGTCAGTGTACCATTGGTCTCTGCCCCTTTGGCGTGAACCTCTGTCATATGACGGTCTGTGGTTGTTCAAGTGTTCCCTACTGAATCGTATGTGATTCACTTGATGGGTATGGTCTCCTGGTCTTCCACGATCATATGTATATGTTCTGTATCTCGATTCACCATTCGGTATTGTGTCGTGGTACCGCTGTCTTGTGTTCTCCATCCTCTCGCCATGATTATGTGGTTGTGGGAAATGGTGTGCCCCTCTCCCCCTTTCATGGTGCTCCTAGTATTTCTATGTTCTCCCTCACTCTGGTTGTTCGTAGCCGTGCTCCGGTTTAAGATGGGTGAGTTTGGGTGACCGTTCCTATGTCTATGCTCATTAGGCCGACCATTTTGTGTTTCGAAGGCTGTCAGCAATTCTATCATATCTGCAAAATCTACTGGCCTCGCAACAATTAATGCTGTTCTCACTGTGTCTGGGAAATGTCTTGTTATGCTGGTAATTAGTTCTGCTTCCGACAAGTTGGGGTCTAATAGCTTTCCTTTGTTGGCTACTTTCATAAAATAATCGACTAGCGACAACCCTTTGGTTGGATCGTATCTACCTGTGGCTAGCTCTACCCTAGTTTGGTTTTGTTTAGCTGGGCCCCAATACCTTAATAGGAATAAATTTCTGAATGAGCTATACGACTCATGACCAGCTAGTGTTAACCTGAGCCATTCTAACGCCTTGTTTTTTAAGCTTTTCTTAACTATCATCATCCTAAGCTCATTTGGTACCCTTTTCACTTTAAAATATTCTTCCATCTCTTTAACAAAGAGTTTTGGATCGTCTCCCTTCTCCTCGTCAAATGTAGGTGGTGTGATTTCATGTCATATGCTGTTGGTGTAACATGTGTTATGTGTTGTGTCATTGTTTGGTTGTGAACCTCTTTCTCTGTATGGTGAGTCAACATTTTGTACATTATTCAAGTAACTCTCATCTTGTACATTACTTACATCTACATCATCTTGCCTTTGTAGTGCATTCACAACATCATTTACATTAGCCAAACTTTCTTTCCCTTTTTTCATTTCTTCACAAATTGATTTTAAATCATTCTTTATTTCTAAGTGGCTTTGTTTCATATCATTTATAGCATCCTGTTGTGAATGCATCACATCAGTCATCGTCTTAATTTTAGGAATTACAATTTGTTCTACAGTTTCATTAATAATGTTTTCTTTACTACCTCAATCTCTTTCCTTAATTCCTCAGTTATTTCTGCTTTTACATTTGTAATCTTACAGTCTACACTTGTATTACATTCTGTTATTTCATCTCTACATCTAGCAATTTCTCCTTCTAATACAATCTTATTTTCTCTCATTTCTGATTCTATTTTTCCCATCCTATCTCCTACCATTTCCATCCTAGCTTCTAAGGCTTCCTTTGTTTCATTTAAGTTTTTATGTACTAATTTTAAATTAGTTTCCGTTACTTTCATATTTTCTTTACACTCCTGTCTTCCTAATTCTATTTTCTGTTCTAAGTTCTGTCTTCCTAATTCCATTTTCTGTTCTAAGTTCTGTCTACCTAATTCCATTTTCTGTTCTAAGTTCTGTCTACCTAATTCCATTTTCTGTTCTAAGTTCTGTCTCACTTCCTCCATTTTCTGGCCTAAACTTTGTTCTATGTCCTGCTTTAATTCTACCTTATTTTGTTCCATGTCCTGTTTTAATTCTGCGTTATTTTGTTCCATTTTGTGGCCTAATTCTACCTTGTTTTGTTCCATTTTCTGACTTATTTCTTTTTTATTTTGTTCTAGTTTTTGTTCTATACTCTGACCTAAACTTTGTTCTAGTCTTTCAAACATGATCATTAATAACCTTTGGTCTTTGCTTATCGCTAGCTGTTCCTCACCTTCTGATTCTACCTGATAACTAGGCCTATCTGCCCCTTCCCCCACTCCTGTTTCTATCTCTTTTCGCGACATTTTAATTTCTTTATTCAATTCACTTAGGGTTAAAAGTCCCACTACTTTGCCGCTTCTCAGTAACATAAAAATGGAAATAAACTGTATGTGAAAACAAAAAATTTTGATCCTACTTTCTTTTCCGTTGGTTCTTCGTCCAGTTATTTACGTCTCCTGGGTAGTTGGCTTCGCTAGATGATCTCCGGTGTTTTCCCACGTTGGTTATCCGTGGATCGATGTTCTGATGTATCGTTGATATCAAACGATGGTCTAATGGCGTCTTTTTCCTGTGCGATGGGATGGCGTCACTTGATGTTTATTGTAATTTCAATTCTCGTATTTTTGCGTTCCATCCTAAATTCGAGTTCCACGTTGGGTAAGCCATTTTGGTGCAGTTTTTAAAATGATTATTAACACATAACAGCATGAATAATGTACTTCTCAGAAAAATGAAATACTGTGATAGCAGACGCGATTCCTATCTACAGGGTCGTGGTAACAGAATGGAATGCATAAATCAATGTTCCTTTATCACAACATATTTATTCATTAACACTTCGTTATTTTACACTCTCAGCACCATATTAAATAATCAAAGACCTTCACAATTAAATGATTTGGTAGAATCTACACTGGATAAAAGTTTGGTGAAAGTTCCATGTTCACACGCTACCAAAAACACGTCTTATCATCTTGAGCGTATAGACGCTACTGAACTAGTTCTTGGCGTCGCTTTGGTACGACACACCGCCATTTTTCTTTTCATCCGCGGTATTCATCCGCGCAAATAGTTTTTATTGTTAAAACACAAACAAACTATCTAGTAACAAGAAAACATTGGCTATCCTGAATATTAAAAATAAGTTCCTGATACACCCAAACAAGAACTAGAAATTTATACACTTTTAACAAACATTTATATGAACGATTTTCTATTGGGGTCTAATATTCTGTCTCATATGTTAATTTGGTTTCGTTCTTTTTTAATATAAAATAAATTTTAAATTTCGCATGTAAACTTGATATCGCAGTTTCACCGGGAATACATGCTTTGGTGTTACCTAACGCAGAAGAGCATCATTGAAGATCTCTATATGTGTATCTCTTTCGTTTCTTTATATATCTATTTGTGAACAGCATAACTCAAAAGCAAAAACTCGGTTGTATACGAAATTATTTGTTATTTATGTTCACAAATTTTCAAGGATGCTACTCGAGGATTTTTAAGACAATCCACCTTCCACAGCTAACGTTTAAATGGAGATCTTTCGTCAACTTTGATGTACCAAAAATAGCTCTTACGATAATAACATAACGTATATTTAAGATGGTTTCATGACAAGTAATATTTATATCTTGAATTTTCTGGAAATAGTCTCTGAAGTCCTGTTTATTCTGAATGATTCGATTATTAATAAACGGTAAAAGAAATACGCTGCAACTTTATATCTCCTGCAGGCGCACAAATAATTCATGGCAAAGCATTTTTATGGCTACAAACATTTCTGAGATATTATTTTTGATTGTTTTGAACTTATAGATGCTTATTCTTTGACTCGAGAAAGAAATGATGTATTATTACTCGTTAAACGTAAATTGTTTTAAAACTATGATTTGGTATTTTGTTACTGAAATTACATTCATTGCCGCATTTATACGGAGGATAGTGAATTATTCTGGAAAAAGGTCCATAGCCAATCATGAATTAAGCCGAGATTTCTCGGTTAAGCCAGAGCACTGACCTCTCGAACACAAGGAAATTAATTAGTTTTTCCCATGGGCATGAAAAGAGCACGAAATTTCATAGCCGCCACATTACCATCCACTTTAGATTAGTTCAACCTTTCTACTCCAACAATCAAACAAGTGTATAGTGAAAGTATATCTCATTCAATCGGAAATAGACACAAGAATGTCCTCTTGTAAGGATAGTTTGTACAAGAGTGTGGAGGAAAAGTCATGTGCATGAAACAAAATATTTTCTTAACCTTCGTTGCATTTTGGAAAACAGTGAACTAAAATACTGTTTGATATTTTATTTTAAGATTTTCGGTGGAATTCAATAACCTTTTTGTTGGTGCTGAGAGATGATGCAGAAAGTAAGAGGTCACAATGCTGTTTCAAGAGATACATAAATGCAAAGGTGACCCATTAGATGGGGTAGCTTAAGTATTATTTCATGGTTGGCCTTGACTAGTATTGCCGTAAGTGATGCAGTTTTAAATACCGACCGGACTTCGAAAGTAGGTCTCTGCACGGTCATCTACTTTTTATTTGCCCTGTCGGAGCTATAAAACGTTAACTGTTGAACCACTGTTTTTAGTCGAGCATGCATCTGTTGAAAAAGTTTAACGGGAAAGTTTCGTAATTCCGTCCTCCCAGAGCTACACTACAGAATGTGCTTATAAAGCGTAGTGATTTTGTCTGACAGCACACCAAAAAGTGTTTCAAACAGCGAAAAATTTCTGACTGCTGTGGACATGTTGCACAATTCCACCGAATCACTAGTGATGTAGAGAACTCCAATGCAACGGAGTCACAAGGATTTAAAGATGTATATATAAAGTAGCCGTGGTGACAAAATAAAAATGTTTACCAAGCAAGTTTTCAATCATAGATGCACACTGCGTAGTATGGTTGCTTCAGCCCCAGGGGACTCCTATGTTAGGTAAGGTTTTGGCGCACCCAGAGTCCCCAGTCATGCTCTCTATTGGGTTAGTAATTTTTTCTGTTTAGTTAAGTTCGCTTTATAATAACAAAGGCCATTAGCGACCAAGGTAATACATACATAACAGAACAAATGGTGTTGTACCCAAAATACACATAGCTGCAGTAAAAAGAAAGAACATAAACAGAAGAATTGAACTTTGACAGTAGTGCAATACAGTAAGTGTACATTAAATAAATAATTATGGTGGTACCAATAATTGGGTTTAACAATATACAAAGAAACTAAAATTATAAAACAGATAGTGATTGTATTACCTCCAGTAACTTAATAATTGCTCTGCATCCTTCGGCCGTTTTAAATAGACACAGTAAGCATGTGCTGATGACTGGCAAAAGCATCGCAAATTTCAGACTCTAGTATCATCAAGGTATCTAACGTAGATCTGTATTGTCGGAAGTCACTTTGTAAGTCGAAGAATTTGTTGCATTCCAAAAACCATCGCAATCTTCTGTTAATGATCTGCTCTATCAGTTTACACATGGTGCAGTCAGTGAAATAGGGTGATAGTTGTTAGGATTCGGATGCTCCTTGTTTAGCTTTGGTATAGGAATCACTATGGACAATCCCACTGACTGGAAAAGCGTTGTGCTTTCCAGAAGTAATTGAATAACTTCAATAAATACTGTAGCCCCCCCCCCCCCCCCAACCCCTCTGTGGCGAACTGCCACAGCGCATAAGGAATGTTGTCTATGTCTAACGCTTTTGCTCTTAGTGAAGTAATTCAGCAAGCATTTCATCTATTGTAAGGTCTTCGTTGAAGGGCTGGCTGAAATCTGTGAAAGCCGAGGAAAGAGTTGTTCGCAAGGGACAAGGAGATAGAAAGTCTGCCTGGTTATCCTTGGATTGCAATGATCTGTGGTTCAGAGATGGTTTCGTCAGAGGGTGTTCTTCGAAGATGATTGATCGCAGGTATCCGACTTGTACCACAAATAGCTTGGAGTTTATGCCACATTTCAGTCTGAGAAGTTTTGTTGGTAAGGGACGAAACCAAGATTCCCTTTTGCTTCGTTTAATTTCACGCCGTGCAGCAGCTCGAAGTTGCTGGAACTCAGATTGTGTGACTAAGGTAGGATTTCGTTTGTATTTATAGTATGCCCTATGTTTTAACTTAATAGCTTCTTGCCACAATGGAACAGTCCTGTTGAGTTGCCAGCTCTGTTTGTAGGTGTAGTACGTTCTGCCGTCTCAACTAGAGCGGTGGAGAATTTTAGAACAATTTCATCCATTTCCATTCACAGATTTGTTTGCTTTTTAATTGTATAAGTAGTTCATCGTCTAAGTTTGATTCAATGAAAATTATTTCAAAATTATGGTAGAAGGGATAGAAGTTCATACCGTTAAATTGAAAGTATTTACCTTTTTAATACCACTCAAAGTTGTAACGTTTATTATGTTGTTTTGTACATAATTAAGGTTTACTGCATCGAATTTTTCAACAAGTGAACGAATATTCATAAGTCGTTTTCCTCCAAAATCGTAATCTTCATTACTAGGAGTTCTTGTTGTTCTAAAGGAAGATTTAATTTCTTGAATTGCTTTATCTAGTTGACCTTTGGTTGCAGCATTTTGACTATCTATAGCATCCATAATTTTTACTATTCTTCGATTTTTGAATGATATGTATCTTTTTGTAATGTTGAACATATCTTTTAATGTCTTCGTAAATTCGTTTTGAATATCTTTAGTTTTAGTATATATTTGGTTTACTACCTCTTGTGGTGTACGAGGGTGATCTGAAAAGTTTCCGACCTAATAAAGATACAAGAAGTTTTTTCAGAATTTTCTTTTTTCTTTTTCAACATAGTCTCCTTGTAACTTTACAAACTTCTCCCAGCGATGCTCCCATCTCTGTAACCCGTCCAAATAGTACTCGGCTTTTTCTCTGCAAAATAATTGTTCACGAAGGTGATTGCCTCTTCATTTGACGAAAATCTCACTCCTCAAAGCGCAATTTTCAGATGAGGGAACAAAAAGAAGTCGCTTGGGGCTAGATCTGGTGAGTAAGGTGGATGGTCAAGCAGTTCAAACTGTAATTCGTGGATTTTCGCCATTGCAACCGCTGAGGTGTGAGACAGGATTTTCTTTTTCTGCAAATGTGGCCGTTTTCCGCAAGTTCTGCCTTCAGCATGTCAAGTAATAATGCGTAGTAAGCTCCTGTAATGGTTTTTCCTTTTTGAACACAATCGATTAAAATAACTCTATGACTATCCCAAAAAACAGTCACCATCACTTTCCTAGCCGAAAAAAAACAGTTTTTGCTTCTTTTGGAGCCGGTTCCCCCTTTACAGTCCACTTTTTTTGGACTTTTTTTTGTTTTGGGCGTATAATGGTATATCCAAGTTTCATCTACAGTAACTAATTGGCGCCAAAACTCGGGTTTATTGCGCCTAAACTGTGTTGGAAATGTTCATTCGAACACGTTTTTGGTCTAACGTGAGCAAACGCGGCACCCATCGCGCGGACAGCTTTCTCATGTCTAAATGTTGATTTAATATGTGACAAACACGTTCTTTTGACATATTCATAGCCTCTGCTATCTCTTTCACTTTAATTCGGCGGCGTCTAGCACCATTTGGTGAACTTTGGCGATGTTTTCGTCGGTAGTTTACAGTTTTTGGAAGTTCCGAACGTTCATTGTCTTCCCAGCTCTTAACGGCCACGTTTAAATTCAGCTGCCCAAAATTTCAATGTGATAAATGATGATGCAGAGTCCCCATATACAGAATCTAACTCATCTTTGATTCGCTTAGGCATATTGCCTTTCAAAAACAAATATGTAATGACAGCTCGATACTCGATTTTGCCCATTTTCATAAAAAACACTCACATCAACTCACTCAAACGACTATTACATAACAACTGAGCTTCCAAAATGGCTGAAACTTTGGTGAGTAACTGTTAACAGATGAACAACAAAATTCACTAGCTTTTATTTACGAGTGCTGCCATCTTCATGTTAAGGTCGGAAACTTTTCAGACCACCCTCGTATTAGCTCGTAATACATTCAATTCCTTAATTACTTTTTCGTTCGTTTTAGTTTCTAGGTACGCTCTATATTTCTGCTCTCATTTCTACAAGTTTATCCTGCAAATATTTGATCTTTTCTGCATCCGTTTTAATATTCAACATTAATTCTTCCACGGCTTTCTTTACAGCAGTTTCTAAAGTACTATATAACTGATAACTTATTCATTACAATATTTTCAGTTTGTTTTGTTTTTTGATTAAGTTGTTGTATCCTTCTCGCACCTAGCACCCTCCCGTTGGTGAGGTGGGATAGGATTGTCTGGTTGAGTGCCGAGCGGAGCAAGTAGGTGAGGTTTCCTGGATATTCCACTCGAAATCACACAATTGGTATTAAAGGATTTATTTACAAACAGTACGGAAAAAGCTTAAAGGAATTTGGGTAGTGGTTACACCATCCGATGTGGACTCGTTGACAAAGGCGGGTCAAAAGACATCCCTTCCATGGTGACTAAGGCTTATATATCGTTCCACAATATTCTCTGGGTAAGACACTATCCCTAATAACCATAAACTGTTATGTGACAGGCGTCTGGGAATGCTACACCCTTCCTCGGGTCCCCCTTGGGGTTGAAGGTCAACTTTCAGACAGTCACATATACCAGTATTTCCAACTTCTGTAGAATACGTCTGCTCAAAACTATTTCTCACATATTATATTTCCATTACCAATATATGAATTCATACTATTATTCTACTCTTCTATAACAATTATATTTCCATTACCGATATTTGAATTCATACGATTATTCTACTCTTCTATAACAATTATATTTCCATTACCAATATATGAATTCAGACTATTACTCTACTCTGCTATAACAATTATGTTTCCATTACCAATATTTGAATTCATACTATTACCCTACTATAACACCTCCCGCCGTAATTAGGTCAAAATTTACACCTAAATTTTGACTACTCTTTAATACGTACACATATGTCTTATGCGTTCGGAGTGCCTTGTGGAAGTGGTAGGTTTATCTTTAGAGTCATGGAGAGGTATCTCCTCTGGGACTAGACTCAGACTTTCGTTGCTTGAATGTATGTTAATATGCACTATATTACCTGAGCCACCTGACTCAATAGCTGGGACTTTAAATCTCCGAACACATCTATTCTTGTAACAGCTAAACACTTTATCACAAAAATATAGTGCCAAAATACCAATAATAATATAAACAATTACGGAATATCGGGCGTGTGTTACCGTGAATGAATTTTGCCACTCTTGCATTTGAAGCATCTCTTCCACTTGAGAGAATTTATAGCTAACAACCTTTAACTCATCAAAATGTGTTATCACTTGTTTGAAAGTTGTGTTCAGCTTTAACTCATTTCTTTTCATCTTCCCTACTAATTCTTCACAGCAATCAACATCTATGTTAATTGAGGACAACACATCAAGATTACTAAAATTACCCTGGGACATTACAACTTCTGCCTGAATTATAAAGGATTTACCATACCCCTTACAACCTGAACTAAGCTTAAGTTTGCCATACCCTTCTAAAATAACATCTCTTGGTTGTTCCTCAGGACATGAAATAGTAACACTTTCTACAGATGGTACAAAATACAACCACTCATTATTTGCTAAAGGTGTCCACAGTGATTCGCGTAATTCAATAAGCCTCTTTTCACATGTAGAAGGTAATCTACGAAGTTTTTGTAGCATTTTCACAACACAATCATCATGATAGTGGGCTAACTTAAGTGGAAGGGTTTGTTTACATACATATTTTGAATCTCCCAATGTTTTACATTTTTCCAACAAAGACAAAGGACTCATAAAATAATATTGTCTGCTCTTACCAATAAACAGAAGATCTTCATGAACGTCCACAAACACATATTTCCCTTGTTCAATGAGCACAGGCACTGATACACATTATAAACACCTTGTGACACTAAAGGTAAAAATAGTACAAGTGTGAGTTTTTCATCCTTTACAAATACAGCTACATCACACATAGCAATTAACAAATGAAGCGAATCCTTGCTTACTGCAAATGGCAGGGAGGTACCTAAGGGCAAATTTGCAACACCTTTCTCTAAAACATGCAGTAATTCCGAAGGAGCTACTACCTGTGGATGAATAAGTCCCTTTTGAGCATTTAATATACCATCTATTAGTATATCACAATTGCGAAATAAGGTTTCCATGGCATTATTTAAACTAAGTAAGTGATTACTAACCGTCATTTTCATTTGTAGATCATCAAGCATCTTAACTTCTTGCTGCTGGCTTTTGTTTAGGAAGTCTTGAATTCTAACTAAATTCTCTTCCAATACCTTCTCATTGAAAGCCAAATTAATAAGTGAATCATTGAACAAACCTAGAGAAACCTTTACTGCAGAGACTTGTTCCTTCAACAAATTTGTAATGCCTTTTTCATTTTCCTCCACATGCTGTATTTGCTGATTATAATATTCCGCGTCATCATTATCTAATGTACCAAACAATATTTTCAAAAGCTGCCCTCCTACATCGATTACACCTCTCCTTGTACGCGTCTCCTGACGACCTGTCATTTCCCTCAATAACCCTTCGGTTCTCCTTAACTTGCCTAATTTATCCTGTATTTTATTCTTAAAGTTTGTACACCCTGACCATTTCTGCAAGGAAACGTGCTCGCATGCACTCAAAGTATGCTTTACATAATTTTCTGTAGTACCTACCTGGTACTCTAAATTACCTAAATCTACATACACAATGATCTTCCATACACTATTGTACAGCTGGGCGGTGCCCTTACTCTCATAGTAAAGACCAGGCGGAGTTTCGAACTTCACCACTTCTGGATGGGCTTCTCCCAATCCTAGGCACCAAGTCATCGCAGCCAAAAGTAAGGTCTCGCTAATTACCCAAGGCTAACCTTACCTTAATAAAAAGGTTTAATCCGGTTCACATGTACCTTTTGCAACCTTTTCCTTTTCTTCAGTGTTACATTTACGCCGTTAACTGACACTATTAGATATGGGCCTATCCATTGGCTAGAAATTTTACCTGATCTGCCTCTACGGACCGTCTCATCTTTTAGTAACACCTTTTGCCCTACCTCGTATTTAACTTCCTCACTGTGATGATCATAGTATTCCTTGCTCTTATATTTCCTTGTAATTAGATTATCTCTAGCCACCTCGTGAGCACTTTGTAGCCTACTTTTCAATTCGCTCACATAGTCATCATAGGAATAATTAATCTCTGGTTCCTTTTTTAGTGTTAGGGGTGTCCTACACTCATACCCAAACACAAGCTCAAAAGGTGTATAACCAGTGGATGAATGCACAGTAGTATTGTATACAAACACAGCAAACTTCACCCATTCATCCCAGTCTGTTTGATCCTGCCCCACATAATGTCGCAAATATTCAGCCAGAACACGGTGACTTCTCTCCAATCCACCGTTTGCCTGTGGGTGAAAAGCTGTAGTCTGCAACTTGGTTATTCTCATTAGCTTGCAGACATTCTTGAACAAATCACTTAAGAATTCCGAACCCTGATCTGTTAACACCTTTAATGGAATTCCGTAACGTAAAATAATGTTTTCCACGAACCCCTTAGCAACCGTCACCGCATCGTGTTTTTCTAGAGGCACGGCTACCATATATTTGGTAAGTTCATCTTGGCAGGTCAAGATATACTTGTTCCCCTTATTCGTCACCGCTAAGGGCCCCACTATATCGAGAGATAATTTTTCGAAAGGAGATTTTGCTGTGGTACTTATTTCCATGGGTGCTCGTTTCCTAGGCCGCAAAAGCTTATTCTTTTGACAACTCTCGCATTTCTTTATATAATACTCAAGGTCCTTTTTCATATCTGCCCATTGATAATTCTTCCTGATCGCCCAGTAGGTTTTTGTGACACCCCTGTGACCACCCGTAGGACTGTCGTGTGCCTCCTGCAGTATCGCCCTTTTTTGTTCCTCCGTTATCCCCCCTTCTTCTGCAACTCCCATAACTCTAATGCGAGAAAGTGCATCGGCATTTCCGTTCAACGACCCTTTTTTGTAAACAATCTGGTAATCGTATTCTTCCAACCTGATTCGCCATTTGAGTAGTCTCGAACCCGGTTCCTTGACACTCATTATCCATTTAAGTGGCCTATGATCAGTTACAATAGTAAATCTTTTCCCTAGTAGATAAGGCCTAAAGTGCTTACAAGCCCATACTATTGCCCACAGCTCCTTTTCAATGGTACTGTAGTGCTTCTCTGCCTTATTCAGAGTTCTACTTGCAAACGCTACTGGCAAATCCCTACCTATCGGGCCTTCCGATAATAATGCCCCTAATCCATCCTGACTGGCGTCTGTTGTCAAAATAAATTCCCTTGAGAAATCTGGATATTGCAATATAGGTTTTGACAACAACTTTTGCTTCAAAGTATCAAAGGCTATCTGTTGATCATCCCCCCAGGTGAACTTCGCGTTATTTTTTAGCAACAAATGCAAAGGTGCGGCTATTTTGCTAAAGTTAGGAATGAATCGACGATAATAGCCAACTAAACCCAGAAATGCTCTTAATTCAGTCAGTCCTTTAGGTATGGGATAATTTGCTACTGCTTCCACTTTCTTTGGGTCGGGCTGTACCCCATTCTCCGAAATTACATGACCAAGGTAGCTAACCTCTTTTCTCAAAAATTCACATTTTTCCGGCTGCAGTTTTAGGTTGTACCTTCTAAACCTCTGAAATACCTCCCTCAATTTTTGATCATGCTCCTTAAGCGATCCTGCATAGATAACTACGTCGTCCAGGAAAACAAAGCACCTGGATGGCGATAAACCCGCCAGCACCGTGTTCATAGTTTTCTGAAACGTGGCTGGGGCGGTGTTTAAGCCAAATGGCATTCTCACGTACTGCCAATGACCATGTTTTGTCGAAAACGCTGTTTTCTCCTTATCTTCTGCCTTCATGGGTATCTGATGATATCCCATTGCCAAATCTATGCAAGAGAAATATCTGGAATTCCCTAACTGATCTAGGATTTCCGTAATATCTGGAAGTGGGTAAGCATTTCCTACTGTCTTTTCATTTATTTTCCTGAAATCGACTACAAGTCGAAATTTCTGGATGCCACTTGCATCCATTTTCTTTTTTACTACTGGTAAGGGACTATTCCAAGGCGAATTGCTCTCTTCAATTATACCCTCTTGCAATAATTTTTGCACCTGCTTTTCTACTTCCTGTTTGTGTGCCTCGGGTAGTCTATAAGCCTTTACATGAACCGGTTCTATATTTGGTTCCATTATAATAGCATGTTCTACTGCACTAGTGGAACTCAAACTATCCTCCGGCAAATAAAATATATCCTGATACAACCTGCATGTTTCCCTAATCACCCCCCTTTCTTCCTCGTTGAGGTGCTCAAGCCTCAATTGAGCCATTACCTCTGTTTCTCTATTAGCTGCCTGTGGGGTGTTAGTAATAGTGCACAGCTTTTCGCAATTATTTTCATTAATAACTGCCTCCAATTTAACCGGAGTCACCCTAAGTTCAACTTCCTCATCATTGGTATTTAGCATGCTAGTTACAGCACTTCCATTCCTAACAGTTACAACCGAATCTGCCAAATAAACACCTGATTGTACTTCGCATTTTTCTATCAACCCCTCCTTCAGCTCAACATTCTCTATAGGGATTTCAACCATGACCTCTGACCCCCCCGGAAGCTTAATTGTCCTAACTGACTCCATAGCGCCCTTGGTTAATAGTTTAAGTCGTTCCCCGACAACACTCAGCTCTAAATCTTTGTAATTTAGCGTAGCTTTCGTGGCCTCCAAGAAATCTCTTCCAAGAATTCCATCACAGGGAATATCTACTTGATCTTTCACTAGCTGAAAATCGTACTTCACAACATTATTCCCTATATGAACCTCGGTATTCAGCGCCCCATACGTTTCTATCAACGATCCGCTTGCGCTTTTTGCAACCATTTTCTTTTCCGGATCAAAAATAAGTTTTCCTACAACTGAAGGGGTTTTAAGCAACGACATATCTGACCCTGAATCCACTAACATCACAAATTCACCTTTCTTACTAGCAGGAGAACTAATTCTTACGAACTCATGCTTTGTTTTAGAAATTACTCCAATATGAGCAACAGATTCTACTGTTCTATCGTCTTCTGACTTCTTAGTTCTTTCATCCTTTTCATTCTGCTTATTTTTCCTAGGATTCCTACAATTTCTCGCAAAGTGTCCGACCTTACCACAATTAAAGCAAGTTACCATGCTCGACTTTCCCTTATTTTCAGTGGAAACACTATTAATTGCCTTACTGTACTCTTTCTTAACATTTACATAACATTTGCTAGCGACATGGCCAACCCTGCCACATTTATTGCATTTCACCTGTTCTACTCTAGAATACCTTTCTCGTTTGGAAAGAATGGCACTTTCTTCGTCCAACGAGGTTTTACATACCTCTTGGAATTCCTGTTCCAGCCCCCGGCTGCGAACAATGGTCTGAATTCTATCATCAGCCAAACCTTGTATAAAACAGATATTTCTCAACTTATCTGTAATTGCCAGTATTCCCTCCCTCTCAGTTTCCTTACACTTTTCTAAGGCTGATTCTCTAAATTCTGCTGTTAACCTTTGTATACGGTTAATCCACCCGCTTATTGACTCGGATTTTTCCTGCTTAGCAGCAAAAAGTTGAGTGCTATAATAATCAAGAGTTCTCTTCTCAACATAGGAATGCCTTAAATATTCCTTAACCTCCTCCCACGATTCTAGTTTTCTATGGATAATTGCCTTCCTGGGTTCCCCTTTTATTCTAGTAAGCAACAACTTAAAGAATACATTTAATCTCTCAGGACTTATCATTTCACATGCAGTATTCGCATCTACGATAAACTGCGTAACTTCATTCGTTTCCCCGTTAAAAGAAGATACTAGTTTAAGAGCCTCGTGGGGTAACATATAATAGCTACTTCTACTATCCACTGCCATTTTACATATAGTAGTAGCAAGGACTCACCTCTATGCCTTCAGTGGACGAGCTGTATCGTCTGTTGCGGTCCGCAACCTTGTCTGTCCCGTTCACCAGGTCTAGACGCGTCGCTAACTATCCTCGATCCCTGGTCCTCCAGCTATTGCGCCGTTTCAGCGCTCGACGTTCCTCGTCTCGTGGTTGGACCTCTCGATCCTCGAACCTCGAACTGCTCGCCGTAAGCCGTATCTGTCACCTCGAACCTTTAACTGCTCGCCGTAGGCCGCTGCTGTCGCCTCGAACCTCGGACCTTCAAACCGTACAGTCTGCACACGGCCTTCCAACAGTAACAGCAAGGGTAGTGTCACCGCAGTACTGGGTACGTTGCCGTCTTCCTCACGGATCTGGGACTGCACGCAGTGGGCTGCTGCTACCACCTCGAGCCTCGAACCTCGAATCTCCGGAATTGTGCAGAAGTTGCACAGAGCTGCTGTCTCTGCTTCCTAGGATTCTCGGGCGTTGAGCGTGTTGCCTTAGCTGCTGCCTTCTTCTTGGTCCTTGGCGATGGTGATTTTTACTCGTAGCTGGATTTGATCACAGGAAACCCAAACACCTGACACCAGAATTTATGTTGTATCCTTCTCGCACCTAGCACCCTCCCGTTGGTGAGGTGAGATAGGATTGTCTGGTTGAGTGCCGAGCGGAAGCAAGTAGGTGAGGTTTCCTGGATATTCCACTCGAAATCACACAACAATTGGTATTAAAGGATTTATTTACAAACAGTACGGAAAAAGCTTAAAGGAATTTGGGTAGTGGTTACACCATCCGATGTGGACTCGTTGACAAAGGCGGGTCAAAAGACGTCCCTTCCATGGTGACTAAGGCTTATATATCGTTCCACAATATTCTCTGGGTAAGACACTATCCCTAATAACCATAAACTGTTATGTGACAGGCGTCTGGGAATGCTACACCCTTCCTCGGGTCCCCCTTGGGGTTGAAGGTCAACTTTCAGACAGTCACATATACCAGTATTTCCAACTTCTGTAGAATACGTCTGCTCAAAACTATTTCTCACATATTATATTTCCATTACCAATATATGAATTCATACTATTATTCTACTCTTCTATAACAATTATATTTCCATTACCGATATTTGAATTCATACGATTATTCTACTCTTCTATAACAATTATATTTCCATTACCAATATATGAATTCAGACTATTACTCTACTCTGCTATAACAATTATGTTTCCATTACCAATATTTGAATTCATACTATTACCCTACTATAACAAAGTATACCTAAATTATCAGCTTTAACTTTTTCTGTGCTATTTTTATGTTGTCATTTTTAAGTTCTGCAAGTAAGTAGCTTTTAATATTATCTATATCGAGGTCCACATTATTAGTTATGGATGCATTTCCATAAATATTAAATCCCATTTATATAGATTTAAAATAACGTTTCCATAAGTTTGGATATGATTTTAATACACTTTGGATAACTGGAAAAGAATATCCACCCGAAAATAATTTAAAAACTGTAACACAACGATGACCACAAATTACTTCAGACTTAAGAAATCTGTTCTATTTCCCTTTAAATATTTAATTAAAGACTTTGGTACACGGTTCCGAAAGAATCGAAAACATACACTATTTTACCCTGTTTCCAGTAGCATATCCAATGCGTTCCTATATTAGAATTATCTTCAAAATTAACAACTCCACATTATATATCTTTTGGTTTCGATGGAAGCGTGTCTGACATAAATACGCCTCTAAAATGTTGATACCTCATTTTTTACGTAATTCATAATATCTATGTTACTTAAAGGCGTGATATAATTTTCCTAGTTTTTTTAACACGGATTCCAGAACCAACTTTTGCTTCCATGTCTAAATTATGTTTTTGTTCAAGTTCCTTTTGATTTTTCTGATTATCGAGATAAGTTTTAACAGCTGCAGAAGTTTCACCTACAGCAGACCGTAGTGCTGTTAAAATTCCAAGAAGCATAGTTACTGCAAATACAAAACCTCCAGATTTTACTTCAATTGAATCACCTATTTTTGTTTTTCTAACCCTTGCATTGTGTCTGAGGTATGCAGTTTTATTGTTTCAAGAATATTATAATTTAACAACGGATCGTTCACTTAATTCCGAAAGATGTGGAAATGTAGATAATGTAGATGTACTGCAAATTGGTATATCGCAGCTGATTTTTTACCCAATTTTCTTAAGATACCTACATCCTTTCTCAAATGGAAATAGTTGAACTGCGCGACTTTTATCACCAGTACTTTTATGTCAACACAGTTTGATCCTAGTTTGATAACAAAAAATACTGATAAAGCATTCTTACACTGCATTCAAGAGGCACATTTAGGCAACTATGAGTTACTAAGATCTCTCATAATAGAAACTACACACTGTGCCTTATGCGACTTCAAAATTACTGTTATGGAATGTTGAACAACGATAAATAATTTAGTAGAGAACTTTCTTATAAAATGGGTAGTTTCACAATATTTATAATTTAGCAGTGCCCGGCATGGTGGCCGCTGAATTAGTTGATAACCTCTTAGACCCGCCTGGTAGACCGGTCTTATAAAATTTGACATTTTCAGCGATTTCGAGTTTATTTTCTTATAAAATTGTAATTTTTACAATTTTAGGCGCATCCTGAAGACTGCTTTGTCTGTCAACCATTTAAGTGATTTGGAGGCTTTTCGAGGTATTTTACTTTGTTTTTCACACTGTGACAAAAACACAAAAATAGTCGCATAAAACTAGTGATTGTAGTTTATTTTCCTATAGTTTTGAGGTATTTGCGTATAGTTTTGGGGGTAATTTTGTATAGTTTTGGGGGTATCTGTTTAATACATTTTTCCGGATTTTTATTACATAATGATTTTCAGAAGTTTTCAGCCTATTTTGGTGTATTTTTAAAAAGTGTCCTCAAGTTACTCCTATAGTAGAGTTGTTTATCTGATAACTATGCTTAAAGCATAATGGTCTCTGCCATACAGTTGAGTTGGAGACAAAATATTTTTCCTGCAATGTCATTGGATGAAAACCTCAAATCTATTGCACTTTCCGAAGCATTGCTCATTAAAATGCGTAGCTAAACCTGTATTTAGCAAATTTGGGTCATCATGAGCATTCAGCCCCTTTTCAGTAATAACACCTCTTTTGTCCGATTTAAAAGATCTCCATAGAATATTATGACTGTTAAATGGTCACAATACAATTTTGTGTTGCTATAACTGCTTTGGCCCCAAGTGTAGATTGAAGAGGAATGTGATTTAGAAAATGTGACTGAAAAATTGCCACCCTACCACTCGCAATAGTGGCATTTTGTATGTTAAAAAAGAAGTTGTATAACCACGCAACTGTGCGGAATGTTCTTTAAAGTTAGTTTCTTGAAGACAACCTTTGGTTTGTAATTGTTGATTGAAGCTTTAAGTAAGCCTTTCTTGCACAGAAACCGTTACAATCCCATTGAATTACATCCATTATAGTTGTATTTTAGAAGCTTCCAACTTTTTCATTAATCGCGAACATCGGTTTTTAACACCTTTGCTAGGGAGAGTTGGCCCACTTGCCTCTCACCAAAGCCCGGGTGCGAACCCAGGCGACAACATGTGGGCTTTATGCTGCACAAATCGGCGTGGGAAGGTTTCCACAGGATCCTCCGGTTTTCCGCGACATCTTCCACAGGTGCTCCATTATCATTCCATGTATTTGACTGTCACCGCATGCGGTGCCTCATGTGGTAAAAGCAGGCGTTAAACACTACAAGAAGAATACAAAAAGAAAACGCTAGCACTCTTTTTTGTAGTCGTCCTGGACACAGCATTTTCGATACGATTTTTTCCATCATGAAAATTCCAATAACTTTTTAGTCTGCGTCAGAAACTGTGAAGCTATATTTTGAAAAATCAGAGCATGGAGATATTTCATTAGTTACAGTTTAACTCGACATCGCAATTCTCATTCCAGTAGAGAAAGAATAATGATTGAAACTGTACCTCATGTGTAATTTATCCGTTAATTTTGCATCTCTGTTCTAAGCTTACGCAAATATTGATGCAACATTCCATTTTTTCTTTCTTTGTTTCATTTTCCCTTTCGCCGCATTGCTGCATACTCATTATCATAACGAGCCCTTTAAGCCAGATTCAGTCAATATTCAGTTTAGAGTACGATTCCAGAGAAACATTTATGTTCATTGTCCTGTATGTTTGCAAACTTAACATGCTCATCGGTTCAGTTTGCCATCGGCATTTATCATTTTCATGGCGTGGAAGTATAGGTCGTTCGTGAACACATTTAGTTCTGAGTAACTTTGGAAGAGTTACAGTATGCTTATTTTAATGGCATATAGAAAAAATCTTGTGCGTTACATTCATATGACGTTTTTACGCATTCTTCAACAAACTATCTTTAGAAAAGCTTTTTCTTCTATTTCGTGCTGTTTATTGCACTTCCAAAATGTAAAAACCTATTTCACCAGAAGGGTATGTTAAGTTTGTGACTTACAAAATTCAAACATTACATATGGTTATAAATGTGCCTTATAAATTGCATCAAGTATCTGTAATGACATTGGTTGTTAAATGTTGTTTTACACTTGGATGTACTACCACGTTGTTCCAAAAGTAATTTTAGGTGGTCTCTTTCTTTCAAATATCGCACAATTAATTAAAAGATGATTTAATGGATTAACTTCCAAATTTTCCATGACCCGTTCTACATTGAGTTAAAATTATATTTGGAGTGTATATATTTAATCAAACAGAAGTTGACTTCAGCCGATATCTGTCGGTAACCACGGGGGTCCTGAATTGCAATAAAAATGAAAGGAATACAAAGTAATAAGCAAATCATTAAGAGTAGCAAAACAAACATGAAACAATAATAAGAGAAGAACAAGTAGCAAAAGATGTAGTTAAGTTCAAACAAAGAAAACATCAATGTAGTTTCATGATTAAAAGCATGGTTATCTATAAAGAAACATGTATAAATATAGTGATATGTACTTATGCTCTTTTAAATAAAATATAAGTGGTTGTGTAGGATTTTTAAGGAATTTTTCATATCAATTGCAGTATCATATAACCATTTATGAGGATAATTCGAAATGTTTAGTTCTTCCGGGCTTGTAGGCCGTGGTCTAGAAGGCATGGTAGATACTAACGTTTCGCCAAGTACTGCGCTTGGCATCATCAGGGTAACACGATCCTCCGTCTACACTGGTCAGAGTTCCCCGGGACTGGCCTTTATCAGCGGAGACGAGCACAGACCTTGATAACCAGGGGCTGGGACTTACGCGGTTACCCAGTGGCCCCTTGCGTCTCCCCCTCCAACTACAACCCGCGCGTAGGTTATCCATCAGACTGTGTACAGGGAGGTATTAGGTGGGAGGTCAAACACAAAAGTGGACCAAAGTTGATTGGGCGTTTGGCAGGTACCCTCTCACCCCTTAGAGGAACCCAATCGAGAGTATGGCTCTTGGCCCCGGGTACGCCAAATCCGTACGTACCGTAGTAGGAGCCCCTGGGGGAGTTATATTTCGGAGTTCTCTTCTTCTAGATGGGTCGTCGATCAAGCCTACGGAACCTCATCTACCCGTTTTGGAATGTTCTTTGCTTCCCCTCACCTCTTGCCTACCAGTAGTCAAAGATGACTCACTTAGGGCCGGTTTCACCAACAACAGTAGTTGTTCCTGTTATTCCCGTTTATGTTATCCCAGGTATACGTCTTTACGGACGTAACACACGAAGCACGTTTCACCACGAGGTTATAAACCCAGGTAATACAATCTTAGACTTGGCGTGCGCCTGCTATACGAACCAACAATTTCTCGTACATAACAAGCGAAAATCGCAATCCGCCGTTTCCGGTTTGTCCTACTTCCGCCTCATTTCGAAACGAGAAACAGCAGTGTGTATTATATAGAAAACATGGCTGAAATCACGAAAAGGAAAAAGAGCCCAAATATGACGGCAGCAGAGAAGATGAGTTTCGTAGAACTAATCCGAAGTCATTTTCATAGTATTGAAAATAAAAAAACCGATGGTGTCACCACACACAAGAAGGAGGAATGGAAGAAAATAGCCTCCGAATTCAACTCGCTGGGTTTAGGGGTTAATAGAGATCCTAATAATTTACGCTGCATGTGGGACAACATAAAAAAGGCGGCAAGAAAGGCAGCGTCGGAAGAACGGCTGCAAAGGATTACGACTGCTAAGAGAATATTCTTTTTTTGATATTTCATAGATTCATGGTGTATATGTTATACCAAACTTTTGCAACTTGGGATAATGTAGCTTATTGAACAAAACACTTCCAATAGATGGTAATTATTATTTATTTATGCCAAAAAGCTTACTGCTGGCTAGTGCATTGAATTTTTCAGTCCTGATTCCACCTGTAAACTTTCAATGGATTCTCCCGCACTTTTAATACTATATTGCACCGTTTATTGCACAAGTAACTGTCCCATAGGTAATGTATGTCTGTAAAATGTACATAGCCGGCCAATGTACATTATCCGCAAGTTGAAAAAATTTTCAAATAGACATGCAGCAACCAAACACACAGGGGAGCACATGTAGTTTTCAATGTAATTTGTAAAGTTATGGAATTATATTTTGTTAATAACATTCTTTGTTTCTTTCTTCACCGCACTTTAAGCTGCTGTAGTATGAGCTCTGTTTCATTTTGAGAAGAAAGATTGTTAAGGCTTGTCCTCAAGTTCTGGTATAGCCAATAAATGAACTGACAGCACAGGGTTTTTTTCTGTTTGCGTTATTGGCACTCGTTGCTATCATAGGATGAAGCGCAGGCAACTGTGCAACATCTTTCAAATAACTTCAAGCTTTACTTATCAACTTTATGAAAGGAGGTACTGAATCTGGTCCCTGTTGCTGTTAGGAAACTATTCATCACTCAACGCAGCTCGCATTGAGAAATGCTATCAATTTTCTGTTGATTATTTTGCTTTAATTCATCCATCATGTGCGATTTATCTTGTGCACTTCATGTTCTAATTTACCCGAGAGATAGAAATCGCTTTCAATTGCTCTCATCGAAATATTGACCCGATCAACTGTATTCCTATGGCCTGAAATGTATTATGAAGTGTATAGATTGTTGTAATAATGTGGAACTTTTACACCCAGAAAACTTTTTGCAAGTTGTACTTTAATTTAAAGAGCTTAGTTAGCACAGAATCGGAAATCATACATGCAAATCATAAATACATACCGCTAAGCTTGTACAAGCCATAATATACTTTGTGACTATGGGACAAAATAATAAATAAGTGAGCAATACCATGATCATTGTCAAGTCATACTGTAGAGCCTAAGCAGAGCAGAGCCGCAACAGTAGCGTGACTTTGATGACAGTAGCAGTGCAGAATAATGTGTCACCTTGCCGAGTGAAAAAACATTGTACAGTTGGTTCTTAGTTCATTGGCTATCTCATGTGTGTAATGGAAATATTATGGAAAATTAAATCACTGCTTTATACTGTTTATGGTTCTGCAAATTGAGTAGATTGTAAATTCTGTAATGTATGTTTCAGGTGGAGGGCCACAGAAAAAAAATGAAAACTGACGAAGTGCTGGATACAATACTAAGCATGCTGCGCGAGGTCGTTGGGGGCCTAAACAGCCCAAACGATGGTGATAGCGAGGTCACCATTGGGGAGGTGCAGGTGTCAGCAATGGCTCAACTACATGGAGCACCAGCAGAGAAAGCAGAGGAAACAGACTGGAGTCAATGCAGTGTCTCCATGTTGAGAACCCCAGTACATCCAGCACTCACAAATTATGAGCTGCTTGATATAACTGAGGCTCCTTGCACACCCAGTGCCACTCCCACCCCCAGTGCCGCTCCCATTCCCAGTGCCGCTCCCATCCCCAGTGCCACTCCCACCCCCAGTGCCGCTCCCACCCCCAGTGCCGCTCCCATCCCCAGTGCCACTCCCACCCCCAGTGCCGCTCCCATCCCCAGTGCCACTCCCATACCCAGTGCCACTCCCACCCCCAGTGCCGCTCCCATCCCCAGTGCCGCTCTCACCCCCAGTGACGCTCCCATCCCCAGTGCCACTCCCACCCCAGTGCCGCTCCCACCCCAGTGCCGCTCCCACCCCTAGTGCCGCTCCCATCCCCACTGCCACTTCCACCCCCAGTGCCACTCCCATCCCCAGTGCCACTCCCACCCCCAGTGCCGCTCCCACCCCCAGTGCCGCTCCCATCCCCAGTGCCGCTCCCACACCTGTGGCTCATGGCACATTTACTCCGGCTGCAACAAGTTGGTCTGGACGAAGGAGACCTTCCTTAGGGAGGCAACAGAATGGCTTGGAGCAGCTTTACCAAGCCAAAAGAGAGGCAGTGGTCGCTGCTCAAAGGGAAGCCACGGAGGAGCATCTGTGGAGGCGGGAGGAGCATCTGTGGAGGCAGGAAGAACATTTGTGGAAGCAGGAGCACCACAAATCATTGCTTCAGCAGGAGCAGCTTAAACAAGAGCTGCTAAAGGAACAGTTGAAACGCCAAAGAAGTGAATGATACGTGTGTGTGCCTAATGCTCAGATTTTGACAATAAAATCATTCTTCTTGCTTCCCAATATTTAGAGATTAGATCTTGTTGATTTTGGAGAATTTCACATACAATGAGGTGATCAATGTTCACTTTTGCACATAAACAGCACTGTGGGGAAGTCATTAATCCAATCTTGAACAAATTGCATCAATTTCACCATCAAAATTATGAATATGTAAAAGCTAAACCTTACAATAAAATGGAAAAATTGCAGAAGTTGTGGAGTTCAACTTTTTATTCTTTGCATGTTGTCAACTTACACATAGCATGGTAGTGTGCAATGCTGGATGACTTAAAATCCAAGTACTTCCTTAAGTAGGGGAAGGTAACTTCAACCCCTTACAAAGTGGGTAAAAATAAATTAAAGCACGTTTGATAAGAATTTGTTTATTCAACTACGATAATATATGACAAAAACCTTATGAATGTGGTGAATTTAGTTACATATAACACCATTTTAATGCTAAACCAATCCAGTTCACATACTTTCCAGAAGATGGCAGCCACCTAACTATTAAATATAGCCCCTCACCATCTTGCCCACCCTGTCTTGCCCATCGTCCTCTACGTGATTTAACTTATCCTTTGCAAACCCTTAAACTATTTAAAATGGAATATCTGCACGTGTTCTTATGTATATTTACAAACTGTATAGCATCTTCCCTTTCCGAGTTGTCAATTCTGTGGCAGGAAAATGCTCGGATAATGTACCATCATGCAAAATGCTGCTTCAATTTGTCGGAAGTAAGGAAAAGAAAGAGGGAGCTATACATATTAGATATCCACAAAATGTTTAGGATATTGAAATATGAATAGTTCTGTTTCAAAGTGCAAAATCTTAGGTGAACAAAGTAATTATAATGCTGAGAGTGATATGCAAGTAAGCTTTATCAAAGAATGCATGTAACTCCAGTAGTTTCATCCAATGCACCGGTTCTGAAGGTAAGCTTCTTGACTGTCATTGTCGAATCAGACTGCAAAAAAGAAATAAACATTTTAGTACAATGCAATCAGATGCCCCCCAACTGTGGCAATGCCAATCATGCACAGCCGAAATGCCGTGCACCCATTATGTTTTAAGTAAAGAACCCTATATCATAACATAATTGTATTCATAAAACGTGTGCAGTAAAATAACTTAATAAATTTAATTGGAGAAGTTGAGTATAGGCTTTAGGCGTAATGGTGTGAGTTCTGCCCTTTCTTAAAGCACTTGTAAATTTCATTACGAATAACGTGGCAGTCAAAGTCGTCGATTTTCAAGAATTGTTTTTGCTTGCTTCCCGATTTCTGTGGAGTTTTCCAACCTCTCTTTAAAATTTTCCGAACGATAGGTCTGCTTAATTTGAATATTTTTGCAATTTCTGAAATAGGTTCCTTGCTTAACCTTTTCTTGCACACATATTCATACCCATTTTGAAGCAGAATCTGTGATTGCTTTGAAGTCGTGCAGCGGACTTCTTACACTTACTTCGTGCACAACAGGGCATTTCACTATGTTGCACTTGGGGTTCATTTGCATTCTAGCCGTCATTCATTGCAGAGCATGAGGAACAAGGTATTTAATGCGGTGTGGATGAAAATCACTTAGGTCAACGGATTTATTTGGTGAAGGTGAAACATCTTGCCGTGGTCTCCACATCTTGTTATGAGGCAATATTTACCCACACTAAATTTAAATTTCAGTAACTAGAAACTGTACACTTTACGCAGAATTCAAACAACTACTCAAGACTAAGGTTTTTTCTGCAGTAGATCAAGCTATTGGCTGGAAAGCCGACTTTCGCAGGAGCTATAAGTGCATTTGCGGATCCCGGAAGTAGAAAATACTCAACTTCATCTCATATATTCAGACTCTTCCTCGTTCCCCAATGGTGCACTTACCACATTTGTATCTCAGTATACTATTGCATTTGTACACACAACTGAAGGATATAGCAGTTTAAAATGTGTTATGTGGATTTCTACAGGGTGGTGCTGTTTTTATTGAAGAGAAGCTTCACGTTTAAGCAATGTGGCTCTTATTTCCCTCGGGGCGTGGTAACGGATGGAATGAAAAATCACACGATGTTTCTTCACCACAATGTATTATTTTATTAACACTTTTTCTCTATTTTACATTTAAATAAATCCTCTTAGCACCATTTTAGATTATTTAAGTATTTCCACTTTTTCAAAAAGTGGAACAAAAGCTTGATGAAAGTCTGGTAAACGTTCTACAATGTTCACATGCTACCAAAATACGTCTTATCACCTTGAATATTTAGGCGCTAGTGGAAGAAGTCCGGCGTCACCTCACGTGTTACTACCTTTCTCGTATACATCCGCGTATGCGTCCATCAAATAGTTCCCGTATTGTTAGGGAAGCGATCTTTAGCTATTCTCCCTTTGCTATTAATATTGAACACATATAATTCTTTTATATGTGTGGAAATATTTATGACGTCTTTAAACCAACTTAATTGTTTGTGACAATGAACATTAGTAACACGTTTTCGTCATTTAACCAACTCATACCAACATCAAAAAACAAATTACACTCTTAACAAATATTCACATAAACGAATTTGTTTTGGGGTCTTCTAATATTCTGTCTCAAGGGCTGCAATGAACTAAAATATTTTCTGCACCAGATTAAAGATGGTAACTATAACAAAACCTCTGAAATTTCAGACTGCCAATATAAATTCTAGCTCACCTTCTAAAATAGTTCTCTATAAGCACGTGTCGAACAGCAACTTACGCCCTCTATCTGACTGAGCTGCAGGCTCCATTTCTCCCTCAGCAAGCAATGCTTCCCATGGTACCAGCAGTTGTAGCTGTGGATCATTCAGCGTTATAATCTATGGGAGACATTGGGCCCCTAACACGCGACGTGAACCATCGTAGTTTACGCCATATCTCACAAGTTGATCGCGAGGTGTGAGATGGGAACAATAATTACTCCACCCAAGGCGCTTCGCCTTTGTAGAATCCGTCGAGTTTGGGCATATTGTCGTTGCATGGCTAAGTAGAGGGATCTGGTAGGGGAGGATTTGTACAGTCGCAGGGCACGGCGACGTTTAGCTACTGCCTCAGAGCACTCCGGGGTCCACCACGGTGGCTTCGCAGTTCGTGTCGGTGCGTACAGACGAGATTTGGAGTAGTACTTAGGGAGGGTAGAGTTTAGCGCGGCATCCAAGAGGGCGAGGGAATTAGAGGCTAGTGGTGTGGAAGTGAGCTGAAGAAAAGCACTATCCAGGTCCTGCTTGAATTGGGTCCAATCATGTATTGCGGGCGTATCGGGATATGACGATGGCGTTGGGAAGGACCAAGTGGAGAAATTTGTAGCAGTATGGGCCTGTGGTCACTGCCGAGGCTATCAAGGTCCACCTTCCAGTTAGAGTGTGGCCAGAGTGAGTCAGAGATAAAGGTAAGATCCGGAGACGTCGGACGTTGGGGAGGAGGTCCATAGCGCGTAGGGTCATCGGTATTCAAAAGAAGGAGACGGGAGGAGGCCAAAGAGTGTAACATCCGGTAGGTATGTGCACCGTCCCTTATCTGCTGTGGTGTGAGTCCGAGGTTAAAGGCGCCGCATATGATGGTTGGCAAATGGGGCTTCAGCAAGACGTGGGAATTCCAAAAGGTTTGCGAAATATGGTGTGCCGGAGCGTTGTAAACCGTGAGGATCTGTAGTTGAGGCAGCTGTAAAAGTACTGCCTGAAATTGTTCATCGAAGCTAGATATTTTATGGACGGAGAGGATGGTAAGGGAAGGGTGAAGTAGGAGGATTAGTCCTCCCCCCTATCGGTTACGATCGTGCCGAATAATACGGTGAGAAGTCCAGCGAAATATGTGGTGTGGCGCTAGCCAGGATTCTGAAATAAGCACCAAATCAATATGTTTGTTAGATAGGTAATTTTGGAGCTCCGCCCGTTTAGAGCGGATGCTACGCGCGTTCCACTGGAGTATGGATAATGGTTTGTCCATGGTTTAAATAGGACTTAAATTAAAGCGTCTGTGCCTGGATCAGGCCCGCGAGTATACGCCCTGCCTGTTCAACCCAGCTCGACGCTTCAGTTTCCACCAAGAGACGCAGATCTTCGAGTTGTCGGCGAAATGCGAGACTGTCTACCAATTGTGTTACAACGTGAGGTTTGTTGGCAGGAGCATCCGCCTGGGGTGTGAAAGAGATCGGAAGACCACCGGGAATTCTAGAAACATATACAGGCTTAGAGGGGCCTGCCTGAGGTAGACGGCCAGAAGATATATCTGAGGAGTAGGGAAATGCGCGCTTCGGGGGCGGTCCTTGAGCCAGGCGAACTCCTTTGGTGGTGCTAAAATATGGTGAGGTTTGTTCGGCAACAGGAGGCCGGGGGACGCCGGACCCTCCTCCAGCCAGACGTTTATGTTTAGTCAATGTTAGAGTTTGGGGTGTCGGCGAAGTCTCATCGGGGCGTACTGTATGTGGAGCATTTTCTCGAACTTTATCGGCAAATGAAGAAGCCCCCCTAAGCATCGCCAGAGCTTCGTAGCGCGTGACCCGAAGCTCAGCGACTCGTTTCAGGACTGCTTCCTCTCTGAGGCGGACAAGGCAAGTTTTTGCATTTGCCGGATGTGCAAGCTTGCAGTGTACACAACGTAGGTTGTTTGATGGACAAGATGAGGTGGTATGTGATTCGGCACACTTAAAGCAGACTGTATTGCTACGACAAGCTTTAGTTGAATGCCCATATTTGGCACAGTTGAAACACTGCATCACTCGGCCGATATATGGGGTAATTTTAAAGGAGCTGTAGAATAGTATGAAAGAACTTGGAAGGATTTGACTGCGGAAAGTAATAACACAAGTCTGTTTGGGGTGGTATACAGTTTCACTCTGCGGGGTTACTTCTTTACGCTTAAAGCGGTAAACATGTTGTATGGGGGCATTACACTCGGTGTTTCCAAAGTCTATAATCTCCTGTTCAGTAATGTCAGTGTCCACGTTTCTTATAATGCCCTTCGTCTCAATTCGATGTTGTGGAATAAAGGAACGCATATTAGTCTCCGAGTCGAACCCGGATAGCAAAAATGCATTCGCCTCGGAAAATTTTTCAAAATATACTTCAAAACGATTTCTTCCAGCTTTTTGTTTTTTAGTGATATGATATTCCGCATATTTCTCAAAGAGAAGTTTACCAAGTTTCAATGGGTGTAGCGAAGCTACGTCCCCCTTACTGCTTGTAAGGGAGCCAAAAAATTAAATGAGTATAACAGCTTTTCCTTAACAGAATTGGGGAGGCTAGCAGTAGTTTCAGAAACCGCCAAAACCGAAGCTTCGGCTTCAATCATTTCTTTATCCGAGTCCGGGAAAGAAGGCTCGGCCATCGGCCGGCGAGTGGGACAGGATTCCTCCCGTCACCGAGGAACACTTAAATGTCGGCACCTGACCGTATTAATATATCGCAATTATAAATGAAATCAAGATGAAGCAACAATATCAAAAGCATGTGCACAGTTAATAAAATTCACTTTGTATGGCACCACAATCCTGTAGTTTGAAACACAAAGCACACTGGACACCAGCACTTCACTACGATTACGTGCACCAGAGAGAATCTTCACACTTCACAACCTCTTCTGCGAGCACTAATTGCAGAAAGTTCACCAAATGTCTTCTCTCACGATGATGTACACGTGTATTGAACATCTACTTAAAAACTAGGAATTTTCATCTGGCATGTTCATAGTCCATACAAATACAGTAGTATAAAATGCATACAAAGTTCTGAAACTTACCAGTAGTTTTAATTTTTATATGTGTGCAATCCAATGCGCCTATTGTCTTCGGAAATCTTGCAATTTCGTAAAATTGCAACTGACGCTGTTGGATGCTTTCTGCATTGGTGGGCATTTGTATGTGGTCTGTGCGAAGTCTAGCTAATGACTCTGTGCACAATTCTGTGAGCTGTGGATTTACTCATACCACCATAATCTGCAATGGCTAGCTGCCCACTACCAGTGGCATAATATCTCAGTGTCATCAGCAACTGGTTCACTGGAGACACAGCTACATTTCTGCAAAGCAGACATTCAGTACTTTAATTTTCTTATCCTATTTTTATGTACATATATCAGGTGTCAATTGAATATTCAGTGTTTAAAATACTGCAAGGGCATTAACATATATTAGGGCAAATCTGCATCACCACCTTTATTTCTGTTTATATGAATACCTACAAAAAAGATATATATACTGCGTTACTTTTTTACCAACACGTTCATGTGGCGCTTGGGAAAGGGAGAGAAAGATGTCCTATATGTTACTCAGGCAAAATATAATAGTTCATTTTTGTCAACTCATCATGTAGCAAACTTTTGTCATTTTGCGGTTATGGTATTGTCAGATATGCGCTTTCTACATCTGTTCAAATAAAGTGGTAACTTTAGGGTTGGAATTCCAGCCTATCATTGTGACTAATTAATGAAACCTTTATGGAAAATATGATTACAATTTCAATAATACGAAATTATTATTACACGAAATTACGATTCTTTTCCCTTGGGTTATTTCATAAAGGCAACGGCGATGTTTGCTACAGACTGCAGGCGGAAACATAAGTGTGATCATATATTATTGTATGAAAAATACTGCCAGGAATTAAACACATAGAAATATATAAACATTCTGGAGCATAATAGCGGTGAAACACCTACAAGGGGCAGTTTTCACGATGCAGTACAGAAATAGAGGTTAGGTGTGCCGATGTCACAGCAGAATATGTTTATACTGTGGTGCCAAAATCCTTAATTTATTTAAATCCTTATTCTTGCAAATTATCAGCTTACCTGTTAGATGGAAAATCCAGTCCTTGTTCTACTTGTTCTAAAATAGTAAGAACAGATTGTTTGCTCAGACGAAACCGAGTCACGAAATCGAAGTCGTCATACGAATAAAAGTAATTGGAACGTTGTTTAATCCATCTTGGTCGCCGTATTCTTTCGTAATGCAGCCATTCTTCATCGCTACTTTCATGTTCGTCATTTCCAAACACCAAGTCCATTACTCGTTGCTGCGCCATTTTCTTTACTGATTACCACCGTTTTCAACCGTAAACGGCGGAGAAGTGGTCGATAATCCTTTAACCGGCGTAAAAAGCCTCGTAAACAGTTACGTAGGTTATAAGCGCATGGTGAAACAGCAACTTGACCAAAACCGAGGTTTCTGATTTTTAACCCAGGTAAATAAAATTGCTGTTGTTGGTGAAACCGGCCCTTAGTAGACCGTCTGGATCATCGAGTGCTGAGCCCCTCCCCTTCCCGCGGAAGGGGAGTCAAAAGTGATGTCTATGTCCGTTGCAGCATTATGTTGGCGGGGTTACCCTGATTATTGAGAGCAAATAGGAGTATTTTAATCATCAAGTTTTGTTGCTGGAGAGGCACTTCTACTAATCCCCAGTAACCTTGGTATTTAGGCAACCTAGTTGAGTGCGCGCACTGTGATAACTTCCCTGTCTAATATGATATACTCTATTTTGCATGATGACCCCAGCCCACTCCTCTGCCAAAGACAGCCTTAGTTTGAGGTTTGGATTAAAAAGTTTGCAGTTTAAAGGTATAAAGGAACCAGAAAATGCCAGCATTTCCTCTTGCTCTGTTTATGAGGGTTGCCCTTTGTTTACTAATGGTTACCCAGTGGCAAAAGCAGCGGTCCTCCTTTGAAGACCACCATGATTAGAAAAAGAAAATCTATAATCAAAGATCTGTTCTGTTCAATGGCAGTGTCGTTTCTTTGTATCTACATTTACATAGTCTACATGGTGTTTATTATTCTGGAATTTTTTAAGGTAATAGGCATATTCGTTTTAATTAGTTTCGGCTTGATAGTAAGATATGTTCACTATCCTTATTTTTATTGGTTGGAGAACACGTGCAGGGAACAAAATTTTGCCTAGTGCAAAGTTATTACAAAACCATGTGTTGTAAAATATTTAGCATGATTTTCTTGATGATACATCACACCACATTAATACTGTCACTGTGGTGTGGAGTTACCTACCGGTCCCCCTAGGAGTGGGCCGCCGCGTTTATCTGGCCCACCTAAGGGTGGGTCTAGTAGCCGTTTCGTTGACTGAACCATAGCCCCTGTAAAATGAAGGTCATTGTGTGACACTTCCATGCCCAGGAAATTTGCTGCAGCTGGTTCTAGCAGTTTCCTCTGCCAGAACGTTAGTTTTAACTCCAGGGCATATATGAGTGGCAGACAAGTGCCAGCGAACAGCACTGGTGGGTGGAGTTGAGAGTGGACAGTTTTTCAGTAGGCATTTAATCATGCCAGTTCAGTTGAGTGCAATGGGCAGAGCCCAATTCAATTCAGTTGTTATTCCATTTAATGGATCAGTGGTGTATACAATGAGTGTGTGCATCAGTCTCATAAGTAACGTTTGCGCCACGCTAAACGTCTAAATGATGAAAAAAAAAATTTTGTTTAGTTTGTCTATCTGCCTCGTTCATAATGAAGTAGCTCCCTAACACCTTGGCTCGCTGCACAATAAGTATACCTTAGAACTTATCTATCCGGAGGCTGCAATCCCATCGACAATATCCCGCACTTTCTTATATTAAATGCCATCGCTGTACCTTCCTGGTGTTGCTGCAAAAACACCTCTCAGGCGGATAACATCTTGAGGTGTGATACCCATTACACTAATATCATCTGTATGTGCTCCTACCGCAATTCTCTGCCCACACACATAAATACTAGTTACTGAGAATGCCAGCTGTCGAAGTAATGACTCAACATACAGGGCGAGCAGTATCGTACACATGAAATAATCTTGTCGGACTAAGCCCTTTACCACAACAGCAGCTATAAGATACCTATTACAGAGGAGTTTGGACGAAACATCAAACAGGCCTCGGAAAAATTACAAAGCTTTTCGGGCACTATCAAAATATAGTTATATATTCCCACAGACCTTAGCGGCCGCACCGTAGCCAAGTGGTTAGACCATTTGCTTCTCACCAAAGCGGCCCGGGTTCGATCCCAGGCAGCCGCATGTGGTGGACGAGGCGGCGCTGGGGCGGATTTCCTCTGGGTTCTCCGGTTTCCGCCGCCATCTCATTCCACCGGTGCTCCATGTTCATTCCATTTATCGGCAGTGTCACCGCTTGCGGTGCAATAGTAGTAAAAGCGGGAGTTAAACACAAATCAAGGTGTAAGTTGAAAATTGCAGCCATTATTGTTTCTGTGCACAACACATATACAACCTCTCAAAGCACCCAATGTTTCTCCTTAGCACACCTCCGAAATTCTCTGCAGCTGCCTGGGAGCTCTGCAGAGGTCCTGACGGACAATAAGCAAGAGGTCGAAGGTGTTGTTAACTGTCTAGCGGAGATTAACATGAGCCTGAGAATCTCAAACTTTAGATGTCTCATTTTTGCACTCCTTTGAAATTTTTGTCACTTCGTTTTAATTCGCTTTTGGCTCTCTGTTTTATATGTTTATTTTCATTGTTACTAGTAATTTGAATTTATATTGAAGTTTATATGTATTTTGCCTATTTGTTGTAAGAGGTAGTTGAGCGCCCTTATACTTACATCTCCTCCTCCTTGCTCCGTCGTGAAGACTTGCAAATCAAGCGACTGGGGCTTGTGGATCAAATACATTTTGCTCAAAAAATGAGTGGTGGTCTGTCCAAATTTACATGCCCGATCAACGCAGCAATTATCACTGTCTCCGAATCTTCAAAACAAGCACATTCCTTGTTTGGAAGTTGTCTTAAAGCATTTATTAACGGCAGTTCCGTCGCGGACGTTATTCAGTGGACGATTGCTCCAGAACAATAGCATTGAATATGTGTTAGCACCCGCCGCTTCACTGAAGGTTGATATAGATTCCTGTAATGTATGAGCAGCGTCATGGCACGAAGGGGACCAGATGCTATCAAGTGGGTAGTGTCATGACAGTGTGTTGGCCGATGTAAGTGATGGCACTTAAATAATTAATAAGTAATTAATAATTATAAATAATAATAAATAATTAAATAACCAAACTACCGGGGTATTATGCTTCATCTCATCTTCACTTAATGCACGCGGTTGTTATGTGGGAGAAAATACTGAACGCTCCATTTTCCCCTGCAGATTTCACACCCTCTACCATGTTTACTCAGTTGTGATAGCAAGAGGAAGCTCAGAAAGGACGTTAAACACTAACATTAATGGTTTGCTGATCATCCTGTGTAGTATTCACATTTGTGATCACGCCGGAGGCGTTAGTCAAATTTTTATAAGGAGTTATAATACGATTAGCGTAAACTACATCATCATCGTTTTCACATACACAATTCTTTCTGTAGTGTAAAGCTGGGGAATGTCCACTTGATCGTTTATGACGTGCGTAGAAGCTATTAAAATGTATACAATTAAACAAGATTGGCCCGGATTTACTAATAGTAATAACTAACAGCAATGCAGACAAAACAACCATCATCAGTGCCTCATTCTTTACACTTGTACACTAAGGACAGACAACCTCGCGTTACAGCCAGCCACTGCACGACCGACTCTTCATGTCATGCGGCAAATTTTCGAGCACAATGTGGCATACAGAGTGTCATATGCATCATCTTCACTTATTTCTTTGTCTTTGTACACTTCAAAGGATGCAATTTCAAAAGGAGCGCTTAAGACATCGTGTCTTGCAGCTTAATATTATGGGCTTTGCTCTAATGAATTATTGCAGGATTGCCGTCATACTTTGAGCAAAATTCTTACTTTATTCACATGTTATGATTTATTGGAGGTCGGAGTTTACACATTTTGTGTTGACAATCTAAACTGGCGTTGTCGACACAATGGACCAAACCATTTGGTTTTTAAGCCGATCCGATTTAAATACTATCACATAAACCACCGGTATCTTATTCTCTGGAATCTCCATTGGAATTCAACATACTTCAATGTAAATAGTATCCAAATCTTTATTGTATCCCTGCAATATTTGTTTAGCTTTAGCAGGTATGTTCTTGTAAGATAATGTACAATGTTAATATGAATCTAAGGACAAAATAAATTGTTCCTCACGAAATGTTATGCGTGGTGGTAACATACGGTATCAGATTAACTCTGCGTCATGTGTGTTTCACATCATGTCTTTACAGTAAAAACATAAATCAAATATCTTGTTGCAAGCCTTTTGTAATACATCTTAACAAAACGCATTAATAAATCATAGTTCAATGCACACAAATACCTGTTTGAAACTGATATCCAATTTGACCCATTCAGGAACAAGCCACCACACAAACCATGCTACACAACTTCAAAATATAATTTGGTGAACAGGTAGTTGAATTTTGTCGAATAATATAAATGATGAGAGACAGTGAAAATCATTGTTGCCAAAACTTATAACTGGGAGTAACTTCCCGTATTGACTCTCCACGGTGCGGTCCCTAACATCCTGTGTCTAACTTAGCCATCAGCTCTGCAAAAAGTTATAAAAGAAATAAAGGCAACCCTAGACTTATTTTTCTGAGATTTAAGATAAACATTACTGGCGTTTGCATTTACTACGGTTTAGCTTATTTTATGGGTTAAAGCCAGTTGTATCTAGTCACCTGTTTGCATATTTTCTTGTACGCTTTGTTGTCTTGGGATCGATTTTAATATCACGCCTCTTCCTTTCCTACACCAGTAGATTAAGTTCCTGCGCATGTACTTTGTATAGGCGTCTTCTGTTCGGCCCTTGGGGTAATTTTACAGCATTTCTATCTTTGGGCGTGGTTCATTTCAAGCTGCAATGTAATGCGCCTTTACTTTCTCTATTAAAATCATCGAAATTTCATCATATGTGCGATTGTCAGATTTGGGGTACACGTGCTAGTTTCTTTAAGAGGTGTGTCAGTTGGGCTTTTAGGTTAGTAAATATTCGGCCATAAGTTTATCTCAACTGAAGTGAATACAAAACATCTGTTGAAAAGCAGTGGTGTATCTCTTATAATCTTATATATTTGGTATCTCAAGGAATATATGTTTAGCCTTAGGTTGAGTGTCTTTAACAATAGAGACTGTATTTCAAAACATTCGTTTATTCCTTTATGATGCACATCCGGTTGTTGGGAACAGAAAAGTGTAAGTTACTGTAATTCAATCGTACATGCCTTTCTCTCTTCTCTCTTCCACGATTTGATTCATGAGAGAAACTTTTCCTAGTTCAACCCCTTTCCACCAATTTCGGAATATCAGAGGATTCCAGAATAATACTCTTGATCTTCAAACTAGCCGAAATACGAAACAGAACTGCCACATTCATTAATGCTGGATAAGGTGAATCCTTCTCTGCACACATCACAATTATAGTATAAAACGCATCGAATGCTTCAAATTGTAAGCTGGATAAGGGGAGTGTTGCGTCAAGTCACCTTGGACTTTAACAGAAGCTTTCTGAGCTGGAACACGTATTAAACAATTAGAGCTACTCGAACTCCCAAAACCGTAGCCAGTCACAGAGCCATACGCCATGTACTCGTTGCGTGCATAATTTTCAAATGAATTACAGTCGAATTAAATTACTCGTTAGGCGAAACTTGATGATTTGTTTTATTTGCTATGTCACTAACAAAATAGGAGACAGTATTGACTGAGGTAGGCATTTGTATAAATAGTTTCATTGCCTATCTTCCTGTAATTACATACAATGAAAATAGATGAATACACCAGGGTTAAACGATAGTGAAAGGTTTTAAGAACAACTCACTTTGTGATGGCTGTCGATTCTCTTTGCATGGCTCACAAGTAGGAAAAAAGGAGTAGTCATTTTGAATATAAAAAGATATGAAGTATTTGGGCATTCAAATCAATAATAAAGAATACGTTGAAAACAACTAATGCTACAAAATTATTCATATAAATTTTGTGCTTTGCACAGGAGATTTTATGCATCTCTTACTCCTTTACAAGTTATATTTAGAATGTAGAGGATTTCATAGGCTATTCTCACAAAATTCAAGACATGCACTTAATGGTAATTTTATGAAAATCGTCAGTTAGTTTTAGAAAAGCAAAGTTAATGAAAATGTGATCATATAAAGGGTAGTTTGGGTGAGGGATTTTCTGTGAAAATCCTTGAAAAATACTGAATATAAATACCAAGATTGATATTTGGTCGCTTTTTTGTTTTTAAATTATGCTGTTCACTGACAAACACAAAACCGTACATACACGCACATACACCTGTGGACCTTTTCCCAAAGATACTTTTTTCAGGCAGTATCAAAAAATATTTACAATGAAATCTCGATAAAAACATTGTGGAGCAGAAGAACAGCTTTAATCTATCATTTTGAAACTTGCTTTTAAAACAGAGTAGAATTTTGGCACATCGAAAGGGAATAGAAATTAACGGTTAAGCGACTGAATGGGGAATAATATGAATATTATCTGTACACGAATTAACCTGCATCTGCTTGGTTTCCTACATGTGGCAAAGTTCAAACTTATGTCCTTGTTGTAAGATCAAACTTAATTTTCTTTAAAACATCTACTGTCAAATATGGTGACAGCTTATCTCTACCTCAGAACCCTCTTTGTACCAGTCCAGTTCCAGGATGTATTTTACAGACACTCTGTACCTTGTCCTTCGATATGCCCAAAATACCCAGAAAAGTTTCCTGGCTCCCCGAGCGGACTTTGTACACATTTCACATGATTTTTTGTTGTATACAAGAGCTGCCCTCAATTGCACTCTGCCACTTAGCTACATCAGTTGAATAATACGTCAGTATAATGCAGTCCTATTTAATTTTTGCACTGCGAATTACAAATACCAAGGAATATTTTTATAATTTTGGTGTCGAGTTACTTCATTGGAATGCTTTGGTGTTGCAATTGCTGGCAGTTAAGCGTGGGCAAGAACTGTATTTTAAAAAGGAACATATTTCCTCTGTGGCCCTGCAGTCGAGGTGTTTGTGGTTGAAGCGGCTTCACTTTAAGCACCTTGTAATCTTCGACGTTACGGATGAGACACCCCATGTTTAGCTTGGCTTTTAATAGCCTTTTGCGTACTTGTAAAACACCTTAAATTACTAAGCTTCTATAGTTTCCTTTTGTTCTTTGGATAAATTTAGGTCTGAGATCCCATTTATTTAGATAGAATAGTAGGCCTCGAAACTGATAGATGGATCCCTAATGTCACCACGTGTGCCTCTAGAACATTCCTTTAGGCTTTCATTTCCCATAAAACGCCTTATGTATAACGAATAGAAGCTTACTTTTCGAATAACTAAATGACAAATGTTTCTTACAGTTTTCTTTCTCTTGCTCGACTGTACGTTTTCTTTGAGATAATCACAAATCAGTGGCGGCTCTTCAGGTGAAGCTAGTGATGCTCCACTTCCCCAGTTTTAGTTGTATTAAATATTATATAGATGTTTAATTTGTTGTACGCTTAAATATACAAACAACCATTCGGAAATATATATGTGAAGGTAAAGGGAAGGATGAAAGCTACCAGTTACCCGCCTTCTCTCTCTCTCAAGCTCTAGCAGCTATTTCTGCCAGCTCACATATAGCTGCATGTTTATATCCAGTTGCCATGACAACGAAGCAGAATATGATGTTCCACGTAATGCTAACTGGAGCTGCTGCGAGGGTAAAGTGCAGCTACACAGTTCAGGGATTTAGCGAACCTGAGCCCCTTGTAGAGGTTAGTGTATCGGTTTATTGACCTGAAAGGCAAGCTAACACACCTCCTTCTCTTATTGCTCTAATTAACTAAACTGTGTAAAAGTACTGCTCTGTTAATATGCCCCTCCGAAGGAGTGTCGCCTTGCCGTGGCGGAGGCCCCTCCGAAGGAGTGTCGCCTTGCCGTGGCGGAGGGGCTCAGTACCCGATCCAGACGGCCTACTAAGTGTCATTTTGATTACTGGTAGGCAAGAGGTGAGGGGAAGCAAAGAACATTCCAAACGGGTAGATGGGGCTCGTTAGTCTTGGTTGACGACTCATCTAGGAGAAGAGGACTCCGAAATCAAACTCCCCCAGGGGCTCCTACTATGGTAGGTATGGGTTTGGCGTACCCAGGGCCCCGAGCCATACTCTCGACTGGGTTCCTCCAAGAGGTGAGAGGGCATATGCCAAACGCCCAATCAACTTTGGTCCACTTTTGTGTTTGACCTCCCACCTGTTACCTCCCTGTACACAGTCTGATGGATAACCTACGCGCGGGTCGTCGGAGGATGGGGTGACGCAAGGGGTGACTGGGTAATCGCGTAAGTCCCAGCCCCTGGTTATCATGTAGGATCTGTGTGCGTATCCGCTGATAAAGGTCAGTCCCGGGGAGGGGCCATTGCATGAGCTGATGCACTCCTGAAGGCGATTGGGTCCCTCTGTCTATACATTGGGAGGTGAGACCCTAGGGTGAGCAAGGTCCAGGCCAGGACTCTCACCTAAGCCGGGGTGGCGCCCAGGATGTGAGCATGCCATCGGAGACATTTGCAATGGTGGAGGATGACATCGCCATGAGTTCTCAAAAAACTCACAACAAAAAAAATACAAAAGTTTGTGTAAAGGAAGTAGCTGAGTCGAGTGGTCCTCGCTACTTAGTTATATCTCGAACTGAGGGAGATAAGAAATTTTTATCGGTAAGCCCGTTTACAATTCAAAAGGGTTTGGATAACATTGCTGGTCCAGTAAAATCATGCACTAGATCTCGCAATGGAACGCTCCTGGTTGAAGCACTTTCAGCTACCCAGGCAGCTAAGATATTAAAAGCGAATATGCTAGCAAGTTATCCAGTACGCGTCGAGATGCACAGAACCTTGAACTCCTCGCGCGGTGTGATAAACACCCGTGCATTGGAAGGATTATCCAATGAGGAGATTCAAGAGAATCTGGCGGAACAAGGCGTCATACACGTTTACCGGGTTCAACGTAAAGAAGGTGGTGAGTTAAAGCCAACTAATACCTTGTTCCTGACCTTTGATCGGGTAGATCTCCCACAAAGAATTAAGGCAGGGTATGAATCCATCGAAGTTAGGCCGTTCATCCCGAACCCACTCAGGTGTTTTAAGTGCCAGCGCTTTGGTCATACAAGTGAGCTTTGTAAGGGACTAGCTACATGCCCTCAATGTGGAGATGAATCCCACGATGGTGCATGTACTACAGCTCCTACATGTGTGAACTGCAGAGGTGAACATCCATCTAGTTCCCGAGACTGCCCCCGCTTTGTAGAGGAAAGAGCGATCCAAGAGATACGGGTTAAAGAGAAGGTGCCCTTCTCAGAGGCCCGGAAGCTCTTGCGTCTACGCCAACCCTCTGTTCCCAGATCCGGAACCTATAGCTCAGTTGCAGCTAAAGCGGTAGCGAGCAGAGAGATCGCAACTCAGACCAGCGATTTCAATGGGGCAACAATTTCTGAAAAAACACTTGTTGCCCGTAGCTCTATACCAAAGCCTTCAACATCAGCACGCACATCTGTATCAACGTGTACAAAATCTGTTGGTGAAAAAAATTCAACTGTTCGATCACCAACGAAAATGCCAAACTCGACACAGAAGACTAGCAAACCCGTTATTTACAATGGCTCGCCGATAAAATTTAAAAAGAACTACACAAAGAACGATTTCCTCAAGGAAGATAAGGCTCAACCCAGTACATCAAAGGGGTACAAGAGTCCAAGGAGATCTCCTCGAAGATCCTCTTCTGGGGAATCTTCAGGAGTGGACTCTGACCGGCGTCTTTCATCTTCGCCGGTCTCCGTGTCAAATCGGTTCGAAGCTCTCGAACCAAAATTCAGTATCGGAACACGGACGTCCTCGGCAGAGGACATGGAGTACGAATCTGCCCACACTGGGAGACCCCCAGTAGAAAAGAGGCGCGAAAAAGCGCCAGACAAGAATGCGAGCCCCAGAGAAAAAAAAAGGGCTAAGTTAGTTCGACAACCGCCAACTCAAAGGTAATGAAGAGTTACCTTGGAGTTACCTATCCCATACATAATGCAATATGGCTATCCTACATTGGAACATACGTGGCATTCGAACTCAAAGACCAGAACTTGAGCTCTTGCTCAAAGAAAACGAACCTCTGGTCGCATGTTTGCAAGAGACTAAGCTGCGTCCTCAAGACGCTTTCCATCTAAGGCGATACACCCCAGTACGGTGTGATGTTACACCAGAAGAGGGTGTTCCGGCACATGGCGGCGCTATGATACTTGTGAGAGATGACATATATATGCAATCTGTACCAATACAGTCTGATATCCAATCAGTTGCAATAAGGATTATACTGCCAGACATCCATTTCACCATCTGTAATATATATTTGCCTCCGTCCCATGACTTCTCGCACATTGATTTAGAAGATCTAGTTTCCCAGTTGCCAACACCGTTTCTGTTGGTGGGAGACTTCAATGCGCACCACCCACTTTGGGGTTCAAGTCGCACTTGTGCGAGAGGTACACTCATTTCCGATTTTTTGGACAGTCACAACCTAGCTCTCCTCAACACTGGAGAGCCTACATTCATTTCGGACTCTCACAATAGTTTCTCGCACCTTGACCTTGCAGTTTGTTCACCTCAGTTGGCAGTCTCCTTACAATGGAATGTCATCTCTGATTTACACTCTAGTGACCACTTCCCATGTCTTATTAGTCTCTTGACGCAACATACATATTCCACACGTATGCCCAGATGGCGTTTGGACCATGCCAACTGGAACCTTTATACCCAGTTGGCTGTCTTTACGTACAACGAGCACGACTCAGTGAATAATTTGGCGCAGCATCTCACGGAGACGATTCTCTCTGCTGCTGAACAATCGATTCCGCGGTCGACTACACACCCTCGTCGATTTCCCGTCCCCTGGTGGACGGAAGAATGTCGGAATGCCATTCGTGCTCGAAGGCGTGCACTTAGGGTTTTCCAACGTCACCCTACTTTGGAAAACCTAATCGAATACAAGAAAATGCGCGCCAGGTCCAGACAAGTCATTAAGGATAGCAAAAAGTCATCATGGAGCAAATTTGTAGCTTCATTTAACCGACACACACCTTCCTCGGTTGTGTGGGATAGATTAAGGCGTGTTGCAAAAAAAACGACCCAAATACCAATAGCGGGACTAAAAACAGCCACAGGAGCTGTTGTTGATTCATTTGAAGTGGCCAATACCTTTGGCAGTGCTTTCGCACAAGTGTCTAGCTCGGAAAACTACTCCCCTGAGTTCCTTCCAATTAAAACTCAGCTGGAATCTCAAGGCTTCTCGTTTCGTTCTAGAAACGTAGAAGATTACAATCGCCTTTTCACCATGGCAGAGCTGGAGTATTCCCTGAAATCTTCGCGATGTTCAGCACCAGGACCGGACGGTATTCATGTACAAATGTTACAACGGCTCTCTCCTGAAGGTAAGGCATTCCTGCTCGAGGTCTATAATCGTGTTTGGGTTGACAGTATACTCCCAGAAAATTGGCGGGAGGCCACCGTTATTCCCATCTTGAAGGCTGGAAAGGACCGTCATCTTCCCTCCAGCTACCGTCCTATTTCCCTCACCAGTTGCGTTTGCAAGGTGATGGAACGCATGATCAATGGACAATTGGTATGGTGGTTAGAAAGTCGTAACCTACTGACTAACATCCAGTGTGGTTTTCGACGACGCCGTTCAACTGTTGACCATCTTGTGTCAATATCGACACAGATAATGGACGGCTTTATGAAGAACTGTCAAACTGTTGGCATATTTTTCGATCTTGAGAAGGCTTATGATACGTGCTGGCGAGCAGGGATTCTACGTTCCCTGCATGCCTGGAACATACGTGGACGCCTACCACTTTTCATTCAGGAGTTTATGAAGGACCGCTTTTTCCGAGTAAGGGTCGGCTCGGTTTTTTCTAATTCTTTTGTTCAGGAGGAGGGAGTACCTCAGGGTTCGGTGCTAAGTGTCACGCTCTTTGCTATAGCAATTAACTCCATCTGGAAATGTGTTCCACCTGGAGTTTCGTCATGCCTATTCGTAGACGACTTCGCTGTCTATTGCACTTCTCATCGCACGGCGTTCTTACAACGGCGCCTGCAGCAATGTTTGGACAACCTTGGAGAATGGAGCGTGAGAAACGGCTTCCGTTTCTCAACTGAGAAGACAATCTGCGTTAATTTCTGGCGCCGTAGGAGACGATTACCACCTTCGCTCCGGTTTGGTCCAGATGAACTTCCCTTCGCAGAAGAGACGCGCTTCCTGGGTTTGATCTTGGACAGGAAGCTTAGTTGGTCGTCGCATATTGCACAGCTAAGAGCGAGATGCGACCGTTCCCTAAATATTATGCGAGTACTGAATGGCAAATCGTGGGGAGCGGATCGAACAACTTTGTTGCGAATATATCGCGCATTGGTCCGATCCAAGCTAGACTATGGGTGTATTGTTTATTCGTCAGCACGACCATCTGTGCTGAGAAGATTAGACGTGGTCCATAATAGGGGCATCCGCATTGCAACAGGAGCTTTTCCAACAAGCCCAGTGGTGAGCCTTTACGCCGAGTCCGCAGAACCTCCTCTGCAATATCGGCGTGAGATTCTCTTGGCAAATTATGGTTGTGCGCTTAGATGTATGCCTAAGCACCCAACGTTCGCTTCTTTTTTCACCAGCACGCTAAGAGAACGATATAGAAATAGCTCCCTTAATCCAAAGCCTGCGGGGTTCCGTTTCCAAGAGCTCCTAGTGAAGCTTGGAGTGGAACTGCCTGTGATGTTCGCCAAGGGCGAGAGACTTCACCCCCCTTGGCTATCTGGTACGCCCCATGTAGATCTTGGGATGACCATACACCAGAAGTCCACGATGCCTATTTCAAGTATCCGCACGTGTTTCTTAGAATTTCTGTCAGGTTACTCTGACCGTAGATACATTTACACCGATGGATCAAAGAACACGAACGGTGTTGGATGTGCTTATGTTTATGGAACCGAACCATATACATTCGGTTTTCCAAATAGCACTTCCATTTTTACTGCAGAGCTTTATGCAATTTATCGAGCCGTTTTGTATGTTCGCCGTCGTAAATTAGGTGACTGCCTGATTTTGAGCGATTCCCTTAGTGCACTGCAGAGCCTTTGTCAGTTGTACAACCCCCATCCTATTGTACAACGTATCCAGGATGCCCTCCATGTTTTATACGCTTCTGGTGTTGACGTGGTGTGTGCATGGATTCCTGGTCACGTAGGTTTGCCGGGGAATGAAATGGCAGATTTAGCAGCAAAGACGGCAACTACAGAACCCAGTATTACCATCTCACGTGTTACTTCGGAAGACTTCAGGCTTGAAGTGCGGCGAGCGGTGCTGTCGTCCTGGCACGACGAGTGGTCAGTTCTCCGCGGTAATAAGCTTAGAGAAGTGAAAGAACTTCCGATAAACTGGGTAACTTCCTGTCGCACATCTCGTCGCGAGGAGGTTAGTTTGGCTCGATTAAGAATAGGGCACTGCAATTTTTCGCACGGTTACCTATTTAAGGATACCCATCTGTGAAATTTTGAAAATCTACAGTTTTTATTGGATTGATTTGAAATTTTAACACAAGAATCACTGTATAGTGAGGAGTAACTGTGCTAAATTTCATACAGTTAGTCAGATTAGTTGCTAACATATTAATATTTTATCATATTTTTTTAAATATTTGTATAAATGGTTCCCCATGATGCAATTTTGATTTGAAAAACTTAATAATTTTCAGTTATGTCCTATGATAGAATGCTAGCAAATTGATGAGATAATTTCTTAATCTTGTTATTAGTTTGGATAAGAATACATTTTAAAGTTTAAATTCATAATTTTTTTCATTTAAATTTCGAAACGTAAACTTTAATATTTAATTACTCAGCAGTTATTCACGTTATGAAAAAAATATCTCATTATTTCTTTTTAATGTTATTTTTAAGCAGGTACACCAAATTTCATGCATAAGTACTGAAAATTGCATCGTGTGGAGCATTTTAAAGAGCAAACAGTGCTAAAATAAAAACGTGGAAAAACTAAGTTTGAAGTCATAGCAAGGATAATGGAATTGCATGGATTTAAATGGACATGACCACTTACAGGCAATCAGTTAGACGGCCACGTGACATAGTTAGAAAGGCCGTAAGGCTATAAAAAGCATATCGAAGTAAAGCAGAAGATTTATACTATTTGATAAAACAAAAATCCATTTTTGGCAATTTTTGAAATTTTTAGCCTTTTTACACAGATGGGTATCCTTAAAAGGGACCCTGCGCCTCTATGTCCGCTGTGTAACAACGGTTTGTCGGTTCGCCACCTGCTGCTAGAGTGTTGCTCTCTAGCGCACCTTCGGGATTCTCTGCAGCTGCCTGCCAGACTTGCAGAGCTCCTAGCGGACGACAGAACAGCGGTTGATAGAGTTTTTAATTTTTTAGCGCAGTGTAATATAAATTTGAGGATTTAAATTTTTTAATTATCTGTTTCTGCTTTTGAACAAATTTATCACCTTGTTTCATATCTGGCTATTGCCACTGCCTTTTACCTTTGTATATTTTGTTGTCTCTAGTATTTTTATTTTTTGAGTGAAATTTATATCTGGCTATTGCCATGAATCTTTTAAGGGCGCTGATGACCTTGAAGTTGAGCGCCCTTAAACCAAATCCAAGCTCTGTTAATATGGTTACGCACTCTAATTGTTCATTTTACTTAAGTTAACTATGCTACCACTTCTTGTTTCTTTAGTTACAGTTAGTGGACAAATGAATCCGCAAAAAATATCCTGTGTAGTATATTACACACACCATTTTTACGCGAGGACTGATTGTGATAAAAGGGATGTACAAGATCAACCCCTATTCTTAATTTATCGACACAAAAGGTGGAGCAAAAAGGTGTCAAAAGCATTTTAAACGTTCGTGGTACAGTGAATATGAGCGAGTGTGTGATAGTTATATGGAAAAACTTTTGCTGGCTTTGCCTATCACGTGGTGTAATAAAGTGCTGGTTTTTGTAACATGTTAAACATCAGTTGGTCATTACATAAATATCCGGACTCTGCTGAACATCGAAAGTGCGCGTTCCAATTGAAGAAACTCGAATATACAATTACTGATGCTTTGAAGGAAAACAGTTGTATGTTGCTCCGTACAATGAAAATGTAAGACTGAACCGATTAGTTTTTATGGTTGTAATTAATGCAGTAATGTATTTAACCAGGCAACAGCTGTCATTCATGTTCACAATGAAAGCTCATCTTCATCTAATGGGAAATTTCACAGCGCCATTGCCTTTATTAAATATGACAAATCCGTCTGAGATTCAGACTCGTTACAATAAAGTCAAAATTATCTTCACTGGGGATTTGAAAACAGTACAGAACGAGATTATTGACTGTATTTCGGATTACATTGATAATTATATTAAGTTGGAAATAGGCAGCAGCGACTTTTCTTTCAGTTCAAATGATACTACAGAGGTCACACAAAAATCTGTGTTCCATAATTGTCAGATTGGTAGACGCCAATGGCGAATTAGTCGAACGTTTTTTGGGCGTTTTTGATGTCAGTCGCTAAACAACATCGGAAGCATTGTTTGCCTTGCTTAATTTAGTGTTGGAACTGTATGGCTATCCGTCAAAACCTATACGATGGCGCCAGGGACATTTAAATGGTTTGCAAAAAAAAGATAAAGGATTTTGCACCTCAGGCAGTCTGTATTCATTGTTTAGCCCATAGGCTGAGTTTAGTCATACAAAGTACCATGAATGAAATTTCTCAATGCCGCATTTTTTTTGCTGGTATTGCCTGGAATCCCTTCATTTTTTGTAGCTCTACCAAGAGATCCTATGCCCTAGACACTCTTTTGGGACGGCGTGTACCACTGCAACAAACATCCGATGGAGTTCATACTGAAAAAGAATGCAATAATCTCAGTAAGGTTTTTCAGGAGATAGCAGACGATTTTGAGTCTCACAAGACAGCAATTTAAATGGTTTTCTAAATTATCTGGATAACCTTGAATATGCATTTTTGGTTATTGTTTTTAATGATATTTTTCAGGTTATCAGTCTTCTGTTTGATATTCTTCAAAACAAAAAATCTCTTGACATAGTTTTCTGTCAGAAGCAAATACAAAACATTTATCATAAACTTCAAAGAAAAAGAACTGTTGAAGTTTTCGTTACTTTTTTGAAACATCAAAACAAAAGGAAGGAGTTTTCAGAGCGAAAATATGGTAAACTGTCCCATGATGAACTTTTCCAGAATTACAAATTGTTATATTTTGAAATATTGGATTTGGTTTGGCACAAATTACCATTATATTCCAAGACCTTTGAAAACTTCAGTTTTGCACTCTCGCTGATTCTTCGAGGTTCCTGCAGCATTCAATTGTTTTCCCCATTTATGCTCTCACCTTTCCTCAGGAAACATATCCGAATTTGTTTAAAATAAGTCGTTTGAAAACAGAACTTGAGATTTGTTATGGAAACGAAGAATACCAGCATAATGTTCCCATTACACAAACATTGAAGTTGGTCAAAGAAAACATTAACATAATTACTTCAACAGCTGTACCAACTCCCATGTAGCACTGCCGTCAACGAGTGCTTCAGTGGAGAGAAGCTTTACTGCTCTCAAGCGCATAAAGGCTTACTTGCGGAGCTCTATGACCCAGGGAAGACTTAACATCTCTATCCAATATCTACATCCACAAGGACTTCCTGAGTAACATAACAAGCAGCCTACATAACTGAGAAATAAGTCAACAGAAAGGACAGAAGAGTCAACTTAATATATTATAAGAAATAGGTATGTTACATGTGATTTTTATGTAATGAGAGCTTCACCTATAGTTTAGGTAACGATCTGCCACTGTCACAAATCCTTTTCGTAATATGTCAATACAATTCTAACGTAAGCAAGGCTTCTCAATAGAGGGATACCAACATTTGTATAGAAAGTATTACACTAAATATTCTTAGTAAATGATTGCACTCATATCCGTTTACCCCATCCTTATACTAATTTTGTCATACATACCTTTTCTCTCTTCTCTCTTTCACGATCATGCGATGACCTTTTCCTAGTTCTACCCCTTTCCACCAATGTGGGAATATGACAGGACCCCATGGTAAACTAGCAAAAGCTAAACTGAATATAGGGAAAGGAGCAAAACTATCACATTCACTAATGCTGGGCAAGGGAGTTCTGTTCTTCACACGTCACATTTATACTGAAACGCGCGTTGCCCAAGGCAAGTTTTGCTTTAAATTGTAAGATGGATAAGGGGAATGCTGCATCACCAGTTACCTTGAATTTGAAGAGTTTTGCGTTGAACAGTAGTTTTCTTATTGTGAGTTCACTGGAAGAACGTATTAAACAACTTTTGTTAAAACCTATGGCCACTAGATGGTGAATTCCCTGTGTAACTCATTTTTGTTAAATTTTGAATAAGACAAGTTTTGCACACGACCTCCTCATACCCTTCGGTATTGTTTCTTTCTTGCACAATTTTCAAATGAATAAAACCTAAACTAGAATATTTCATGGCCTATTTCCACAAAATTCATGATACCCACTTCACTTAGTATGTTAATTTTGTCAACATATTTGTTGACTGGAGCAAGTATTGCTCTTTCATTCCCTCGTAATTTTCCCTGGCAAAGAAGTTACGAAACACCTCGTTCATTAAATTGATGTTTGAACTATCTTATGGCAATTAGATTTCTTCCATTCTACTTAACTACAGTTCGCCGTTGCCCAACTATAGTAAATAATCAGAAAATTGCCGTTGTTCTATATCAAAGTGCAAGTTTGTTTCTGGTGTAATCGTCTTAAAAAGGGACCATAAGGAACATCACTTAATATTTTGTCACCTTCCTCGTTGAAGGACGTGGTGCAAAAGGTGCATTAATATATCTTATTTTTCTGTGAAATTCTTTCTAGTATTGGTGACGGTTCAAAAAGGAAGGTACAAATTCATTTTAAAATTTAGTGGCTCCAATAAAACTCGTCCATGCAATCAAGACACCAAAATAATTTCTATTTATGCGACTAAAAACATGTTTCTGGGGAAAATACAATGAACCACAAAGGGTACACAAAGCTTCAAATGGCTCTAAGGTGTGATATGGTACATCCGCACTAATCTTGCATTTATATGTTATAATTAGTTTCTAAAGCTAAGTGACATCTCGTGTCTTAACCTCTGTTTTTTAACCCTTTCTTTTCTGTTTTTTTCCCCTTTGCTTGACCAAGAGCTCTATCGGAAGCTATACAGCCACACTAATTATAGAGGTAGTAATGTGTCGTATCAACAGTATGAAATTGAAGATATCATTAACCGAATGATATTGCGGGAACATTCATAAATGCAGGTTTGCTAGATGCTATAAGTAAGCAAAAACGTGATTTAGTATATGATATAAAAATACAGAGGAGAAGATCGGAGTAAAATAAAGAGAAAGAAAAATGTCAAAATCGAAAACCACAACGTTGTATATGACGAAAAATCGCCTGTAAAACGCGCTCATTTTTTATAGTCAATAAATAATTAATTGACACCGGAAAAACTATAAGTTGGGAGTATGGGTCTGAATAAAATCGTTCTACCTTGTGTGCAAGGTTCGGACATCCCAATAAAAGATGACCTAAGGTGGCCTCTTGACCACAGTTGCAATAAGGTGTGGTCCCAGAACCATATCGGAACAAATACGCCGGAGTGTAGCAGTGACCCACACGCATCCGCGAGAACAGTGAGATGAAGTGACGCGGGTAACGTAAAGAAGCAAACCAAGGACGATTGAGGGGCTGCAGGGGTGGAAGACAGGGACAAAAAACACGTTCTGTATGTGTAAAGGCTTCCCACTCCTGGATCCATTGAGAAAGAGGAGAATGTCTGCCAGATCTAAATAATTACCGTGGGGGTACAGTGATTGGAAAAATTTCATCGGAAAAGCAAGCAGATTTGGCTAATTTATCGACGATCTCGTTACCATAGATACCAGAATGACTAGGTATCCAAGCAAAGAGCACCCTTGTGATCCCTAGGGTAAGATGGAGCGATTTGAGTGCCTGTACATACCAACAAGTACTGGGTGATAACGAAGGGCTATGTAGTGTCTGCAATACGCTCAAAGAATCAGTATAAATATTCGCTGTTATGAACTCCGTATTTCTAAGAAAGTCTAGCACCTTGTAGATGGCGAAAAGCTCTGCAAAATAATTAGAGCAAAAATCCGGTAGCCGTAAGGTACGTCGTATTTCCAACTCTGGTGAGAAAAAAGCTGATCCTACCCTCGGAGGGTCCCTTTCTTGACCATTGGGACTTTCCAGTCAAGCACATTGGCAGCTAACAACACATTGGCAGCATTTTGTTAGTATATGACCATCGGGATTTATGCGTCCGACTTCTGAGCTTCGTTCAAATTTATTGTAGTTTTGCTATCGGGTGACAGATGTCAGTAAAGTTCAATTCCTTTTCATGTGGTTCTAAGATGTACGTGAACAAAAATATTACCAATTCATATGATTTTCTTGGAATTCTGTAAATATATAATAATGACATGTGTCTTCAAGAACACATTTATACAATTATACAATGTTATGAAACCTATAAAACAACAATATTCCAACTTCTGTGTAGGACAGTGGCGTTAGTGTACTGTAGACATTGGATACATTGGCAGTACTTGCAGCAGACTACCGTATACTTTACAAGCATTTCAGGTGTAACAAGGAATTATTTTACTCACATAATGTATAGGGTTATGAAAAGAGGGTTAATTGAAGAAGAAATGCTTTCAGTCCTTCTAGAAGTAATACCAGATGACAAAGAACTAACATATCTAGAAGACAGTGATAATGAAGTTAATATTGATAATTTTAGTATAGTGTTTAAACATAACTAGAAACAGAAACATATGACGGTAAGCACACGTTTTGTTTATCCTGTAAATCAGAGTAATCATTCCATGTATATGATAAGAGCATCATAGCAGTAATATACTAATATTCCATAATTTTATGAGGTTATGTTACTCCAGAGGACCTATTTCAGTAAGAAATTGCATTCCAAAACTAATTAAAACATGTTTCTTTTTGTGTTATAGATGACGGGCAACAAAACAAAATAAAGATCCTGCCCAAAATCCACAAGCCTCAAAGTGTCACAGCCTAAAACAGGAAACGGTTCCTAATCTGCACCTTTTGATGTAAGGTACACTGTGTAAGGTACTTACACTGGCCCATGGTATGACACATGCAGTCTAGTACTTTCTTGTAGAACATATAAATCGTAGGGTATTTTGTCACAATTTGATTGTTATGCATCTTACTTTTGCAGCACGCATGGGTCGAGCTAAAGGCAGCGTTTCTTGACTGGGCAAAGTTCCCAAAATTCCTGGTTGGGAGGATTTTCTTCAATCTTTCTTTAACTTTTGAGGTACCTGTAGATTTACACCCAACAGCAACATTGCAGATACTTTAAGGATGCCCTCCACGTTTTACACGTCGGTCTGGGTGGCTCAGTTGGTTAGACGCTGGCCTACTGTTCCCAAGGTCGCGGGTTCAAATCCGGCCCAGGCCGATGGTTTTTAAGTGTGCTGAAAAACGACAGCTCCATGCCAGTAGATTTACTGACATGTAAAAGAACTCCTGCGGGACAAAATTCCGGCACACCGGCGACGCTGATGTGATCCTGGCAATTGACAGCGTCGTTAAACAACAAAATAAAATAAAAAAACGTTTTACACGCTTCTGGTGTTAACGTGGTGTGCATGGATCTTAGGTTTGCCGGGGAATGAAATGGCGGATTTGGCAGCAAAGTTGACCACAGAACCCAGTATTACCTCGTGTTACTTCGGAAGACTATAAGCTTGAAGTGCGGAGACCAGTGCTGTCGTGCTGACACGAAGAGTGGTCAGCTCTCTGCGGTAATAAGCTTAGAGAAGTTAAAGAACTTCCGATAAACTGGGTGTCTTCTCGCATATCTCGTTGCGAGGAGGTTAACTTGGCTCCTTTGCGATTTGGCCACTGCAATTTTTCGCATGCATACCACGCTTAAACGGGACCCTGCCCCTCTATGTTCGCTGGGCGACAATCTTTTGTCTGTCCGTCTCATGCTGCTAGGGTGTTCCTCTCTAGCGCACCTTCGAGACTCTGCACCTGACTGCCAGACTTACAGAGGTCTTAGCGGACGACAGAACAGCGGTTGATAAGAGTTTTTTAAGTTTTTAGTGGAGTGTAATATGAGTTTGAGGATTTGAAACTTTAGATATGTTTTTTATGTTTTCTGACATATTCATCAGCTTGTTTTAATTCTGGCTATTGCCACTCTGTTTTTTCTGCTTATGTGTATATCTTCTTTTCTGCTAGTAATTTTATTTTTGATTAAAGTTTATGTCTGGCTTTTGCCATGAAATGCCTTTTTAAGGGCGCTGATGACCATGCAGTTGAGCGCCCTTAAACCTACATCTCCTCCATCTAAGACGATACACCCCCGCACGGTGTGATGTTACACTAGAGGAGGGTCTTCCGGCGCATGGCGGCACTAATGATGCTTGTCAGAGGTGGTGTTTATATAAAATCTATACCCTTGACGGTGTAACACACAATCAGTTGCCGTAAGAATTCTCCTGCCAGCCATTTTTTCGCTCCCTGTATACCTGGAACTTACGTGGACGCCTAGCGCTGTTCATTCAGGAGCTTATGAAAAACCTCTTTGACCGAGACTATCAGAGCAAGATTGGTTTAGGCTGGCCCTGTAGCTGTTATGGTATTGTATTGTCATCTGTTCTTGACACATGTACAAATTTTCAAGTCAATCAGACAACTGTAAGCTGATGATTAAATTGACAGATCCCATTACATTGATAAATGTAGCTAATTAATATTTTTATCTTTATGATCCTGGCCAGCACCCTAGGATAAGGTTATGATATTATTGTATTGTCATTATTCCTTGACATATATACCAATTTTCAGGTCAATCAGACGACTTAACTTGTTGAAAATTACATTGTGCTGATAAATTTAGCTAAGTCTCTTATTTATCCTGTAGTTCCTGCTCAGGATATGCATCAGCATCTGTTTGCTGTGCGAGGGTCCCAGGCTATATTTTGTTTAACGACGCTATCAATTGCCATGATCACATCAACATTGCCGGTGTGCCGGAATTTCGTCCCGCAGGAGTTGTTTTACATCCCACTATTCTACTGACATGGAACTGTCATTTTTAAGCACCGGTCTGAGCCTGGTTTGAACCCGCGACCGTGGCATCAGTAGGCCAGCGTCTAACCAACTGAGCCATCTCTATATACCAGTTAATACCATTGCCTATAGCAAAACGTTCCAGGGGAAAGGCCGTCTATATGACAGCTGAAGGAGCACCAATGGAACATTAAAGAGACTGGTAAACCAAAGTAACAGAGCTGATGTGCTTTAATATTCTTGAGTAACCTTAAGAAAGTTTCCATGACATTCACGGGAGCATTATCGTCATGTTGTGGTACGTCTTCTGATTCTAACCGCAATAAAATAAAGTGCTGGAAGGAATGGCATATCGCTGAGCAGTATTCAACAGGTGGCATAGTTGTCGAGGCTATAAACTTGGAAACTGGAATCGGGTGAAGTCATTCAAACCAGTTACACTATGCGAGCAAATGGACGTCTTCTCTTATCTTTGTTGCATGAGTGAACGTTCTTTCGTTCTATTTTATCTGCCCCTCTTAATGCTAGAGGTTACAGTGATTTCCAAGAAGGTAGAAAAGCATTTGGATGTAATATGCGCATGTTACATTCATGGCACTTAAGAATACTCACTTTGAAATGTCTAAATCATAAAGCTTTTATCTGAATGCTTTCAAAAGTTTGTCAATTACTCCTGTATATTTTGAGAAAAATGGTTATTTTAATGTGAAGCAGGCACAACGCAGATGTAGTTTTCTTCTTCTTCTTCCTCTCATGGCTTAGACCATGGGTCTGTTCCGTTCTAACACTATTTCTATCCCTTCCTCGGTCTACCTACTCCTCGAATTCCTATTGGTTGATATTTCATTGCTATTTTAGGAATTCTATGTTCTTACATTTCTTCTAAACGATTTAACCAATTACCTTTAGAAAGTGTTAATTTATTACATACAGATATATCCAATAATTAGGTCTTCTCTAATATTTTCGTTTGAAATTCTGTCTTGTAGATTACTTCCTCTTACTGATCGTAAATATCTATCTCTGCTGGCTCAATTCCTTTTAAGATCTTTTTGTCCACAGCCCATGTTTCGCTAATATAATAAAACAGGAATATGCCATCACATTATAAGATTTAATTTGTGTTTCGATCCTCCTCTGGACCTCTATTCCTGTGCGTCGTCTGTTAGGGTGCAATGTAGCATCCTTCTAAACCATAACAGCCTAAAATTATCAAAACACCACCCTTACCATACCCTTCCATTAAAAAAAAATAAACCTCACTATTCGTTGAGAGAAATTGTCACATTTGCTAAAATGTTTAAATTGTCAAAGTCAATGCGGTGGCATGTGCATGTTCCTGATGGAAGATCTCTCTCAACCAGAAAAACTAGGACTAGGCGTATTACTATCTTTAAAAGAGGCTCGTTTATCAAGTTTTGTTACTGTAGGCCTTCGACGAGAAAACCCAGCACACAGCAGCTCATCATGGTGTCATAAACAGATGCACTGTCCACATTAACTACCGTAATCCTCTCAGAAGAATGTGCTAGTAAGGAATGTGTTTGACATCAACAAATCTAATGTTTTTGAGAAAGGTTATGGCTAGAGTTTCAACATATCAAGACGACTTAAATTGAAAAACATGCTCTTGAGCTAGCATTGCTGGGTTACTGATTGTCATAATGTCATACACGTAAGACAATTTATTGGGCCAAAAGTTTCCTTAAATCAATTTGCTAATATATGAGCACATTCAAGTAGAATAATTTCCTTTGTGTACTTATCCTCTACAACGCGTAGGTCACGAGGGTTGTCCGGAAATTATTCGCCCTTGCCTCACTGGCTTAGTGAGTTGCTGATACTGCCGAAATACGTGGGCCTTTTCCACCTTTGAGTTAGAAGTCCGCTGCCAAAACGAATAAACAGGCCGAGTCTCTCAAAGGACGTTATTACGGAGGCGTATCCTTTGTGCATCACATGGAAAGCAGAAGCCATTGATCAGCTGACACAGAAAATAGGGCACGCCACGGAAACCTTATGTAGACGCTTATTGCTGAGTTCGCTTCATTATTTATCTCTCCCACCTGCCTTATCCAGTCTTTTAAAAAAGTCTCAAGTGGTATAATCACATAACATGTTACAATTTATCGTGCATTCGTTAAATAGTAATTCTATTTTGCATGTTGCGCTATTCACAGCATATTTTTGCTTAGAAACCATTTCGAATTGAGGAATAAATAGTTATATACAACATACTAAAACAACTTTCAAATGTTTCTTGGGAGTAAGAAGGAATAAAGTCATATTTGACTAAGTATTAGTTATTTATGCAACTAGCGTATAATCTAATTGTGACACGAATATATGTTGCTCGTTTAATGCAACTTCAGCATTAAAATGCACAAAAATAGTTAATAAATTTGCTAAATGAAGAATTACACTCTCCGAGATTACTTTTGTATGATGTAGTACAGTTACTACAGATGTTTTATTTGTTTTAACACTTATAGAGGAAGATGGAACGTAAAGATATAACTATTGAAAATGTGACTTGTATTCCGCTTGACATTTTGAATGAAGCCAAGAGTGCTGAGAGTTTACTAGTTCCATAAAAATTAAAAGATGTTTACGCAAAACTATATGCAAAGTTTTGTGGATGGTGATTTTGAGGTGATTCTTGTGTTTCAATGTTACTACACTTGCGAGAATGACCATTTCAGGTTTTCTTACAGACATGTTGGAGAAAATTATGTTGTAGAGGTGATGACGTCATTTCTGTCTTGTTGCCATGGTAATTACGTAATTCATTTTCTGAAACTGGCACCAGAAATTACATAAGCGTCTCCAAAGAGACATGATTAGACATTCCTGTGATAGGGAAAAGCATGTTATCGTCTGCTGAGATAATCCTAACAGGCATACACCAGCAGTGTTAGTATCCCCAGATGTGGAGTTTCGTGACTATATAACAGTCGTATGTGTGTGTGTGCAGTAACGAAGTCCAATGAATATCAATTATCTTTACAACTGTTTGTTTCTACCAAGTTACTCCGCAAAATCTGCGTTTGAGAAACACATTGGAGCCTTAAGAGAAACCTCTTTAGAGAATGGTGCACTTAAATTTGAGCCATCTTGCTTTGTTCACAACAGTTTAATGTACCACGAAAGCTTTCAACACCCACGCTCTATTCGCTAGAAGGCATTTGTTGAACACTTTCCAAGCAAATGTCCAATTACTCACGCAAAGCACCTCAGTGCCTTGCTGAAGCTTCCTTATGGAAATTGGCGTCATCCGTTTGGCATTATATTGTTTTATTATTATTATTATTATTATTATTATTATTATTATTATTATTATTATTATTATTATTATTATTATTATTATTATTATTATTATTATTATTATTATTATTATTATTATTATTATTATTATTATTATTATTATTATTATTATTATTATTATTATTATTATTATTATTATTATTATTATTACTACTACTACTACTACTGCTACTACTACTACTACTGCGTCGAGAAATGGACGACCTTTGACACTACAGTTGACCCATAATCACCATCTTATGGCCATCTTCTTCTTGAAGTAATGCCGTTTGGGCAGTTCCAAGAAGAATCACACAAAGGTCGTCGCAGAGGTTTTTTAGTTGGCGGGAATCCAACTCGCCTGAGGTGTCTTTGTAAGATTTTTCCTCTGCGCAAAAAAAAAAAAAAAAAAAAAAAAAAAAACTGCTACTACTACTACTGCCTATTATTCTTACTGTGACAATGTGACAAAATCCAGTCCGGTTACATTTTCTATCACTTTGTCTCCTAAAAATTTACCTCAAATACATAGTTTGTTCTCGTCGTTAACATAGACTACATCTTTGGTGCAATCACAACTCACAATTTTTACTTCTGTTAACCTTGCTCAGCCCTTTCAGTGTTTTCTTCACTTCCTCTGTCTCTTACACACCAACTATGACGTTGAGTGATTATAAAACCACACAACGCTCATTAGATCTTTAGGATGACCGACATATCTATCACTACACACACACCACACACACAGCTGTTTGTTTTTACATGGATCCCAGGCCATGTTGGTATTCCCGGCAATGAAGCGGCGGATGAGGCTGCTAAGTCTGCCTGCCGTTTGCCGGAGGTTTCTAGAGATACTCTGCCTTACACAGATGTTGCAGCGACACCTCCATGACCATCTGGTTTTGATTTGGCAGCAGTCGTGGAAAGCGTTATTTGACACTCAACTACGCACAATAAAGAACTCGGTACAATCCTGGCTGACCTCTTAAAGGCATTCCTGTTAGTCAGAGGTTGTTTTAACGCGGTTGAGCATAGGAGACACCGGGGCTACTCATTGCCATCTTTTGCGTGGTAAGCCGGGCCCTGTGTGTCACACGTGTGACACGCCGCTCCCTGTGTGTCACACGTCTGATGTACAACTCTCCGTTTCGTACACTCTGGTTAAGTTTTTACGATATACTAGAGAGCGCAAATCCCTTGGCCTGGGTTCTACGCTGCGGTCAATTTTGTATTAATGTTAAACAGTAAAAGATAGACAAGAGCTTACTAAATAAAAAATGTGGGTGTCCTTAATACACACAATTTACTTCCTCTTTTCTTCTGAGCGAATAATTTCCAAGATATTATTTATTATTTGTTTGAATTTGCCAATCCTTGTACTTTTCTCAAATAGCAATGTGTTATTCTCTTTTTAATCTCGTGTTCATGCAAAGAGAACGGTATTTCAAAGTTATCGCATAGCAACCAGCTCTTAAAACATTTGACTGTCGCTTAAAGCCTACTGTATTGCCATATTTTTCTTGCATCTACAAGATAAGGTAAATTCTGAAAATGCGTATGTCGATTAAAGTGAAGTAGATAGTGAAATAAACATTTTCAAGAATAGTGTGTATAAGATTGAATATAGCTGTACATATAGGTATTTGCGAACAGTCTTTCTTCAAATTGAACTCGTGTATTGAAAGTCTGTATCGCAATAGGTTATGCACAATTACTTGGTGTATGCACTTCGATTTTGTTGCCAAATATTGATAGACGTCTTAAACTTAAGCAGTGCCAAACAAGTCACTAATTAACAGAAATTTTTTGCATGAGATTTGAAAGTGCTTTCGTAAATTAAACGCAATGTACATGTAACCAAAGTGCCACTGCAACACAATGCACGTCTGAGTTTAAAGAGTGGCACAGTCCGTATAGAGTGGAAGGAGGTAAATCCAACTTCCTCTTTTTCGTAAATGTTGGATATCGCTGGGCTAGCATATTAACCCTAGACCACGGAGGACGACTACCACTAAGACCTGGAAAATAACCTCCTGAATCAGGAATATCCGTGCGAAGCTGACCCTGTGCATATACATATTTCCCAAATACCAAGATAAAGAAAATGGATAGTGGGCTACATTAGGCATTTTGAGACCATGTGGCACACTTCGATTGCACCAATTGCATCATACAGATAATCAGGGATTTTCCACTAGGAGACGGTGAACACGATAGAGTAGAGTGGGTAATTCTGATAGGTTAGCGCAATATTTTGATTCAAAATAAAATGCTTCACTATACCGAACATTCAAGTAAGCACAGTGCATATGTTGAATTATCTGAGAGTAGCGTGTGAGGTCCACTTGATTTGGAAGGAATTTTGTATAATCTTGTATCAGTGGTAAATGGTAAGCGATAGGTGAAAACGTACTATGCCAAAAAGTAAATATGTTAAAAACACAATTAGTTATTGTAAATAACCTTTTTTGCTCAATAAGCCATCCATTATCAATGCTTCGAATGATTCAATGCTTTTTAAGGTCCCTTCAATATTCTGATGTTTCTCGTATAACGAAATGTATAGTGTAGTTATTTGTACAAATATTTATTTCGATTAAAATGTAGATAGAAAAATAAGCTTTGGACAGAATAGTCTGTATACCCAGTAATGAGAACGTAGAAAAAAAAATCATGTCAAGTAATACATTAGATTTGTTTATATTGGTATATGTGGATGTTGTTCAAATATGATTGAAGAGAGAAATGAAGAAATAGGAAATTTTATTACTTAGCTATACAGTATTACAAATAGTTTACAAAATATATAAATTATTACAATAAATAGTGTACATACTAAAACATAAAACATCCAAAAGTACTTCAAGAAATGTCATATGATTCTGTACTATTGTAATGTGTGATAGGTTTTCATTGTTATAACGTAAGAAAAAGTTGGCTAAACCGAAGGTGCAGGTAAACACAAAACAATTTTTGATAATTCGCATACCTATGCTTGCTAATCAAACATGATGTATAAAACAATCTTTTAGAACCACACAGGTATTTGAGTGTTAGCCTCTTCATTATTGGAAAGAACATGAAACTTCGAAAACCAAGCTTATTAACTTCGTTATAGCTAGTTAAAAAGCTACCACAATGTGTAATCTATGCAATGACTGTTACAAGTTCCTTCCTTAAATATCAAATTTGAATGTGCAATAATAAATAAGGATGTAGTCATAGGTCATGCACAAGCTGAGAATTTTATAATTTTAATGATAATGAGCATCGAGGTGTACCATTTGTAGTTATAGTATCTGGAGGTTTTAACTGAATAAGCGAATAAAGTATATGCTTTCACTGTCAGGTAGAAAAAGATAGCTTTGATTGGTAACCGTAAACTGAATTTGAGCATTCCATTGTGACCAACGTAACAGAAGTTCATTGGCTTAGGATGACTTAGGAAATATCTGATTGAATGGTATATTCAAAAACACTTTATTTGCTATGCCCTTCATGGTTTTCGCCCAGCCGTATTCTAGCGTTGGTACCATTCTCTTGTAGATCGGCTTCCAATGACCATTCACGAAGTTCAGCAGAGCCTCATCTGAAAGAGAAACCAAATGTGATTGTTCAGTTTCCATTCATTTTATATCGCAAGCAAAATTATTTTAGGTGTGATTACTTCTTTCATCTGTTTCTCCTTTCCTTGTTTGTTAACATGAACAAATAAATATGGCACAAAGTTAATGGCTGTTCATATAGGGGGCTCCTAATAAGAGATTAGTTTTTAAACACGTTTAGATTTGAAACTGTATATATAACTTCGAGTAAGGTTTCTGAGTACATTCCCGATTTATTTCTAACTGGTTCATTCAACTAGCCGGAGTTTACATGAAAAGCTCACAGAAAATTACAACTTTAGTATTCCCATAGTATCTGCACACAATGATAAACTTATCCTGCTATCATACCTTTTCCCCAGCAAACGGACCTGAAATTTAACGCTACGCATCCATTTATGACATTGTTGTATTTCCCCTCTACCACACTCGTGCACATGTAATGTGCTCTAGAAAAACAAAAATCAGTCATAATTATTTTCACTTGCATTGAAACATAATACTACATGTTAGTTTCAAAATGTTTAGTAGTTAGGTGTCTTTGAACTACAAATTTGATCAAATTCTTATTTAATTCTTTCTGAGTTTTTTTTTTTATTTTTTTTTTTTTATTTTTTTTTTTTTTTATTTATTAACCTGTACCTGCTTAATGCTGGTGCAAAATTGTGTACTCAGTGTTCATTGTAAGTGTCTCCTAACGCCATTGAATCAAATGATGTATATGTCAGCTCTAATTAAAAAGGCGTATCGTAATACACATGTAGCGAGAATTTGTCTGGTGAGCACGGCGTGAACCCTAAGAGTAGTAATATGACAATATTTTACTCATAAAGCGTAAACCAAATAACGTGCCTCGCAATGCCACATGGAAAAGCCTAAAATGAAATAAAATAAACAATCAAAGGCGTTGATCTTTCTTGTATAGCCCTCCCAACGTCCATTCATTCTCCACAGATACTGTGGTAATTTACATTTGCAGCAACACATGTTGCTTTATGCTAGCGATGATAAGTACCCGCTTATGGCTTTCACAGTCCTCGATATCAATGAAACAGTATCAGTGCGAAGGAGGTTTTCGTTAAACTCTCACCATATAGATCGCCATATGTTTCTATGGCGTGGAAGGATCTCGCGTTAAGATTAAACGCCTTGCTTGCCAAGCAACTTCTCCGACACATGAGCCTTTCGGAGCGATGCCCAACATTGTCTCTTATTTGCTAATGACGTCACCTCGTCATTCTACCCCATCTCGTCTGTTTTGTGCTTGAAGCATTTGCTGTTCACTTATTCAAGTAATCAATGGGGCCCAAATGACCAAGCTGTCGACGGGCCCTTAAACACTACTCACTCACTTACTCACTATTCAAGTAATCAAGCATTAGCGAGGCTTGCATCTAACTCCCAATAAGTGTGTCATAGCTCCGTGAAAAGTAGGTGAGGGCAAATCCGCCCTCGTCGCTTTCGCATAAGTTTGGGCATCATTGGTGGTACATCTCTGCAGAAGGCGGATTGAATTATAGGCTGAGCTGATAGACAAACGACGTGATATAGCCTTTCATAGCATGCTTTTAAATGAACACCTAGTGTATGCATCCTGAACCCAAAATTTAATTTGGCAATAACCTTTTTGTTATATGCAAGCGTCATATGACTTTCTATGTCACTATCATTTATTTTCATAGCTATTCTACAAATTGTTCATAAAATATTATCTTCTATCTAATTGTTTTTAAGTATGTGAAAAGTTACCAGAAATGGTTTCAACCCGTCTTTCGTTGTTTGTCAAGAAACTTGATCGACATTTATAAGTCTTCCTATTGCTTAAGGCAATGCACAACTGAAATTTGGCCAAAGTCGCTAAAAATTCAATTTTTTTTTTTTTTTAATATTTGCAGAAGATCCTCCTATCCTTGTAGTTTCATAATCCAGTTCTGCCTCTGCCCTAGCGTATGTTTAAAGGTCGTCACGTGACTTTTAATGTCCTTGCGCACGGGTTTACCAGCTGATACAATCACAATGCTGCGCGCATATATTCCAACATAGCTGGTACAGTATTGCTTTTATTTATCTTTTGAAATTAGCGGGTAAGCATATCCAGTTGGACTGCAAAATAAAATTACATCCATACTTTATCAAATTGGTAAACTCATTTTAGGGATCGGCGGTAAACCGGCTACTCAAAAAGTTTTTGCCGAATTAGCACTACAAAATTTCACCGAACGGCAGATAGCCCTAACTATTTCTTTTATAGCAAAACTCTTTCTCTTCACAGAGACACTGATATTCTCTAAATTGCAACTAGGCCTTAATCTCCGTTTACAGTGCAAAATAGGATCACGGAAGCAGACACCGATATATTTAAAAATATTTAAAGCTTTCAAATCATTCCAGGGAGGGATGTCCCATAGGAGACCTCCCTTATATTATCTCAAATATGACCAGCTGATCCCTAAAACCAAATTTATTCTGTCTAACTGGCAAAAACATGATGTTACTACCCCTAAACAGTTTGCATACTTCCTAGACCAGTTTTCTCAATGTTTACAACCCCCCCCCCCCCCCCCCCCAGATTATATATACTAATGGATCACTATCTGATCATGGGGCGGGAGCTGCATATTTCAATCAAACCACGGATACCAGAGACTTATTCACTCTTCCACGATATTTTTCTAACTATTCAACAGAAATATACGCAATATACCAAGCTCTATATTCTTTACGCCATATACATAATTCCACAATCCTACTCTGTATTGACTCCTACAGTGCTATACAAACTCTTAATAGATTCCAAATAAAACCTTCTCTTGATTGGTGGGAAATATTATGTTTCCACGAACTAGATTCTTTAGATCAACGACATAACATGACACATTTGATATGGATACCTGGCCATTCCAACATAATAAGTAATGAATACGTAGATAAACTGGCCAAAGCAGCTGCCAATAATTCTTCCCCAAATCCATCACCAGGAATACACATCCAGGACGTCCAACAACATATTACTCATCATACCGATACTTATTTCCATCTTCCTAGATCACCTAAAACACCATGGTTTTCAGTGGGAAATATAGATAAAGAGGCTATATCTCTGGCAACAAAATTGAAATTAGGCGTAGCACCCACCCCGGCTTATTTATTTAAGATCGGAAAACGGGATACAGATTGCTGTGAGTGTGGTCAGTTTGGCAATGCAGATCATATATTCTTTCAATGCCCTAGAAATTACCAACATTCGACATCTCTATATTCACACGTATGTGCACGTATTGGGCACGGTCCTTGGAATATTTCCTCACTTCTAAATTGGAACATACGTTATATAGCACCACTTCTTCGTTTCCTCAGAAAATGTAAAATGAAACTATAATACTAACAGCATAATAAGAACATATGTATATTCAAATTACATCTTATGATACATCTACATTTCTACTTCATCAAGGACACTAGACGCGGAAGTACATAATCCACTGGATACAGCTAATAGAGTGTTCTGTGGGATACAGCGTCAATAAATAAACAAACAACAACAACAACAAGGAGAGGGAATTTTCTTGCCTAGAAAACTGTTGGCTGAACTGAGCAACAAAAGAATGCTGTAAAGCATATTTTGGTGGTAAACACGTTTGTTTTGTTTTGCAAGTCTGTTGCTCTGTTGAGTTGTGTTTGTGAAATTGTTGTTGGTGAATAGGAATATATGTGGTTTAGATATTATTATTCCTGCATATTTAATTGTTTATCAGAAATATAAGTATAGTTTTTAGATAGTGTAAACTTTAATAGGGAAGATACGTACGTAGCGTTTGTAGTTTAGGTAAGGTTAGTTTACAGCTGCCGTTTTGTTAGATAAATATTTCATTAGAGAGTCATTTTTTAGAGCAGAACATGAATAGGCTGTTTGATAAACGCAAGGAGGGCTCTAAACGTTGCAATAAGGCTACAAATTTAATAAACAAGCTTTGGAAACCAAGTGTGAAGAGTGAAATAACAGCTGCAGTACACAGTGAACATTTGGTAATGTCAGGAGAAAACAATGAACCTGAAGCATCTACAAGCTGCATAAGAACCTCACCTTTGCCATCAACTGCCAGTGAGAGAAAATTAAATCTTGCAGCATTTGAAGCTTCTGTCAACCCAGGTATGCCTCACACTGATTTTAGCCTAGTTCATGCAAGTGTGTGGGAACAGTTATACAAAGGCATGAAGTGCACCCAATGTAGCAAACCAGCACTGAAAGTACAAACTTCAGAAATCACTGGCTTTGCCTTCAAAATATTAGTAACCTGTGAAAGTTGCAAAAATCTACAATAAAAGAAGTTTCATCAAGCCCACGAGTACACAGTGATGACAGTGTCAGGCCTCCATTTGAAGTGAACCGAAGGATGGTTACTTCCTTTTTAAATATTGGTTCAGGACATGCAGATTTAGAAACATTTTGTATTGTAATGGGTATGTCATGCTTTTCATCAACCACTTACAGTAAGCATGTCACATACATAGCAAAGTCCAATGCTGACTTCACAAAAGAGGTGCTGAAGAAAGCTCATGCTGCAGTAAGGCAGGCTCACATCGACATGGATGCTACCCTAAGAGATAGTGACATAATTGACATAACTGTGTCTTATGATGGTACCTGGATGAAGAGAGGACATTCATCATTGTATGGAATGGGATTTGTAATTAATGCTCTCACTGGATTAGTAGTTGACTTTGAAATATTGTCAAAATTTTGTCTATATTGCTCAACGAATCAAGTATGATTAAATGAGGAAGAATTCAGAATATGGCTAGAAGAACACAAACTAAGTGGTACATGTGAAAAGAATTATGATGGCTCCTCAAATGCAATGGTAGCAAAAGTTGCTGAAATCCTATGGGAGAGGTCGACATCACTAAATTGAGGTACACCACCATTCTGTCTGATGGAGATGCTAAAACTTTTAAACATCTACAAAATATTAAGGTTTATGGGGATGATGTGCCTCTCCAAAAAGAAGAATGTATAAATCATGTTTCTAAAAGGCTTAGCAAGGGTCTGAAAGTAGTTGTTGAAGAATGGAAGAAGAAAGGTGTAGCACTGGGAGGAAAAAAACCTGGAAGTCTGACAGAAGATATAGCTCGCCTGCAGATGTATTATAGAATTGCCATAATGGACAACATTCCCAATGTATAGGATATGAAGAGGGCTATTTTTGCTACATTGCATCACTGTAGTTCTACAGACAGTAATCCTCAGCAAATTGTCCTACTGGCATTACTTCATGGTGCTTTTATAACAGAGGAAGAAGAGAGAGCGAAGGAAGAAAAAATTCCAAATCATGATGCCAGAACAATGAGAACATTTTTGAGGTAAGATGTTATCTCAAAAATAATGCCAGTGTATCAAAGGCTAGCCTCTGATGAGATTTTAAATCGGTGCACTTTTGGCAACACAAAATGCAAATGAAAGCCTGCATAGTGTCGTGTGGCGAAAGTGTCCTAAGGAAGTTTTTGTTTCATTGAAGAGACTTCAAATTGCTGTGTCTAAGGCAGTTGCTGAATTCAACTTTGGTAGTTCATCTTCATTGAAGTTATCAGAAGTCAAGGGCTCATCAATTTCACCTGCTTCTCTGAAGATAACACATGGGAGGGATGTTAGACGCAACATGCTTCTGCTTCAAGAAAGAAATCAGCCAAAACGTCTAGGAGGAAGCTAAAATTGAAGAAAAGTGATGCAGAACAAAGGAAAAGGAGGCAGGAATGGTCAAAATATGAGCCTGGGGGATTTTAACCAGTTTCAAGGTATGAAACATAACCAAAATATGATTATAATTTTAAAAGTTAAATTTCAGGCATTTAAATTTTTTAGCATTTCTGCATATTGAAAATGCATACCATGATGCAATTTTCATCCAATCAGTTTAAAAATTTGTATACTTATTTTAAAAACCCAAGTAAACAAAACTGTCATATAATTTTTCTGTATCATAAAAAGTTTTTGAGTTACAATTTTTTTAATATGACAATTCATCCTAAAATTGAAAAAAAACTACAGTGATAAAAATTCAAAATGTTTTTTATCATAAACTAAAAATGTCAGAAAGAAACTATATGTCAAATTTGCAGTTTCATACTTTAGAAGCAATAACAATTTTTTAATTTTCCTCTTTTTAAAAAATTATTGCTTAAAATGCTGGAGAACTCTTTCATCAATAGTATCTCCTGAAATGCTAACCGTGCAAAAGTGTTATTCAACACAAATTGCACATTTTCATGGGGGTATGTATTTATTTATTATTAAGCTGTAACACATACAACTATGAAATTTGGGATGCATATTTAGGCATCTCTCAAGTTTACATTACGTGTGTTCAATATCTTCACCAGCTACACGAACAGTACCATATCGATATTCCAATAATTCCTCCCATTCTTGGGCAAATACATCTATCGTCACTGATGTAATAGCAGTGCGGATATAGTTCTTCAATTCTTCTAGGTTATGTGGCAGTGGCTGCACATAAATTATATCCTTAACCCCACTGAAAGAAGTCACAGGACGTCAGATACAGTGACTGCAGGCCAAGCAACTGAGAGGTGCTATGTCGGTTCAGTAGAGTTTCATTCATATATTCACACACTTGGTGACTTTAGTGAAAGGGGCCCCCTAGCCTGTGCTGCCACATACCATAGGGCACCTATTTTATATGCCAGGCTTATTCTCCATTACAATTTACAGTTTACAAATCGGTTACAATTATGCAGTTTCAATATATAAACAATAAACTTAATAAAACATAATCATTAAAGTACATTAACAAACATAAATATAAAATAAAGAACAATGATTAACAATAATTAATAAAAGTAATAAACGTAATAACAAGTACAATATAAAATGTCATACAATAATCAACAAAGGAAAATAACAGATAACACATGATATATAAACAATAGCAATAACAAAAGAAAATAAAACAACAAAGTAAATTTACAATAAGGTATTGGTTTTTAAATTCCCTATATTTATAATTTTTTTATCTATTTATTTATTTATTCAGTTCAATACAGTTGAATACACAATTGAACCATAGCATGAGTCAATACATAAGATGATATAAAAAGGTACCCTATAAGGGCCCATGTCATGAGAAACATAAATAGAAAAGAATTTAGTGATTACATGGTATATACAATATAATTAGATAAGAAGTTAAAAGTACAATTAGTATAATCAAAACATCATAGAAAAGATCTATAAGTTTAGGTATTCTTCAATACTGTGAAAAGCTTTGGTTATTAAATAATTTTTTGTCCTATTTTCAAAGCTATTATAATTTTATATGATTTTAGATGTTCAGGCAAAGCATTATAAAACTTCGGTCCCATATTTAAAATCAATCCTGCAAGCTTGTTCAGAATCCACAATTTTTTCTTGTTTCTAATTAAATTGAATAGGAAGCTGTTCCGAATGTGCCACTGAAAGTCCATAACCAAATGATATCTCAACGGACATTCAAATAATGCATGCTCAGGTGTTTCAGTTGGAGCACAACAACATAATTTAGAGTTAGAGAAGCTAAAATGAAAGAGGTATTCACAATGTGGACCATGTCCAGACAAAAAATGGATTAATCCTATATTAGGTTTTAAAAATGTCATCATAAACCTTTATTCATTCAAAGGAAAAAAACGAAAACACCCTTCTCCCAGTTTCTAAACCCTCCCATTTATCTTGACATTCATTATAAATTAGATCTTTTAATTGAATTCGTCCAAAATTAACCCACCCACAATACTTGATGCCCTAACAAAATTATCCCTGTGCAACCAGTATCCAGCCCCTCTTTTCCTGATTTCTAAATCTAAGGGTAATAGTACTAATATAACTAGTAACATGAGTAGAAACAGTGGAGAAGGCTCCAACAAGTCTTATTAACATTTTCCTTTGTAGACTTCTAACCATTCGTTGAGCCGTTAATAAAAACATCCTTTCCCCCCAAACACTAGTCACAAGAGGCTGTGAGTGGTAAGCTGTGAGGCTCACATTCTGGACGTCCCGAATTCAATTCACGCCAACCTCTCTGACCTTGAAGTTTCGCGGTTTACTGTGGTAGGAATACGAATGCAGAGGATGATTTCTCCTCTACCACTATTTCCTCCCCGTTATTTCTCTTTCATTCAGTTTCCCTGTCATCTTTTAGTTATATCTCTAGGTTTCGTGGCCTTTGGAGGTACCGGGCAGATCACGCGGATATTTACTCAAATAAAGGAGTACTCCCGGTGAATACAAGAGGGATGGTCGATGTGTCTTCGGATCTGGAACTTCTGGAGACCTCCGCGCGTCCCTATAGCCTGCCTGTGATCTGTAACCTCCTGTCGTTCCTTCACTTTATCCCTTCCTCCTGGAGGGTGCTAGCTACAATATATCTATACAGAACACTCTGCGCTAGGTGTGCCTCTGCTTAGTATAATCTATAGCTACCTACACAGGTCTTCAGATATATCTACCTTTAGCTCCACTGAATTTTCCTTCACAGTAAAACTAATAAGAGGAAATTAATGAACACATGCCATGCAATACCTTTTTACTTGGGCACTGTGTTTTATTTGACTTTTACCTCTGCTGCGCCAGTGTTCGCTTCAAAACATGGTTTTACGTAACAAAATGTTTTGTTTGCTTTGTCCATGTTATTCGCGGAACAGATTGATGAGGTTTCGTTTACATAAGCATACAAATGCTAGTCTGTATCTAGCAAAAGTTCTCGTTTTATGCAAGAGATGGCAATTACCATAGAGGGGACATAAAACGAAATAAAAAGGCTGTTTGTAAATCACACATGGAAATGGGGTGCAAATGAACAGTAGGGAATGTGTACTAAAGAAGCATTGTTAGTTTAAATAATATTTGTGCGAGACAAAATGAAATGTATAAACCTCCTCATTATGACAGTGATACGAATTCAGTTCGATTTCCACAATTTCCAGTAATTAGCTTGTGTATTTATGTATATTATTAACCGACAATTGAGCTTGAAGAAGGAAGCATTACAACTTTCTCTGAACTTCATCCCCTCCGAAGGAGTGTCGCCTTGTCATGGCGGAGGGGCTCAGTACCCGATCCAGACGGCCTACTAAGTGTCTTTGTGACCACTGGTAGGCAAGAGGTGAGGGGAAGCAAAGAACATTCCAAACGGGTAGATGAGGCTCGTTAGTCTTGGTCGACGACTCATCTAGGAGAAGAGGACTCCGAAATCAAACTCCCCCAGGGGCTCCTACTACGGTAGAGACCGGTTTGGCGTACCCGGGGCCCCGAGCCATTCTCTCGATTGGGTTCCTCAAAGAGGTGAGAGGGCACCTGCCAAACGCCCAATCAACTTTGGTCCACTTTTGTGTTTGACCTTCCGCCTGTTACCTCCCTGTACACAGTCTTATGGATAACCTACGCGCGGGTTGTAGGAGGATGGGGTGACGCAAGGGGTGACTGGGTAATCGCGTAAGTCCCAGTCCCTGGTTATCATGTAGGATCTGTGTGCGTATCTGCTGATAAAGGTTAGTCCAGGGGAGGGGCCATTGCATGAGCTGTTGCACTCCTGCAGGCGATTGGGTCCCTCTGTCTATGCATTGGGAGGTGAGACCCTAGGGTGAGCAAGGTCCAGGCCAGGACTCTCACCTAAGCCGGGGTGGCGCCCAGGAAGTGAGCATGCCATCGGAGACATTTGCAATGGTGGAGGATGACATCGCCATGAGTTCCCAAAAAACTCAAAACAAAAAAAAATATATTAAAGTTTGTGTAAAGGAAGTAGCAGAGTTGAGTGGTCCTCGCTACTTAGTAATATCAAGAACTGAGGGAGACAAGAAATTTTTATCGTTGAGCCCATTTACTACACAAAAGGGTTTGGATAACATTGCTGGTCCAGTAAAGTCATGCACTAGATCTCGCAATGGAACGCTTCTGGTTGAAGCACATTCAGCTACCCAGGCAGCTAAGATACTGAAAGCGAATATGCTAGCAAGTTATCCTGTGAGCGTTCAGATGCACAGAACTTTGAACTCCTCGCGCGGCGTGATAAACACCCGTGCATTGGATAATTTAAGCAGTGAGGAGATTCAAGAAAATCTTATGGAACAAGGCGTTACTAATGTTTATCGGGTTCAACGCAAAGAAGGTGGTGATCTGAAGCCAACACGTACCCTGTTCCTGACCTTTGATCGGGTAGATCTCCCGCAAAGGATTAAGGCAGGGTATGAGTCCATCGAAGTTAGGCCGTTCATCCCGAACCGGCTCAGATGTTTTAAATGCCAGCGCTTTGGGCATACAAACGAGTTTTGCAAGGGAATACCTACTTGTAATAACTGTGTGGATGCATTACATGATGGTGATTGTGCTGCAGCGCCGTCATGCGTAAACTGCAAGGGTGAACATGCATCCAGCTCCCGAGATTGCCCCCGTTTTGTAGAGGAAAGAGCGATCCAAGAGATACGGGTTAGAGAGAAGGTGCCCTTCTCAGAAGCCCGGAAGCTCTTGCGTCTACGCTAACCCTCTGTTCCAAGATCCGGTACCTATAGCTCAGTTATAGCTAAAACGGTACCGAAACGAGAAATTGCAACACAAACCAGCGATATAAATGGGGCAACAATATCAGAAAAGACACTCGTAGCCCGTAGCTCAATTCCAAAGCCTTCTACATCGGCACGCAAATCTTTGTCAACGTCTACAAACTCCGTAAGTGCAAAGGACATCAACGTTACATCACCATCAAAAGCATCAAGATCAACACAAGAAAGAAGCAAGCCCGTAAGATATGATGCCTCAGCGATTAAGTTCAACAAGACTTATACAAGAAACGACTTCCTCAAGGAAAATGGTACGTCCGATCCCAGTACATCGAAGGGATATAGGAGTCCCCGAACATCTCGAAGATCCCGAAAATCTTCTTCTGGAGAATCTTCAGGGGTGGACTCAGACCGGCGTCTTTCATCTTCGCCGGTCCCCATTAGCAACCGGTTCGAGACACTCGAACCCAAGTTTGCTATGGGAAAACGCACGTCCTCGGCAGAGGACATGGATTTGGACCAATCTGCCCACACTGGGAGACCCTCAGTGGAAAAGAGGCGCGAAAAAGCGTCTGAAAAAATTATAAGCCCAAGAGAGAAGAAAAGGGCAAAATTAGTTCGACAACCGCCTACTCCAAAGTAATGAAGAGTTACCTTGGAATTACCTATCCCATACACAATGCAATATGACTATCCTAAGATGGAACATACGTGGAATTCGAACTCAAAGAACAGAACTTGAGCTTTTGCTCAAAGAAAACGAACCTCTGGTTGCATGTTTGCAAGAAAATAAGCTGCGTCCTCAAGAGACTTTCCATCTAAGGCGATACACCCCAGTACGGTGTGATGTTACACCAGAAGAGGGTGTTACGGCACATGGCGGCGCTATGATACTTATGAGAGATGACAGATATATGCAATCTGTACCAATACAGTCTGATATCCAATCAGTTGCAATAAAGATTCTACTGCCAGACATCCATTTCACCATCTGTAATATGTATTTGCCTCCGTCCCATGACTTCTCGCACATTGATTTAGAAGATCTAGTTTCCCAGTTGCCAACACCGTTTCTGTTGGTGGGAGACAACAATGCGCACCACCCACTTTGGGGTTCAAGTCGCGCTTGTGCGAGAGGTACGCTCATTGCCGATTATTTGGACAGTCACAACCTAGCTCTCCTCAACACTGGAGAGCCTACATTCATTTCTGTCTCATAACAGCTTCTCACACCTTGACCTTGCAGTTTGTTCAGCTCAGTTGGCAGTCTCCTTACAATGGAATGTCATCTCTGATTTACACTCTAGTGACCACTTCCCATGTCTTATTAGTCTCTTGACGCAACATACATATTCCACACGTATGCCCAGATGGCGTTTGGACAATGCCAACTGGAACCTTTACACCCAGTTGGCTGCCTTTACGTACAACGAGCACGACTCAGTGAATAATTTGGCGCAGCATCTCACGGAGACGATTCTCTCTGCTGCTGAACAATCGATTCCGCGGTCGACTACACACCCCCGTCGATTTCCCGTCCCCTGGTAGACGGAAGAATGTCGGAATACCATTCGTGCTCGAAGGCGTGCACTTAAGGTTTTCCAACGTCACCCTACTTTGGAAAACCTAATCGAATACAAGAGAATGCGCGCCAGGTCCAGACAAGTCATTAAGGATAGAAAAAAGTCATCATGGAGCAAATTTGTAGCTTCATTTAACCGACACACACCTTCCTCGGTTGTGTGGGGTAGATTAAGGCGTGTTGCAGCTAAAACGACCCAAATACGAATAGCGGGACTAAAAACAGCCACAAGAGCGGTTGTTGATTCATTTGAAGTGGCCAATACCTTTGGCAGTGCTTTCGCACAAGTGTCTAGCTCGGAAAACTACTCCCCTGAATTCCTTCCATTTAAAACTCAGGTGGAATCTCAAGGTTTCACGTTTCGTTCTAGAAACGTAGAAGATTACAATCGCCTTTTCACCATGGCGGAGCTGGAGCATTCCCTGAAATCTTCGCGCTGTGTGACAACGTTTTGTCGGTTCGCCACGTGCTGCTAGAGTTTTACTCTCTAGCGCACCTTCGGGATTCTCTGCAGCTGCCTGCCAGACTTGCAGAGGTCCTAGCGGACGACAAAAAAGCGGTTGATAGAGTTTTTAATTTTTTAGCGAAGTGCAATATAAATTTGAGGATTTAAATTTTTTAATTATCTGTTTCTGCTTTTGTACATATTTATCACCTTGTTTAATATCTGGCTATTGCCACTGATTTTTACCTTTGTAAACTTTTCTTGTTGCTAGTGTTTTTATTTTTTGAGTGAAATTTATATCTGGTTATTGCCATAAGTCTTTTAAGGGCGCTGATGACCTAGAAGTTGAGCGCCCTTAAACCAAACCAAACGAAACCAAACCTGAAATCTTCGCGATGTTCAGCACCAGGACCTTACGGTATTCATGTACAAATGTTAGAACAGCTCTCTCCTGAAGGTAAGGCATTCCTGTTCGAGGTCTATAATCGTGTTTGGGTTGAGAGTATACTCCCAGAAAATTGGCGGGAGGCCACCGTTATTCCCGTCTTGAAGGCTGGGAAGGACCGTCATCTTCCCTCCAGCTATCGTCCTATTTCCCACACCAGTTGCGTTTGCAAGGTGATGGAACGCATTATCAATGGACGATTGGTATGGTGGTTAGAAAGTCGTAACCTACTGACTAACATCCAGTGTGGTTTTCGACGACGCCGTTCAACTGTTGACCATCTTGTGTCAATATCGACAGAGATAATGGACGGCTTTATGAAGAACTGTCAAACCGTTGGCATATTTTTCGATCTTGAGAAGGCTTATGATACGTGCTGGCGAGCAGGGATTCTACGTTCCCTGTATGCCTGGAACATACGTGGACGCCTACCACTTTTCATTCAGGAGTTTATGAAGGACCGCTTTTTCCGAGTAAGGGTCGGCTCGGTTTTTTCTAATTCTTTTGTTCAGGAGGAGGGACTACCTCAGGGTCCGGTGCTAAGTGTCACGCTCTTTGCTATAGCAATTAACTCCATCTGGAAATGTGTTCCACCTGGAGTTTCGTCATGCCTATTCGTAGACGACTTCGCTGTCTATTGCACTTCTCAGCGCACGGCGTTCTTACAATGGCGCCTGCAGCAATGTTTGGACGACCTTAGAGAATGGAGCGTGAAAAACGGCTTCCGTTTCTCAACTGAGAAGTCAATCTGCGTTAACTTCTGGCGCCGTTGGAGACGATTACCACCTTCGCTCCGATTTGGTCCAGATGTACATCCCTTCGCAGAAGAGACGCGCTTCCTGGGTTTGATCTTGGACAGGAAGCTTAGTTGGTCGTCGCATATTGCACAGCTAAGAGCGAGATGTGACCGTTCCCTAAATATTATGCGAGTACTGAATGGCAAATCGTGGGGAGGGGATCGGACAATTTTGTTGCGAATATATCGCGCATTAGTCCGATCCAAGCTAGACTATGGGTGTATTGTTTATTCGTCAGCACGACCATCTGTGATGAGAACATTAGACGTGGTCCATAATAGGGGCATCCGCATTGCAACAGGAGCTTTTCCAACAAGCCCAGTGGTGAGCCTTTACGCCGAGTCCGCAGAACCTCCTCTGCAATATCGGCGTGAGATTCTCTTGGCAAATTATGGTTGTGCGCTTAGATGTATGCCTAAGCACCCAACGTTCGCTTCTTTTTTCACCACCACGCTAAGAGAACGATATAGAAATAGCACCCTTAATCCAAAGCCTGCGGGGTTCCGTTTCCAAGAGCTCCTAGTGAAGCTTGGAGTGGAGCTGCCTGTGATGTTCGCCAAGGGCGAGACTTTACCCCCTTTGGCTATCTGGTACGCCCCATGTAGATCTTGGGATGACCGTACACCAGAAGTCCACGATGCCTATTTCAAGCATCCGCACGTGTTTCTTAGAATTTTTGTCAGGCTACACTGACCGTCGATATATTTACACCGATGGGTCAAAGGGCTCCAATGGTGTTGGATGTGCTTATGTTTATGGAACTGAACCATATACATTAGGTTTTCCAAATAGCACCTCCATTTCTACTGCAGAGCTTTATGCAATTTATCGAGCCGTTTTGTATGTTCGCCGTCGTAAATTAGGTGACTGCCTGATTTTGAGCGATTCCCTTAGTGCACTGCAGAGCCTTTGTCAGTTGTACAACCCCCACCTTATTGTACAACGTATCCAGGATGCCCTCCATGTTTTACACGCTTCTGGCGTTTACGTGGTGTCTGCATGGATTCGCGGTCACGTAGGTTTACGGGGGAATGAAATGGCAGATTTAGCAGCAAAGACGGCAACTACAGAACCCAGTATTGCCATCTCACGTGTTACTTCGGAAGACTTTAGGCTTGAAGTGCGGAGAGCGGTGCTGTCGTCCTGGCACGACGAGTGGTCAGCTCTTCGCGGTAATAAGCTTAGAGAAGTGAAAGAACTTCCGATAAACTGGGTAACTTCCTGTCGCACATCTCGTCGCGAGGAGGTTAGTTTGGCTCGATTAAGAATAGGCCACTGCAATTTTTCGCATGGTTACCTATTTAAAAGGGACCCTGCGCCTCTATGTCCGCTGTGTGACAACCTTTTGTCAGTTCGCCACGTGCTGCTAGAGTGTTGCTCTCTAGCGCACCTTCGGGATTCTCTGCAGCTGCCTGCCAGACTTGAAGAGGTCCTAGCGGACGACAAAACAGCGGTTGATAGAGTTTTTAATTTTTTAGCGGAGTGTAATATAAATTTGAGGATTTAAATTTTTTAATTATCTGTTTCTGCTTTTGGACATATTTATCACCTTGTTTCATATCTGGCTATTGCCACTGATTTTTACCTTTGTATATTTTGTTGTTTCTAGTATTTTTATTTCATGAGTGAAATTTATATCTGGCTATTGCCATGGATCTTTTAAGGGCGCTGATGGCCTAGAAGTTGAGCGCCCTTAAACCAAACCAAACCAAACCAAATTACTTAAACTGCTATTATTTCTTCTGAATGAGATTTCCTGTATAAATAGGGACGGGGTAATCCGAATACGACGACGTAGAGGTCACTCCCCGGCATAACTAGAAGTCATTATTATTAGGTTTCGAACCTTTATCATCTATCACGAAATGAGGTAAGTTACCTGCCACAGGGCAGAGGGTGTGTACAGTGACAGTACAGTGTGTACTGTACAGTGTGTACAGTACAGTGACAGCAGAAAGCACACTGCCTACAGTGCATAGTGTATCTCGAATGTGGTCACTAGTTCCACACAGTAAAATGCTTGCAGCAAGGACATCGAAATATTCAGGTATTGTTGAACTTGTACAAGAATTTGGGAGTGAATATTTTACTGTAAATGGTGATACTTCTGACTATGGTTTGTCTTTAATTTAGTCTTTTACTTTTCAAAGGCAAGGCAATTGAGCAAGTGCAACTTAAGGATAAACTGTTAAACCACGGGCAACGCTGGGCATGTCAACCAGTTATTTATTACATTAAAAATCCATGAAAGGTTGTATGCAACTCCTATAACATTTTGTATGTCACTTGTGAAAACGGGGACAGACATGCTACACAAAATAACTACCTACATCACAATAGTACTTAAGCTATAATTACATACCGAGAGTTCTGCTGCCGGTGAAGAAGTTAGATATATACAGCTTCAAAAACTTTGTGTCAGGGTTTATTAGAAATCGTTGAATTTCCAAATATTCTTCGCCATCTTTTTTTATCAACGCGCCTGTCAACCTCCAATCAGCCGTTAGATCACCTGTAACAAAGAAAAGATAGCGAATTCGTTAGTGTTTCTGTCTTGTGTTAATCACTGGCAAATTGTGAAAAGGTTGATTGTGTTCACCAAACTGGAATTATACACCTATGACTTTGCCCTCTATTCATTTACTGAATTAAACATAAAAGCATTAAAACTTTTACTGAACCTGGTGAACGTATATACTCGTAGGTATGTTCATTAATTCAGAATTTGAAAACTCTTATGTCCTGGGCTTAACCTATCATAATATTTATGGATATATATTTCTGACATATCAGCTATGTAAATATTTTATATGACATTTCTATATACAAATAACAATAACAACAATAACAGTAATAGTAGTAATAATAATAATAATAATAATAATAATAATAATAATAATAATAATAATAATAATAATAATAATAATAATAATAATAACAATAACAATAACAATAATAACAACAACAACAACAATATTAATAATAATAATAATAATAATAATAATAATAATAATAATAATAATAATAATAATAATAATAATAATAATAATAATAATAATAATAATAATAATAATAATAATAATAATAATAATAATAATAATAATAATAATAATAAACCCAAAGCCAAGAGCCCTTTTCTCATAGGCTAGAGTTTCTACTTCACAGCAACAGAAACATTTATAAAATAAACACTGCCCAAGCAAGAACTTGAAATAAATGAGGTCTTGGGAGGTTATGACGCACGGAGCTAGGCGTATGGCCCTAGGGTACCTGGTAACGATCCTGGATCCCACACAGCAGAAGCAGGCTGTTTCATGTGTCTCGCCGCCAGGTCCTCACAGAGCACAAAAGGAGTTCTCACAGATTTTGAAAGCCAGTAGTTCAACTTCGTGTTTGAATCCAATAGGTTGAAACCTCATACGTTTCCTAATTTTGTTGCTCGCAATTTTACATGATGATATCAAGCAAAGTTTTAATATTTAGTTTCGAGTTCCGAAGTATATATGATTTTTCATTTTAATTTCGTGGTATTTTCAGCAATACAGGTTGAAAAGTTGAAAATCATCATTCTTTTGTCTCCCGTTGGTACACAGAAAGAGGATATAGTAATAACATACATTAATTATGAAGTATATTAAAAAAAATAAGAATCCCACAGCATTTTATAACACTCTTTTTAATAGGCATGTATTTTTACAACATGAAAAGTTCGTGGAAGCAAATAACAAGGAATTAACAAAGGAAATTTAATGATAAAAACATTAGTCTTCGCAGATGATCAGATTTTAACAGCAAAAACAGAAGATGAACTGCAAAGAACGCATAGAAATTAAATGAAACATAATAAGGAAATATCATCTAAAAAATGAAAGACAATGGTTCTCATCCAGTCGGTCAAATATAATATTCAGAAACAAACCAATAGAACATGTGACACAATTTAACTTTTAGGCTGGGAAATATCATATACAATGGAAATAGACATCAATAATAAACTAAATAAGTTTGTTTATATTACAGAAACACTAAATATAACTTTGGAAAATAAAGCCAGAGAATACTCTACAATGAAATTATACAAGACGATGGCAATTCATACAACAACTTCGGATCCAAACATGAACTCAGCTAAAATACAAGCTGCAGAAATGAAATTCCTCCGATGAATAACAGGATGTCTAAGAACAGCCAAAGACATAATACAGAAATAAGACATCAATCAAACGTACAAGAACTAAATGCAAAAATAGTGAAATAGAGAACAAACTGGAAACGACATTTAATAAGGATGACTGAAAGCAGAATACCAAAAGTAGCATACAATTATTTAGTACGAGGAAGAAGAAACTTGGGAAGACCTGGGAAAAGATCGAAGCAGCTGGAACAGCCCAATAAAAAGTCTAAACAGTGAAGAAGAAGAGGAAGAAGAACAAGAAGAAGAAGAGGTAGAAGAGGAGCGTACATGCATCTGCTTTTTGAACAACTGGCTGGAGTCTAGTCGGTATTCGCCCATTTCTGCTGAATATGTACTAAGAATAATAAAATTTTAATGGCCATACCAATAATGCCACATTAGTGTTATTGCCTGTGGTTGGAGAAAACTCCTTGTTATAACTTCTCAATTCTGCTCTGAGGCTCGGAAACCAATTGAGGAGCTGCTTGATACGTTGCCCACATTCAATCCAAGTTACTTTCCCCATATGTATGAAGACAGAGGACGCAGCGGCAATGCGGCAAGCTTTGGTCCTTTCATATTGTTGAGTCTGTGAGTTATAAATAGATAACGTTTTTGAGGTTTATTTCCATAATGGTTACTAAAAATGCATCATAATTGTACATGTTAATGTTTTTAAAACTCTTAACTAACTTCCCGAACCATGTCGTAAATTAGCTTTGTCTGTCTGTCTGTCTCTGTCTCTTTCTAAACACAAACAAGAGAGCAAGAAAAGTATCGCATCGTATCAATTAGTATCGTATTAAGAACACTGGGAGTATTCACGCTAGTGATCGCCAATGCATTTGAACTTTCGCCAGTAAATTTATAAAGCGTTTATTAATAACTAGTTTATATTAAGTACTATTTTAGATGTGAACTAAGTTATAATATAGGCGCGCGCACACACACACACACACACACACACACACACACACACACACACACAGGGTGACCCATATAATGTGTTACAGGTAAATATATCTTAAACGAACACGAAAAAGCCGGAGATAACCCGCCCTGACGCCACTTCGTCCACCATGAATACCACATGCGAATCCCTGGGATCGAACCCGGACCGCCTAGGTGGTAGGTGAACGCTATATACTGTATTCATGCTGCAGATTATCCATCTTTGATCTACCTAGTGAGATAAGGCTAATAAAAACCATGCATACTTAAGTGAAATGAAGCTAAACATGGTATGAAGGAAAAATAAAATTTTAGAAATTAAATACAAGCATATAAGCAAAAAAAGAAAAATAGCGCGGACCTACTAGGCCCACGCGACTAGTGGTGTTCTACCTGGGTGTGTGCCTAACGGGTTATAGTCTGTACTAAGCGATTTAGTATAAGTAAAGCCCGGATTTCTAAGCAAAATAAAATAGTAAAATAAGCAAGCAAATAAGCACGAAAAATGACGAAAATAAGCACCAAAAAAGCACAAACGAATGCATGCAAATATGATAATAGTTTCGCAGAACGCTTACCTTATTGAAGGTTGTTGCTATACACAAGGAAGGTCATTCTGAGGTTTTCCTGAGTAAAACTCCTGCGTCTATCAGTGAAAAATGATTTGTACACTGAAAATGCTGTTTCCACGTCGCATGTCACAGGTGCATGAGAAAAGCACCACAGTTCTTCATCGGCGAATTGCTCTTCAATGTGTTTCTTCGCCAGAAAGCTTTTTAGAAATTTGACACAGTGTTTTGTAACCGGAATTTTTCTGTAGTACCTGTTTGAATTTGTCAAACGCAATTTTGGCAACCCTGTGTGTTTCTGACGACAATGTTACTGAAACTTAGTGAATCAGAGAAAGTGAATGCTCCAAGGGATTATTTCGACCTTCCAACTGCTTTAAAATGTCAGGTATTTTGGAGAAATGATTATGGATGTACTGTATCTTTTCTGGTATGCCGTTTTCAAAAACACATTCTTGTGCTGTGGCAAAACTGACTGCATCATCTGCATTTAGGGAATTCAAAACAGTTTTCACTTCATGAGTAGGCGTAGGCTTTCACGGCCGGTGTTTGAAATTCTAAAAGTCTTCCGGGCTGTACCTTCACCAAGAGGACTTCGACCACGCCACCGATTATGTCCACCGCAGTAGTGGACGAAACGTCTGGAACAAGTTACTCCAGCAGACCACGGCAAATCAGCCCGGAAGACTCTTTTAGAGTCTTCACTTCACTAAAATGTCTCGCATAGTATGACACAGCTTCTAACCACGTTCCCCACCGAGTAAAGCTGGCTGAGGAGGCAAATTTGGAAGTAGCTCACGGAACTTTTGACCCCTCCGAAGGAGTGTCGCCTTGACGTGGCGGAGGGGCTCAGTACCCGAACCAGACCGTCTACTAAGTGTCATTTTGACCACTGGTAGGCAAGAGGTGAGGGGAAGCTAAGAACATTCCAAACGGGTAGATGAGGCTCAGTAGTCTTGGTCGACGACTCATCTAGGAGAAGAGGACTCCGAACTAAAACTCCCCCAGGGGCTCCTAGTACGGTAGGTACGGGTTTGGCGTACCCGGGGCCCCGAGCCATACTCTCGATTGGGTTCCTCAAAGAGGGGAGAGGGCACATGCCAAACGCCCAATCAACTTTGGTCCACTTATGCGTTTGACCTCCCACCCGTTGCCTCACTGTACACCGTCTGATGGATAACCTACGCGCGGGTTGGAGGATGGGGTGACGCAAGGGGTGACTGTGTAACCGCGTAAGTCCCAGCCCCTGGTTACCATGCAGGATCTGTGTGCGTATCCGCTGATAAAGGTCAGTCCCGGGGAGGGGCCATTGCATGAGCTGATGCACTCCTGAAGGCGATTGGGTCCCTCTGTCTATACATTGGGAGGTGAGACCCTAGGGTGAGCAAGGTCCAGGCCAGGACTCTCACCTAAGCCGGGGTGGCGCCCAGGATGTTAGCATGCCATCGGAGACATTTGCAATGGTGGAGGATGACATCACAATGAGTTCCCAAAAAACTCAAAACAAAAAAAAACATTAAAGTTTATGTAAAGGAAGTAGCACAGTCGAGTGGTCCTCGCTACTTAGTAATATCAAGAACTGAGGGAGACAAGAAATTTTTATCGGTGAGCCCATTTACCATACAAAAGGGTTTGGATAACATTGCTGGTCCAGTAAAGTCTTGCACTAGATCTCGCAATGGCACGCTCCTGGTTGAAGCACATTCAGCTACCCAGGCAGCTAAGATACTGAAAGCGAATATGCTAGCAAGTTATCCTGTCAGTGTTCAGATGCACAGAACTTTGAACTCCTCGCGCGGCGTGATAAACACCCGTGCATTGGATGATTTAAGCAATGAGGTGATTCAAGAAAATCTTACGGAACAAGTCGTTACTAATGTTTACCGGGTTCAACGCAAAGATGGTGGTGAACTGAAGCCAACACGTACCCTGTTCCTGACCTTTGATCGGGTAGAAATCCCGCAAAGAATTAAGGCAGGGTATGAGTCCATCGAAGTTAGGCCGTTCATCCCGAACCCGCTGAGATGTTTTAAATGCCAGCGCTTTGGGCATACAAACGAGTTTTGCAAGGGAATACCTACTTGTAATAACTGTGGGGATGCATTACATGATGGTGATTGTGCTGCAGCGCCGTCATGCGTAAACTGCAAGGGTGAATATACATTCAGTTCCCGAGATTGTCCCCGATTTGTAGAGGAAAGAGCGATCCAAGAGATACGTGTTAGAGAGAAAGTGCCCTTCTCAGAAGCCCGGAAGCTCTTGCGTCTACGCCAACCCTCTGTTCCAAGATCCGGTACCTATAGCTCAGTTACAGCTAAAACGGTACCGAAACGAGAAATCGCAACACAAACCAGCGATGTAAATGGGGCAACAATATCAGAAAAGACACTCGTAGTCCGTAGCTCAATTCCAAAGCCTTCTACATCGGCACGCAAATCTGTGTCAACGTCTGCAAAGTCCGTAAGTGCAAAGAACATCAGCGCTACATCACCATCAAAAGCATCAAGCTCAACACAAGCAAGCCCGTAAGATATGATGCCTCACCGATTAAGTTCAAGAAGACCTATACAAGAAACGGGTTCCTCAAGGAAAATGGTACGTCCGATCCCAGTACATCGAAGGGATATAGGAGTCCCCAAACATCTTGAAGATCCCGAAAATCTTCTTCTGGAGAATCTTCAGGGGTGGACTCAGACCGGCGTCTTTCATCTTCGCCGGTCCCCATTATCAACCGGTTCGAGACACTCGAACCCAAGTTTGCTATGGGAAAAGGCACGTCCTCCGCAGAGGCTATGGACTTAGATCAATCTGCCCGCACTGGGAGACCCCCAGAGGAAAAGAGGCGCGAAAAAGCGTCCGAAAAGAATATCAGCCCAAGAGAGAAGAAAAGGGCTAAATTAGTTCGACAACCGCCTACTCCAAGGTAATGAAGAGTTACCTTGGAATTACCTATCCCATACACAATGCAATATGGCTAACCTACAATGGAACATACGTGGAATTCGAACTCAAAGACCAGAACTTGAGCTTTTGCTCAAAGAAAACGAACCTCTGGTTGCATGTTTGCAAGAAACTAAGCTGCGTCCTCATGACGCTTTCCATCTAAGGCGATACACCCCAGTATGGTGTGATGTTACACCAGAAGAGGGTGTTCCAGCACATGGCGGCGTTATGATACTTGTGAGAGATGACATATATGTGCAACCTGTACCAATGCAATCTGATATCCACTCAGTTGCAATAAGGATCCTCCTGCCAAACATCCATTTCACCATTTGTAATCTATATTTGCCTCCGTCCCATGACTTCTCGCACATTGATTTAGACGATCCAGTTTCCCAGTTGCCAACACCGTTTCTGTTGGTGGGAGACTTCAATGCGCACCACCCACTTTGGGGTTCAAGTCGCGCTTGTGCGAGAGTTACACTCATTGCCGATTTCCTGGATACTCACAACCTACTCTCCTCAACACTAAAGAGTCTACATTCATTTCTGACTGTCACAGCACCTTCTCACACCTTGATCTTGCAGTTTCTTCACCTCAGTTGGCAGTCTCCTTACAACGGAATGTCATCTCTGAGTTACACTCTAGTGATCACTACCCATGTCGTATTAGTCTCTTGACACAACATACATTTTCCACACGTATGCCCAGATGGCGTTTGGACCATGCCAACTGGAACTTTTGTAGCCAGTTGGCTGTCTACCTACAACGAGCACGACTCAGTGAATAATTTGGCGCAGCATCTCACGGAGACGATTCTCTCTGCTGCTGAACAATCGATTCCGCGGTCGACTACACACCCCCGTCAATTTCCCATCCCCTGGTGGACGGAAGAATGTCGCAATGCCATTCGTGCTCGAAGGCGTGCACTTAGGGTTTTCCAACGTCACCCTACTTTGGAAAACCTAATCGAATACAAGAGATTGCGCGCCAGGTCCAGACAAGTCATTAAGGATAGAAAAAAGTCATCATGGAGCAAATTTGTAGCTTCATTTAACCGACACACACCTTCCTCGGTTGTGTGGGATAGATTAAGACCTGTTGCAGCTAAAATGACCCAAATACCAATAGCGGGACTAAAAACAGCCACAGGAGCTGTTGTTGATTCATTTGAGGTGGCCAATACCTTTGGCAGTGGTTTCGCACAAGTGTCTAGCTCGGAAAACTACTCCCCTGAGTTCCTTCCATTTAAAACTCAGATGGAATCTGAAGGCTTCTCATTTCGTTCTAGAAACGTAGAAGATAACAATCGCCTTTTCACCATGGCGGAGCTGGAGCATTCCCTGAAATCTTCGCAATGTTCAGCACCAGGACCTTACGGTATTCATGTACAAATGTTACAACAGCTCTCTCCTGAAGGTAAGGCATTCCTGCTCGAGGTCTATAATCGTGTTTGGGTTGACAGTATATTCCCAGAAAATTGGCGGGAGGCCACCGTTATTCCCATCTTGAAGGCTGGGAAGGACCGTCATCTTCCCTCCAGCTATCGTCCTATTTCCCTCACCAGTTGCGTTTGCAAGGTGATGGAACGCATGATCAATGGACGATTGGTGTGGTGGTTAGAAAGTCGTAACCTACTGACTAACATCCAGTGTGGTTTTCGACGACGCCGTTGAACTGTTGACCATCTTGTGTCAATATCGACACAGATAATGGACGGCTTTATGAAGAACTGTCAAACCGTTGGCATATTTTTCGATCTTGAGAAGGCTTATGATACGTGCTGGCGAGCAGGGATTCTACGTTCCCTGTATGCCTGGAACATATGTGGACGCCTACCACTTTTCATTCAGAAGTTTATGAAGGACCGCTTTTTCCGAGTAAGGGTCGGCTCGGTTTTTTCTAATTCTTTTGTTCAGGAGGAGGGAGTACCTCAGAGTTCGGTACTAAGTGTCACGCTCTTTGCTATAGCAATTAACTCCATCTGGAAATGTGTTCAACCTGGAGTTTCGTCATGCGTATTCGTAGACGGCTTCGCTGTCTATTGCACTTCTCAGCGCACGGCGTTCTTACAACGGCGCCTGCAGCAATGTTTGGACAACCTTAGAGCGTGAAAAATGGCTCCCTTTTCTCAACTGAGAAGTCAAGCTGCGTTAATTTCTGGCGCCGTAGGAGACGATTACCACCTTCGCTCCGATTTGGTCCAGATGTACTTCCCTTCGCAGAAGAGAGGCGCTTCCTGGGTTTGATCTTGGACAGGAAGCTTAGTTGCACAGCTAAGAGCGAGATGTGACCGTTCCCTAAATATTATGCGAGTACTGAATGGCAAATCGTGGGGAGCGGATCGGACAATTTTGTTGCGAATATATCGCGCATTGGTCCGATCCAAGCTAGACTATGGGTGTATTGTTTATTCGTCAGCACGACCATCTGTGCTGAGATTAGACGTGGTACATAATAGGGGCATCCGCATTGCAACAGGAGCTTTTCCAACAAGCCCAGTGGTGAGCCTTTACGCCGAGTCCGCAGAACCTCCTCTGCAATATCGGCGTGAGATTCTCTTGGCAAATTATGGTTGTGCGCTTAGATGTATGCCTAAGCACCCAACGTTCGCTTCTTTTTTCACTACCACGCTAAGGGAACGATATAGGAATAGCACCCTTACTCCTAAGCCTGCGGGGTTCCGTTTCCAAGAGCTCCTAGTGAAGCTTGGAGTGGAACTGCCTGTGATGTTCGCCAAGGGCGAGAGACTTTACCCCCCTTGGCTATCTGGTACGCCCCATGTAGATCTTGGGATGACCGTACACCAAAGTCCACCATGCCTATTTCAAGTATTCGCACGTGTTTCTTAGAATTTTTGTCAGGCTACACTGACCGTCGATATATTTACACCGATGGATCAAAGAACACCAACGGTGTTGGATGTGCTTATGTTTTTGGAACCGAACCATATACATTCGGTTTTCCAGATAGCACTTCCATTTTTACTGCAGAGCTTTATGAAATGTATCGAGCCGTTTTGTATGTTCGCCGTCGTAAATTAGGTGACTGCCTGATTTTGGGCGATTCCCTTAGTGCACTGCACAGCCTTTGTTAGTTGCACAACCCCCACCCTATTGTACATCGTATCCAGGATGCCCTCCATGTTTTACACGCTTCTGGTGTTGACGTGCTGTGTGCATGGATTCCTGGTCACGTAGGTTTACGGGGAATGAAATGGCAGATTTAGCAGCAAAGACGGCAACTACAGAACCCAGTATTACCATCTCACGTGTTACTTCGGAAGACTTTAGGCTTGAAGTGCGGAGAGCGGTGCTGTCGTCCTGGCACGACGAGTGGTCAGCTCTTCGCGGTAATAAGCTTAGAGAAGTGAAAGAACTTCCGATAAACTGGGTAACTTCCTGTCGCACATCTCGTCGCGAGGAGGTTAGTTTGGCTCGATTAAGAATAGGGCACTGCAATTTTTCGCATGGTTACCTACTTAAAAGGGACCCTGCGCCTCTATGTCCGCTGTGTGACAACCTTTTGTCAGTTCGCCACGTGCTGCTAGAGTGTTGCTCTCTAGCGCCCCTTCGGGATTCTCTGCAGCTGCCTGCCAGACTTGCAGAGGTCCTAGCGGACGACAAGACAGCGGTTGATAGAGTTTTAAGTTTTTAGCGGAGAGCAATATAAATTTGAGGATTTAAAATTTTTTAAATTTTTTAATTATCTGTTTCTGCTTTTGGACATATTTATCACCTTGTTTCATATCTGGCTATTGCCACTGATTTTTACCTTTGTAAACTTTCTTGTTGCTAGTATTTTTATTTTTTGAGTGAAATTTATATCTGGCTATTGCCATGGATCTTTTAAGGGCGCTGATGACCTAGAAGTTGAGCGCCCTTAAACCAAACCAAACCAAACCATTCGCCACAAGAAAGATGAGGAGTCATTGAAAAATCTGACAACAGTTGAATGAGAGCCAAAAGCCAAAACAGGTCGCTCGGGTTTACAATGGCGGGATGTATGCCCACAGTACCTATCCGTTTAGTACGGATTTACCCGTGAGGTATATTAGATAGAGTCTTATCTCAAGCTTTTTTGTCAATGTCAGCTAATGGTGATGATTGGTAACTCTTGCTATCGACTTGGGATGTGAGGGCGGTCAGAATGTCTATCCATCCTAGTGCACCCAGTGCCCATTTCTGCACACTTAGCCGGTCAGCTTGTGTAACCAGCAAGTCGAGGAGTGTCAGCGAGAAATCGATTATGCAGTGGAATGTTTGGTGTAATGAGGAAGCAGCGGAGCTAATTAACCCAAGACATCCTTGGGTAAGCGATAGCTTTTGCGCCCCCTAGGAAGATGATCATATTGTCCCAGGGTATTGACCAGCTGGTTAGGGTGTGGCGTAAGTTTATCATACATTGAGCGGGCTCTTTCACGCACAACATCCACAATGCATGGAATGCCAGAATGAGTTAGGAGGATATAGGAAGGGAATCTACGGTCAGTATCGTAGATCATCCTAAGTGCCCTGTTCTGCACGACTTGCAATCTACGGATAGTGGTTTGAGCCACGGATTCCCAGGCCTCGCATTCATACAGGATCGGGGGAGGGATGATCGCACGATACAAGCGTAGTTTGAGACGTGTGGGCATTGTAGATCCTAAGATGGGATACAGCTTTCCTAGAGCTCCATGGCCCTGGGCAGCTTTAGCTGTAACATGTTTAGTGAAGGTAAGTCCTCGGTCAAGTTGTACTCCGAGGTACTTGGCGGTGTTGACCCAAGGGATTCTCCTGCGACCTAGTCTCAGGTCCCTATCCGGCCTACAGGTTCGGACTTTACCTAGCAGTAAAGCAGAGTTTTTCTGCGGACTGAGAGCCATCCTCCACCTTTCACTCCATCTATCGATGGCGTCGAGGTGCCTTTGTAATGGAGGGAGGCAGTAACGTAGATTTTTGTTACGGGCTAGTATGAGGACATCATCGGCATACTGGCACGTAACAGTGCTGGGTTCTACGTGGAAGTCAGACATGTAGGCAGCAAAGAGCAGAGGCAACAGGACACTGCCTTCCGGGACTCCAGCCGCTATGGGTCTGATTGTTGATAACCTACCCTCCACTCGCACCCGGAAAGTGCGGTCCCGGAGGAAACTGGCCATGAGCGACAGGTAAGGGTAAGAGAGATCTGCATCTCTGAGTTTGTACAGTAGGCCCTGGTGTCATGTTGCAAAGGCCTTATCCACATCCAGGAGTGCTGCGACTGTTTTGAAGTTTTCCTGGAAACAGGAAAGGATCTGTAGGTATTTCAGGAGCTTGTGGCTCCAAAACTACACGTGAAGCAGAAGAGTTGCTCGCCTTGTTATGTTTCCTGTTCCTCCTCTTCCTGCGTGGTTTTGGAGCAGGGGGTTTGGGCACTGTGGCTTTTTCCGTAGGACCTGGAGGTGGTGGCACAGCTTCTGATGATGAGGAAGCAATAATTGGTGTAGCAGCCTCTTTTTCTGCTTGTAGTAGAGTGGTCTCTGCCTTATTTAAGGCAGAAGCAAAGGCCACCCCTGGGCGGACCTCGTATTCTTCCGGACGGCTCTTACGACTGCTCTCGATGATCTTTTTGCTAGTCGAGCATCCTTTGTACACACTTCCGTCGCATTTTGCACACTTGCACTCATCCCTGGGTTTAGTGCAGTTCTCCAGCAAGTGGTTCCCAGCACACCGCAAACATGTTAGCTTACGCTCACACATCATGCTGGAGTGATTGTAACCCATGTATCTATAGAACTACACTGGTCCCTCTCTGCCGTAATAACGTTTAACTTTTACGACAGTAAAGATGAGCTTGCGCACAGTGTCAATGGGCTGAGTTGTTTGGTCACGCACTTTATCAAGTACGACCAAAAATAATGGCATTGGTACTTTGTTAGGTCCCCCCCCCCTCCCCTCGGTGTTAACAGTTTTCTTTAGCTGTGCCACCGAGTTGACAGTTATACCATGTTCTTCGTATAACGCTGTTTTTATTTTGTCAGGGGTACACTCAGAGTCTAAGCCTCTGATTACCCGACGTTCTATATGAGGGCGTTGTGGCGAATGCGAGTAGAACCTGATGTTCATTTCTCGCATTACCAACTTCGCGGTTTCAAAATCATCTACCCCTCCGAAGGAGTGTCGCCTTGCCGTGGCGGAGGGGCTCAGTACCCGATCCAGACGGCCTACTAAGTGAGTCTTCGTGACCACTGGTAGGCAAGAGGTGAGGGGAAGCTAAGAACATTCCAACGGGTAGATGAGGCTCGTTAGTCTTGGTTGACAACTCATCTAGGAGAAGAGGACTCCGAAATCAAACTCCCCCAGGGGAACCTACCACGGTAGGTCCGGGTTTGGCGCACCCGGGGCCCCGAGCTGCTCACTATCACTTCACCCCCTCCACCTTCATTAACTGTGCCACGTGCGACGTTTTGTTGCTTTTTATATCACCCTCTTCCTCTTCTAGGTTTATTCTGATTATTAGTTTGTAAGTTCCTAGATTTATAACTCCTGTCTCACCAGCAGGGATCTTTCCTATCTCCGTGGTCCTGTCCCACGGTTTTCAGCGCGGCCCCCGACTTGTGTGCTCTTCGGAGGTCTCAGGCGCGAAGGTTGTGCGGACCCTTCACACTGCCCCCATGTGTAGCCTTAGGTGCGGAGCCCGTCCACACGTCATGTACACCCACGTAGCTCCTGGAGGGCACGGCCGGTGTTAATCTCCCGACGGCCGCGTGCCGTCGGGTTAGTATCACCGGCCGGACGTGTTACCGCTGACGGAGCCCCGGTGTAATCAACCCGAAGTCCCCTGAATCCACGCTGACTCCGTTGAGGCAGCGTGTGCTAAAGCGGGGAGCCACAGGCGGTTATTCCTGTGGTGGGGGCATAAAACCGGGGTGTCATGTGGTGAACGGTTTACCCATGCGGACAAGCAGTGGAGATCGGAGGGTAGCTCCTCTGAAGTACGCCTTGAGGTCAGTCATGGAGGGGTCTCCATGGCGGCACAGACCGTGGAGATTTTGGTGTCTTTTATCTTTTGACCCCCGGATGGCAGGCTGACGCCGACGGTTCCGGATGGGGGTCCAATTCATAATGCATCCGCGCAAACCCTCCTCATTTGACACGTTTTTGGTTTTGACTTTGGCTTGTGACGGGAAAACGGTAAAGGATCTTAGCCCCTTCTATATTAAACGGGAAGTTGACCGAATCTGTGGCCCTGTAAAAAATGCGACCAGAATACGCGACGGTACGCTATTGATAGAGGTGATTACTGCAGACCAGTCGCAGAAACTACTGAAAGCGAGTTTATTGGGCTCCTACCCTATCCGGGTAGTCCCACATAAAACACTGAATACTTGCAGAGGAGTTGTCACCACCTCCAGCCTTGATGGTCTGTCTAATGAAGAGATAGTCACCTGCCTTTCAGATCAACGGGTGTGTCAGGCGTACCGTCTCACTCGAAAACAGGATGGAAAAGTGATCGATTTACGCACTGTGTTTTTGACATTTAAGGGTACTCAGTTACCCGAATACATCTTCTGCGGTTACGAGCGTGCCGCAGTTCGGCAGTATGTACCGAACCCTATGCGCTGTTTTCAGTGTCAGAAGTTCGGTCATACTAAGCCTTCGTGCACCCATCCTGCTACGTGTGAGCGTTGTGGACTACCATACCATGAGGGCACGGCTTGCACCCGTGACCCTTACTGCGTTAACTGCGAAGGGAGTCATCCATCCAGCTCGCGACAGTGTCCGAAGTTTCTCGAGGAAAAGTGTATCCAGGAGTTGCGCGTGAAAGAACGCCTGACGTTTGTTGAAGCGCGCCGTCGCTTTCAACAACTGCAACCTGCTACCACCACAGGTTTTGCATCCGCTGTTCGTCGCCCTCCTGTGAACACTGTTGCTATACAGCATGTACCCGTCGCAGATGCTTCGACACAAACAGATTTACCGGCGAGCACCTCTCCACCGCGTCGTGATAAAACTGCACCAGCAACTACATCTTCCGCTGTGCAGACACACGCTCACCAGTCGTCCACAAGCAGAGGCTACACCGTATTGCCTGTTCCCACAAATCGTTCGCGACCTAAACATCGGGCGAGTAGTCGTACCTCCACGAAGTCCCGCTCCCGCTCCGCGAGCCGCCGGGGATCTTCTGACTCCCGAAGTTCCGAGGAGTCGCCTGAGGACGGTGAAAAGCACATCATTGGTCCCAAGTGCGCCAAGGTTAAGATGAAGAAAAAGATAAAGACTATGCCTTAACCTTTTTATTATGGAAATAATTCAGTGGAATGTTAATGGGTACCGGGCCCGTGCCCCGGACATACAACACTTAGCTTGGCACCATTCACCTTCAATCGTCTGTCTACAAGAAACCCATCTGAAGCCTAACCACACCTTACATCTTCGTGGTTTTTCGGCATTTAGACATGACTCTGCAGCTGATAGACGAGCAAGCGGTGGTGTTGCTACTCTGGTGGCGCATACCATCTCAGCCACAAGCATCCCGCTAAACACGCCGCTGCAAGCTGTAGCAGTGCGTGTCCATATGCAGGGCGTGAGTCTGTCAATTTGTAATGTCTATCTGCCACCGGTCAGTGTCGTACACGCGAACGACCTTCGGGCTCTTTTGGCTCAGATTCCGCCACCGCTTATCTTCCTTGGTGATCTGAATGCCAAACACACTTTATGGGGCTCCGACACTGACGATGCTCGTGGGTGCCTTGTAGCAGACGTTTGTGATATGTCCGGCCTCCTTTTGTTGAACACTGGTGCCCCTACCTTCTTATCATCTGCCTATGGTACCTATTCCGCCTTAGACGTTAGCTTCTGTAGCCCGTCACTGGTACCACTTATTGATTGGTCGGTGCTCTCCGACCTCTTTGGCAGTGATCATTTTCCCATTAACATTCACTTTACTGGTTTCCATCCTATTCCAACACGATACCCTCACTGGATTATTTCCAAGGCTGACTGGGGGAAATTCCGTTCCCTCATTCACCTTACGGACGATGGTTTTACCACCATCGACAACATGGTGGAGTATTTTACATGTTCTGTCCTGCTTGCAGCAAATTCCAGCATTCCTCGCGGTTCTACTACACCTCGTCATGTTCCCGTGCCTTGGTGGTCCGAGGAATGTCGTTTGGCTGTTAAAGCCCGCAAACGGGCTCTGCGAGTTTTCAGCGCACATCCTACGGAAGAGAACTTCATTGCCTTTAAGCGTGTGCGTGCCCGGGCGCGTTTTGTACTTCGCAGTGCAAAACGCACATCCTGGGTAACTTACGTCTCTTCCCTCTCTCGACGCACTTCAACACAAAGGGCGTGGACTGCGGTTCGGCGTATGTACGGCAAGTGTCGCCGGACGATTATTCCCGGTCTTGCCGTACAGGGCTCTTATTACACCAACGAGCAGGCGATCGCCGACGCCCTTGCCGAATCTTTCTCTGCTACCAGCCAAACCCAAAGTTACGATAGGTCGTTTTTAGCTATCAAGGAATCTGCGGAGCGGATAGTTCTTAATTTTAACAGCGACGGTAGTGAACCATACAACACGCCTTTTAGCATAGCAGAGCTGATGCACTCCTTGTCTCTGGCGCACGACTCTTCTCCCGGTCCGGATGACATCCACCGACAAATGTTGCTTCATCTACCACCTCAGGCTCTTTCCTTCCTGCTGAGCATCTATAACCGAATCTGGCTCCAGCGGGTTTACCCGTCTTCCTGGCGCGAGGGTATCGTTATCCCCATACCTCGGCCCGGGAAAGACCGGGCACTTGCCTCTAGCTACCGCCCTATTTGCCTAACGAGTGTCGTTTGCAAGACCCTCGAACGTATGATCAACACTCGTTTAGTGTGGTGGCTAGAGACGAATAACCTGCTGAGTAATGTCCAGTGCGGTTTTCGTCGCCATCGCTCCAGTGTCGACAATCTGACAAGCATGGAGGCCTACATACAGAATGCATTTCTCTTGAAGCAGCATGTCGTGGGTGTCTTCTTTGATCTGGAGAAGGCCTACGACACTACATGGCGCTATGGCATTCTCCGTACTCTACACGATTATGGTTTACGCGGTAACTTGTCGTTTTTTATTTTTAACTTTTTACTAATTCGCCGTTTTCGTGTCCGCATAGGCAACACGCTCTCCCAAGTGAAGGTTCAGGAGAATGGTGTACCCCAAGGGTCGATTCTCAGTGTTACGCTTTTCGCCGTTGCCATTAATGGCATCACCAGCGCTGTTCGTAGCGGAATCCCGATGTCGCTGTATGTTGACGACTTTGCGATATACTATCGCTCTTATAGTTTGGAGCACATCGAGCGTCAACTGCAGATGACCATAACATCCATCGCCGAGTGGGCGTCTCGCACCGGCTTTCGGTTTTCCCCTACGAAAACACAGTGTCTCCACTTTCATCGACTCCGTGGTGTACACCCTCCTCCTGATCTTCATTTGCGTGGCACACGTCTTCCATTTGTTCCGCACCTGAAGTTCTTGGGCTTACACCTCGACAGCAAACTCACATGGGAGCACCATATTCGTCACCTTCGTGCTTCCTGCGGTCGCTCGCTTCGGGTACTCAGGGTCCTGTCTGGGGCATCTTGGGGCGGCGATCGCACGGTAATGTTGAGGTTGTATCGCTCACTGGTCCGGTCCAAATTAGACTACGGCTGTTTTATCTATGGCTCTGCATCAGCCTCTAAACTCCGCCTTTTAGACACAATTCATCACACTGGTATCCGTCTCGCTACTGGGGCTTTCCGCACAAGTAGAGTGGATTGTCTGTATGCTGATTCTGGCGAACCTCCACTGTCTGTTCGACGCTCATTGTTACTTTGTTCCTATGTGGCAAGGTTGGCCGCTCATCCAGGTCATCCTTCGTTTCCACCTGTATTGCGTCCAGACCTCGCGCACCGTTATATGCGGAATAAAACAATCTCCCGTCCAAGTGGCATCAGGTTTCAAGAACTACTTGTCGCAAACGCCCTCCGACTGCCAGTTGTGGAGCGGCATTCATTTGGCCACTGTCCTCCCTGGCAGCTCCAGCGTGCACGCTTTGACCTGGAGCTGTCGGGCTGTCCAAAGACCGCTACCCCTCCTTCGGTGTTCCGTCAACTCTTCACCGCAGTTCTGGGCCGATACCGGACTTATACTCCGGTATTCACCGATGGCTCCCAGTTGGGTAGTACGACGGGTTCCGCATTTATATACAACGGTGAGGTTCACACATACCGCCTTCCAGACGCCAGTTCAGTTTTTACCGCCGAGCTGTTTGCCTTCTTTTATTTCTTACTTTTTATCTCCCGTTCAGTTCCTGGACATTTTATTGTGTGTTGCGACTCCCTGAGCGCTCTTCAGGCGCTGCAACAATTTGTTGGCAACTCGGCATCAATTATTAAAATACAGACACTTTTATCTCAATTGTTATCTCGCGGATACCAGTTCGTTTTTACGTGGATCCCAGGTCATGTGGGTATTCCGGGTAACGAGGCAGTTGATGCGGCTGCGAAGTCTGCATGTCGCCTTCCGGAATATTCCACCCGTACGCTACCCTATATAGATGTGCAGAAGTACTTCCGTCGCCATCTATTTACTTTTTGGCAACAATCTTGGGAAGCGTTAGCTGGCACTCAGTTACGGACAATCAAGGACACGGTACAACCCTGGCAAACATCTTGCAGGGATTCCAGGCGTGAGGAGGTGATTTTAACCCGCCTGAGGATAGGCCACACTCGAGCCACGCATGCACACCTTTTGCGCGGTGATCCGGAGCCTGTCTGTGCGACGTGCAATGTGCCACTCTCCGTTGCACATGTCCTTGTTGATTGTCCGCGGTATGCTCGTGAGCGCCAGTCCTTTGGCCTGGGTCTTACACTGTGCACCATGTTAGGCAACGACCCAGCAGCTGTAAATACAGTACTGCGGTTTGTTGCGCGTATCCATTTTGGTAAGCAAGTGTAAGGTTTCTTTTATCTTGGCGGAAAAATACTTTTAGGATGTTTTACTTGTGTTTTTACCCTTTTTCAACAGTATAAGTAGTTTAGGGTTTTCTTAATATGGTTTTATTGGTTTTTAATTTTCCTTTTTTACCTGTTTTTAGCTCTCTTTTTAATGGTTTTAACGTTCATTTTTAGGTATTTTAACTTTCACTTTTTAGCTTTAAAGCGGGTGAGGTTTTATTTTCTTTGATTGCTTTTACATTGGACTTCGGGCCCTAATGACCTAGTTGTCGACGGGCCCGTAAACCCCACTACTCACTCACTCACTCAAAATCATCTATGCTGTGGGTTAATACATGCACACTATTTGGCTTACGTTTAGCCTCGAAAGTTTCCTTGGGGCGGGTAGCCAATAGGCGCATGACCCGGACGTGGTTTGGGAAAACGTCCGCTATGATTGGCGGAAGTCGTGGCCCCCTTTTGGTTTGGGGTGAGTCTACAATTTGTGTTTGTTGCATCAGATTTGGGGACTTTCGTCCACGTTTACGGTTTTCCACCACCGTAAACTCCCCCAGCTCCATATCAGACTCGGAGTCAGAGTCGGGAAGATGTTCCTTAGAACCCAGGCTCTCTAGTTCTGCCAAAGGTAAGTGGCGTGGAATAGAGCTCTTACTCTTATGTGCGTCAGTCGTGGTGCGCTTTCTAATGGCCTTCGCTGCTCCAGGAGAGATGGATCTGACAGAAGATGAAGTAAATGGAAGTTCTCCATCATCAGCAGTCATCACGGTTGCCCTGCGGCTATTCACAGAGGACCGGACCTCCTCTAGAGCGGCGCCTTTGCGAGCCATTTCGGCTCGAGGTTTCAGGCCAGAAGCCGTCGACCTTTGGCTTTGGTCTTGTGAGCCCGCTGTCTCGTAAGTCGTCAGTCTGTTGGTCACTCAAGGAAAACAGAAATATAGTAGAAGAGTAGTAAGAAGAAGGGTTACCTGTAGTTCTTGGTACCACTCCAGGAAAGCTTGCCTTGGGTGAGCTCTAAAGCTTGCTCTTCAAGCCCCTTTTAGAGCTACACCGGTTGTCTTGACTAATATAATTACATTAGTCCGTAGATTGAAGCTCATGTGCAATCCATCGATTTGTATTGAAGCACTCCACCTCAGTCGGCACGGGATCTCCTGTTCCGGCGAGATAGCAGAAATACCGTTTTTCTACCAGTGTCCACAAAAACATGCGTGTTCTTCAAACACCAATGGATGAATACAGTTGAATGATTTACTTGTTCGAGTATTTGTATATTCAGACGGAATGACCTGCTACCTGCTTTCATAGCGCCAACTACAGCACTGTCCCGATGCATCTGTGGTTTCACCAATAGGAATCCATATGTTTTCATGCTTCAGTGTATTCCGAATATTACCAATTACTTCTTGAAAACACTGTGGCATATAGCTTTTGCGCAACGTAGATTCATCCGGCACCCTTTCATTTGTGTATTTTTCTAAAAATAAACGAAGCTGCACATTATTCTAGTTATACAATGGAATACCTGAACCCACTAATGCTAAACACAAGTCTTTGGAAAATGTATCACTAGAACTCGATTGTTCACCAACATTGCCTTTAATCAGCTGCTGGTTTAACTTAAATTTATTCATAAGCCTTTCTTTATGCCGCGTTGTATTAATGTGCTGCACAATGTCATATTTTTTCTTCGCAGAGACACTCTTTTCACACACCAAACAAAATAAGACTGAAAATATGGTTTTCCAAACTCGTTCACACATTTGCGCAGGGAAGCTAATTTAGAGGTATTTGTGGGGGCATTCCATAACTGCAATATCGAACTGAACTAAAAACGGTAGCGCAAGAAGATGCAGCTTGGACCTCAGGGAATCAGCATCCTTGTTTATGACAACGTTGTGTTATCTGACTACGCAATCATGCACACCTAAACTAAATGCTGCAGTTTGGAACTCGGGGAACCATCATGCTTGTTCATGACACCATTGTGTTATCTCAGGCGATGATTGATCAATTCACTCTACTAATCGCAGCAAATAATTTTTCTCCTCGCAGTATTATTTCACAACACCGATCTATATCCTAGTGTTTCTTTTTTTAGGAATTTAGCAGAGAAAATAGCGAATCATTGATAAATAACGGATAACTGTGAAATATGCACTTTTAAGTTTACAGTTTTGGGTAAAATATGCTGTTTTAATTAAACATCGTAAAATAAGTAAGCAAAAACGTTTTTCTGCAAAATAAGTACAAACAAAGATAGTTAAAGCTGTTCATCTAGGTGTGTCTTATGAAGTATAGCCCTTCTGCTTTCATTTAAAGCTGTAGAAAAAGTGAAGCATTTTGCTTAGAAATCCGGGTTTAATTATAACCTTAAAGCTCTGACTTACGTAGTGTAACGTTGTAAACTCCACGTCCTTTTACTGGTATGCCTGCCACAGCCCCAACAGCCAGGTACTCTCCTTTCGCCAGGATGTGAGGTATTTCCAAGTCTATTTCCAGTTGCACGTTGTTCGGATCGCTCAAACTGGAGCTGGTGAAAATAGTAACAGTTTTCATTCCAACACTTAACAATGTTAACGAATACTTATATGTAGTTTAAACAATAATTACAAACATCAAACAAGGGATGGAGCTCCTGAACAGTCCTTATTCAGTGGTAGAGAGTGGCCCTCGCGTTGTCCACGTTTCCCTGGACCGGGATGTTGCAATCTCAAAGGGTGAGACAGTTCAAGTAGGCAGCAACCAGTTTAGAGAAGGAAACCCCCCGAAAAACAAACCTGGTGGACAGGACTTGCAGCTGGCCGATCCCAGATTGATTCCGAAACGGACGTATTGATTCCCATAAGTTATCAACAATGCCATAATATTCTTTTTCCATTTTACACAACACATGCCGTATGTATGATTAAAATGTTTAGCTTTTTGTTATTCTCATAATGGAAGTTCAGTACAAGCAAGATTGTCATTGTAAAGCCTACGTAATAAAACCATGTACGCGGGAAAGTGTGTTTGTGTGTAGTGTTTAACGCCCGCTTTTACTACATACGGCACCGCAGGCGGTGATACTGATGATACGTGGAATAAAGATGGAGTACCCGTGGAATAAGACGGCGGGAGAAACCGAAGAAACCCGCCCTAGCGCCGCTTCGTTCACCACGAATCCCACATGCGGTTGCCTGGGATCGAACGCGGGTCACTTTGAATGTACGCGGGAAAAAAAACTTGTAGCACATGTTAGGAAGATATTCATACTGGGTAATGGTTGGTTTTGCATTTGTTCTGTTACGTATTTTGTCTCATTTTTGGGAGTAGTTTTCTTCTCACTTCTCATTTTACGTGTTTCAGTTTGAACATCCTTTAATATATCTAACAGATGGAATATGTTGGGATTGGTAAAGTAAAACTGAGCGTTCAGTTTAGAGTGGAATGCCTCACAACAGTTAGTAGTCCTCTCGGAGCTACTACTAATGTGTGGAAAGTCGCTATCTGGAGGAGTATAGTAAATAATGAAATAAAGTAATCCAGATGACTCTTAGGTTTGCGGGACATTAGGTCTTCGACGAAGCAATCTTCAATTCGGTCAGGAGACAGGAAAGGCGGTCCAAACAAAGCCAATTGTGAACCGACAATACAATTTAAAGACTTTAATTTCGGGAAATACATGTTTTCCTCGTAATATATATGCCATTATTTAACCTCTATCACTCACACACAGTGCACTGACTGACCTGTCTGCCAGGTGGTAGAATGGGATAGTGGAGCCCCTCCAGCCGAAAGTTAGAGGAATCAACACGGATATTATTGTTCGGCGAACTTGGGGATCAACTCGTTCACCATTCGACCGCAAGCTATGGCAAGCAACCTGTCTAAGCCAAGAAGCTAGAAGAGACAGTTCCTCTGCTGGACTTAACCAGTGATGGCCTGGAAGCATTTCATGGTGATTTTGAAATTACTCGTTAGCAGGGGTAGGTATTTCAGAACCTGTTCCTTCAAGTTTAGTGCACATGGACCGTAGCCCACGAAATGCCGGACTGCCTCTTATGCGCACACAATCAAATGACATACAGTCGCGTACAAAGCAAACGTGAACCCCTAGATGATCAGCTAATTTCAAATTATATGCAAGGTAGTCATTAAACTGTACATGAAGATATGTAAGAGGGACAACACAATTAAAACTTAATTATATGTGACAGACTGAAGTATTTATAGCATAAATGTGTACATAAACAGTATTTTCAACCTCTTGCACTGCATGACTATATAAATTTTCAGTCTCAGCAACAAAATATTTTTCATGTAGGTAATGTTTTCTCCATCTGTAGAGAAATGCACTGGCTCTAACTCCACAATTGTATATATAAATTTATAAGTAGTCTGGCACTTGAGACATACTTACAGATTTATTTCAATTTCAGATTAGTCCACGTCCAGAGTTAAGCTCCTAGTTCGCAACTACTGCACCGTACTGTGCTATGCGTCCTGAAGCTGCTGTACGTAACACAGCTAGTGCCTGACCCTACCCTAACATCCCTGTGATCGTAATCTGCAGTGCTTTTATAGAGCCGAAAAATGATCGCTATGCTCATCAGCTCAGAACTGTAAAGCTTCAGGATCATGTGATGGCAGCCAACATAGTGGAAGTCCATAAATAGACTTTCCCTCCACTCGGAAAAGAACACCTGACCAATGTTGGTGTGTTAAATGCTTCAATATTCATACAGTTAGCTCTCAGGGAAAGCTGGTAACGTTTTGTGAATGTGTGCCCCCTGCAGGGGACGCAAGAAGCGGAAGGTCCACCTTACAGGAAAAAGTGTGATAGTTCTACAAAGATCCAAGTGCTTTGGAAGTGAAATAAAATAAATGGGAGGAAGCACGTTTGAAATTTCTTAACTAAGAAAACCGCGAAGCTAGGGCAGTCAAGTTGCTTACTCCGTAAGTCACAACTCTGATTTGTCTCGTTAGGTAATGGTAATGATTATAGTCATCCAGACTTTAAACTAATCACTGAAACATTGTGACTTCATTGCTCTCTTTCTTACTGTTATGACAACAATGGTTATAAATGGAGTGAATGAAAAATGAGCAGCAACGAATTCTAGTACCAGATTTTTCCAGGCTAAACTATTACATATGAAACAGAAATTTCAATAATAAGTTACATTCAGTATCTATGGTACACTTAGAAATGAATTTATGAGATGCTGAATGATTCATCACGCACCTTCTTATATGTCACCAAAATCCCGTATTAATGTTGCTGGGGTCTGTCTTTCGCAGACATTCACATGTTACTGATTGAAGCCCAAACTTAACATTATTATGGGTATATGCAATAGGTTTTCGGTCAAAAAATTTTATTTTTGGATTATTGTCTTATATGAAACTATGAAGTTTTTTTCTTTATTATGTTGTTTGAATTGCCTCGACATCCATACTAGAAGCAGGTTAATTATTAAAATATGTGAATGGCAGCACACAATTTCGTGCAGTTAAATTACAGTAGCACCAGTGGAGGAATGGAAGTTTCAGGAACTAAACAAATATTTCAGTGGTCTGAAAAATACCATAAAATGCGCTATGCTAATTACTAAAGCACGTAATGAAGTTCTAGTACTACAGTCATTTGGAAAAAATGCAAGGATTGAAAAACTGGGATTGCCAAAAGATGGGTTGTCGACTAGGAAAACTGAACGTTTCTTTGAAGGGAAGAAGTTCTTACAAAGTGTTGGAAAGACAGTCGCTGGAAGGCATAGACTAACAGATGATGGTCATTGAGAGGCTGCAGAGGTATTACAGCCTTGCAATAGTTATTTTTATTTAGGGGTCTCAAAACATATACCGGGTGGAACGGTAGTCCTTACATTAATTTAAACCAGTGGTAGATCTCGGTATTTGGAACACTGTTTGTATCTTACATTTTTGTCTCTAACCATTTCCTACGGAGATATTTTAGTTTTGTCGAAAACAACCTGGCAACACTGCAGATTGTGTGGGTGGTCACTTTCCCTAGCTCCGTACATAAACAAAAAAACAAACAAACAAACAGCGTAATGGTGCGTCTTGAAAACAAACTCATAACTTGCCTTGTCCTTCCGTGTTTACTGCCAATCACAAGCGTTAGCTCCCAACGAAAACAAAAGTACCCGACCTGTTTACATTCACAACCTCAACGCAACGTTGTCGACTTACCTAATGTCTCAGAGAGCAGCTTAGAGTATTCCTTCACGTCCTTTAAGTGATTAATTATTTTGAAATTACTATCGAAGTTATGTCAGAAATAAGTTACTCTACGCATCTTACAAGTAACAAACTGTTATCTTCGTACATTCTTGTGGAATTACGCATCCAATTTTTGGGTGCAATACAATACTGCCTCTACTTGCGAGTAAAGAAAGTAAAAAAAGTGAGAGCAGTAGTACATTGTGGAACAATGACAACCCCAGTCATGGCTTATTTCCAGCTGATACAAACAATTGGTGTAAATACAATAGAGGACTGATCACAGAAGATAAATATAACCATCGAGAAAGTTTGCCATTTGCCACAATGGAAGAAATAAACTAATAAGAAGGGACTAGATGTTTCAGGTTTGCAGCGGATTTCTCACAGGTTGAAATTTTCCTCACATAAGGAGCATTTTCTCAGTGGTAAATAAATATTTTTATGTGAAATTTTTAGAAGTTGTTTATATTGTTCTACTTACCCTGAAATAATGATTTTTAAACTAATTAACATTTAGTATAATTTTTAATAAAATGTACTATTAACTGTGGGAAAAGATGTCAAAAGAAAACATCGTATTTTTGCATTCTCTATATGGTAAATTAGAGGAAGTATTGTATTCCACCGAGAGAATCGATGTCCAGATTTCACCGGAAATATATACAAGTATTTCGAGGCTCCCTGAATCCAAAAGAAATCTGATGTGTTGCACTCACATGACATTCTCTACTCTTGTAGAGAATTCTTATTGCTCTACATTCTTCGTGTTAGATGAGATAAACATTAGCAGAAATTGTTATTGTTTACTTCCTTGTAGGTGTAAGGGGAATATGGGAATACAGTAGGCTTTGAAATTCTACTTGAAACCTTTAAAGGTTTGAGATTCCGTTCTCTTGGCACGGTAACAAAATGAACAATCATGTTGCATTTGTTGCTAGTAAGTTTTCCGAAACGGACATAAATAACAAGGAATATCTCCGAAATGGTTCACGCTACAAAAAAAAATGTATTTGGACATAGATTGTTTTAGTGAGATCTACATTTTCTGTACAGTAAGATTTGGTCTATCTCATATGGTTGGGAGTTATTCAAAATTCATCTAGAGTAAACAGGACTGCATGGGCTATAGCCAGAAAATTCAAAATACGCATTTCATTCGTCCATCGTAAACTACCCCTTATATGGAACATTTTTCTAATATTTTTATTTTCTGAAAAATGGTCGTAACGATTTTTATTAAAACGCCATGTGTTTAAGATATGTTTATGGCAAATGAAATGTATATTTTGCATTTTCTGGTTGTAGCCTATATATTCATGTTTATACTTGATGACCCTTGCCTAACTGGTAAACCCTAAGAGATGGACCAAATCTTACTATACAAAAAGTAGATCTCGTTAAAACACAATATATGACCAAATGCATTTCCTTTTGAGTCAACCATTTCGGAGATATTCCTCGTTATTTGTGTGACTTTTGGAATATTTAAACTTCTCTCAAATAGAAGGTCGTTGCTCACTTTTTATCTCTTGGGTGCGCAAAGGGAATGGAATTTCAGTCTTCATATAGCGACCAGCTTTAAAAGATTTGACTATCGCTCAAATCCTACTGAATTCCCATGTTTCTGCAAATATTTGTCTCACCTAACATGAAGAAGATAGAGGAATAAGTTTGTAAGAATTGTTAGTACAAGAGTACAAAAAGTCAACTTCCGATAAACTGGGTAACTTCTTCTCGCGTACCTTGGCGCGAGGAGGTTAACTTGGCTTGGTTACGCATTGCCCACTGCAATTTTTCGCATGGTCACCTTTTTAAACAGATCCTGTTCCTCTTTACCCACTGTGCGACAACATTTAGTCAGTCCGTCACGTGCTGCTAGTGTTCTTCTTTAGCGCACCTTCGAGACTCTGTAGCTGCGTGCCAGACTTGCAGAGGTCTTGGCGGACGACAAACAAACCTTCGAAAGAGTTTTTAAGTTTCTGGTGGCGAGTAACATGAGTTTGAGAAGTTCAAACTTTATGTGTCTAGTTTTTATACTCTTTTGACACCTTTATCACCTTTTTTTAATTCAGACATTTGCCATTCTGTTTTGTATATTTATGTATATTTATTTTCCTTTTTGCAAGTAATTTTATTTTATTGCAGTTTATATTTGGCTTTTGCCTTGAATTGTATTTAAAGGCCCTGCTGACCATGTAGTTGAGTGCCCTTATGCCTACATCTCCTCCTCTTCCTCCTGCTCCTTTTCATCTCCTATGAGAAGAGGTCTACCGAGCTACCTCAATAAGTCATTTAACAAGAGAGACGTCAGTCGGTGCAATAAATTACGGCAAATTTGGTATACGTGTTGCTGTTTCCTGAGTATACAAAGAAGCTGTATACAATCAAGAGGGATTCTTTTAAAGTAAATTATGAAGAACTTACATTTAAACTGAAAAGCAGTTTTCCTCTTGAAGCAGCAGATACAAATGGCGGAGTTTTAAGATGAAAATCTCTGGCGGCAAGTAGGAGATCTAGGTTTTCATCGCAGAAGACATCGGGATTTCTCAAAGCACAGTACCCAAAATATCCTGGGAATTATATCTGCTGTAAAGAAAATATGTAGATTTCGTTGGATTATAATTCCGAGAAGTATCTCCTGCTTCACTTTAAACCACTGAAGCGAAATGCAACACCGCTAGTCATTCCCTGATGTGAATGAGAGTTTGAAATGTACCCAGATATTGATTAATAAACTGAAATTCCAATGCATTAACACGAAAGGCTTTACCAGCTTCAGCATTCCAGCTGGTGCAATGCACTTGAACAATTTACAAGTGTTGAAGTGAATGGGCTTGGCTCTTTAATAGCTTGATTGCAGTACTTCTTGGGAATGTGGATTGTGAAGTTGCCCTACAGTTTATCACACCAACCGGAATCCAGCTAGTGCAGAATACAGTTCAACCTGCTATATAGGTAACCCAGTTCTAAGTAACTCGTATTTATACGTAAATTTTTGTGGACTTCGGCAAAATCTAATTAAGAAACGTGTTAATAGTACCTTACTTATACCTAATGCATTTGTACATAATTCTCTGTTATACGCATTAAATTAGTGAACTACAACTGACTGACATAATTAGAATGAGCGTATGGTATACTATCTTAAAAGAGCGTATTTTGCTTATTTCTGTTGACAAATACGCAACCTTCTCTGGTGGTTTTCGGCCCCGAAAACAAAGAACAAAGACATTTGCTGGTAGAGCCGGTGGCTTTCGGTGCGATAAAATCGTAGCAACAAACGAAAAGTAAAGATAAAAATGTTCGATATCTGATGTTTACAGTTAAACAAAGGTTTCCTCTTTCAGTTTTCAGTTTCTTTTAATCAGTGATGGGGAACAGAAAGAGGAAATATACACTACTCCAGAAAGTAAAATTCATACGAGAGGTGGAACTTAATCCAGACAAAACAAAAACCGGAATCGCTTCAGGCTTAAGAATTGCTTATACCACGCAATTATAATTGGAGATTATTGCTGATGTGTGCCAAAAATGGGGTGGCAATCAAGAAAGCGGACCAGCTTCAAGCGACACTGACAGTAATGGGGACGACGACTCAAATCTTGAAATATCTAGAGTGAAGCGTTTAGTGCAATACTCGTAAATGTGTAGGCCTTACATTAGTGCGAAAACGCTTAACCTCACTAATAATTTTGTAAAATGAGCTGTATACGCAGATGCAAGATTAGTGACAAAAGCCAAATTAACTGCGTGTGTGTGTGTGTGTGTGTGTGTGTGTGTGTGTGTGTGTGTGTGCGCGCGCGTGTGTGTGTGAGCACGCGAAAATATTGAAAAAATTGTTCCATCCCAAAGTATACTTCACATGGAAAATTTTCGAAAATCTGAATTTTCTCAAAAATGACTATAACGATTTTGATCAAATTACCATGAATTTAAATTGCTTTAGTGACAAAACTGCATGGTATCACTATCCACACATATCATGAACGGATTTGTGAGGAAGAGTCAAACAGTTGCAGTCTTTTTTGACCTTGAGAAAGCGTATGACACTTGTTGGAGGCACGGTATTCTTCGAACCCTCCATAAATGGGGCATTCGTGGACGCATGCCTCTTTTTATTCGCGAGTTTATGAGGGATAGGGTCTTTAGAGTTCGCGTTGGTTCTTTTTTTATCTCGTGTTTTTACCCAAGAGAACGGAGTACCTCAGGGCTCGGTACTCAGCGTCACCTTGTTTGCTATTGCCATCAATTCCATTGTGGAGTGTGTTCCTGCTGGAGTTTCTGCTTCGTTATTCGTCGACGATTTCGCTATTTACTGTAGTTCTCGACGGACTTGTCTGTTAGAGCGCCGTCTTCAATTTTGTCTTGACCGCCTCTACACCTGGGCTTTTGAGAATGGCTTTCAGTTCTCCGTCGAGAAAACCGTCTGTGTTAACTTCTGGCGGCGGAAGGCGTTCCTCCCACCTTCTCTCCATCTCGGTGCGGACGTCCTTCCCTTCGCAGACGAGGCGAAATTTTTAGGGTTGGTCTTCGACAGGAAACTCAGCTGGTCCTCTCATATTTCGTATTTGAAGCCAAGGTGCGAGCGTTCTCTTAGTGTTTTACGCGTTTTATGTGGCACATCCTGGGGAGCCGCCCCTCCGAAGGAGTGTCGCCTTGTCGTGGCGGAGGGGCTCAGTACCTGAGCCAGACGGCCTACTAAGTGTCATTTTGATTACTGGTAGGCAAGAGGTGAGGGGAAGCAAAGAACATTCCAAACGGGTAGATGGGGCTCGTTAGTCTTGGTTGACGACTCATCTAGGAGAAGAGGACTCCGAAATCAAACTCCCCCAGCGGCTCCTACTATGGTAGGTACGGGTTTGGCGTACCCGGGGTCCCAAGCCATACTCTCGATTGGGTTCCTCCAAGAGGTGAGAGGGCATATGCCAAACGCCCAATCAACTTTGGTCCACTTTTGTGTTTGACCTCCCACCTATTACCTCCCTGTACACAGTCTGACGGATAACCTACGCGCGGGTTGGAGGATGGGGTGACGCAAGGGGTGACTGGGTAATCGCGTAAGTCCCAGCCCCTGGTTATCATGTAGGATCTGTGTGCGTATCCGCTGATAAAGGTCAGTCCCGGGGAGGGGCCATTGCATGAGCTGATGCACTCCTGAAGGCGATTGGGTCCCTCTGTCTATGCATTGGGAGGTGAGACCCTAGGGTGAGCAAGGTCCAGGCCAGGACTCTCACCTAAGCCGGGGTGGCGCCCAGGATGTGAGCATGCCATCGGAGACATCTGCAATGGTGGAGGATGACATCGCCATGAGTTCACAAAAAACTCACAACAAAAAAAATTTTAAAGTTAGTGTAAAGGAAGTAGCTGAGTCGAGTGGTCCTCGCTACTTAGTTATATCTCGAACTGAGGGAGATAAGAAATTTTTATCGGTGAGCCCATTTACCATTCAAAAGGGTTTGGATAACATTGCTGGTCCAGTAAAGTCATGCACTAGATCTCGCAATGGCACGCTCCTGGTTGAAGCACATTCAGCTACCCAGGCAGCTAAGATACTGAAAACGAATATGCTAGCAAGTTATCCTGTCAGCGTTCAGATGCACAGAACTTTGAACTCCTCGCGCGGCGTGATAAACACCCGTGCATTGGATGATTTAAGCAATGAGGAGATTCAAGAAAATCTTACGGAACAAGGCGTAACTAATGTTTACCAGGTTCAACGCAAAGAAGGTGGTGAACTGAAGCCAACACGTACCCTGTTCCTGACCTTTGATCGTGTAGATCTCCCGCAAAGGATTAAGGCAGGGTATGAGTCCATCGAAGTTAGGCCGTTCATCCCGAACCCGCTCAGATGTTTTAAATGCCAGCGCTTTGGGCATACAAACGAATTTTGCAAGGGACAAGCTACATGCCCTCATAGTGGAGATGAATTCCATGATGGTGCATGTACAGCAGCTCCGTCATGTGTGAACTGCAGAGGTGAACATCCATCCAGTTCCCGAGATTGCCCCCGTTTTGTAGAAGAAAGAGCGATCCAAGAGATACGGGTTAAAGAGAAGGTGCCCTTCTCAGAAGCCCGGAAGCTCTTGCGTATACGCCAACCCTCTGTTCCAAGGTCCGGGACCTATAGCTCAGTTGTAGCTAAACCGGTACCGAGCAGAGAGATCGCAACCCAGACCAGCGATTTCAATGGGGCAACAATATCTGAAAAGACACTTGTAGCCCGTAGCTCTATTCCAAAGCCTTCAACATCAGCGCGCACATCTGTGTCAACGTCAACGTCTACAAGATCCGCAAGCGCAAAGAACATCAGCGTTACATCACCATCAAGAGCATCAAGATCAGCGCAAAAAACTAGCAAGCCCGTAAGATATGAAGCCTCACCGATCAAATTTAAAAAGAGTACCTCAAAGACCGACTTCCTCAAGGAAAACAATATGTCTAGTCCCAGTACATCGAAGGGATGTAAGAGTCCCCGAACATCTCCTCGAAGATCTCGAAAATCCTCTTCTGGAGAATCTTCAGGAGTGGACTCAGACCGGCGTCTTTCATCTTCGCCGGTCCCCATTAGCAACCGGTTCGAGACACTCGAACCCAAGTTTGCTATGGGAAGACGCACGTCCTCGGCAGAGGACATGGATTTGGACCAATCTGCCCACACTGGGAGACCCCCAGTTGAAAAGAGGTGCGAAAAAGCGTCCGAAAAGAACGTCAGCCCAAGAGAGAAAAGGGCTAAATTAGTTCGACAACCGCCTGCTCCAAAGTAATGAAGAGTTACTTTGGAATTACCTATCCCATACACAATGCAATATGACTATCCTACAATGGAACGTACGTGGCATTCGAACTCAAAGGCCTGAACTTGAGCTCTTGCTCAAAGAAAACGAACCTCTGGTCGCATGTTTGCAAGAGACTAAGCTGCGTCCTCGAGACGCTTTCCATCTAAGGCGATACACCCCAGTACGGTGTGATGTTACACCAGAAGAGGGTGTACCGGCACATGGCGGCGCTATGATACTTGTCAGAGACGACGTATATATGCAAACTCTACCTTTGCACTCTGATATACAATCAGTTGCTGTATGGATTAAACTGCCAAACATACATTTCACCATCTGTAATGTTTATTTGCCTCCGTCCCATGACTTCTCGCACATTGATTTAGAAGATCTAGTTTCCCAGTTGCCAACACCGTTTCTGTTGGTGGGAGACTTCAATGCGCACCACCCACTTTGGGGTTCAAGTCGCGCTTGTGCGAGAGGTAAGATCATTGCCGATTTCCTCGACAGTCACAACCTAGCTCTCCTCAACACTGGAGAGCCTACATTCATTTCTGACTCGTACAGCACCTTCTCACACCTCGATCTTGCAGTTTGTTCACCTCAGTTGGCAGTCTCTTTACAATGGAATGTCATCTCTGATTTACACTCTAGTGACCACTTCCCATGTCTTATTAGTCTCTTAACACAACATACCTTTTCCACACGTATGCCCAGATGGCGTTTGGACCATGCCAACTGGAACCATTACACCCAGTTGGCTGTCTTTACCTACAACGAGCACGACTCAGTGAATAATTTGGCGCAGCATCTCACGCAGACGATTCTCTCTGCTGCTAAACAATCGATTCCGCGGTCGACTACACACCCCCGTCGATTTCCCGTCCCCTGGTGGACGGAAGAATGTCGGAATGCCATTCGTGCTCGAAGGCGCGCACTTAGGGTTTTCCAACGTCACCCTACTTTGGAAAACCTGATTGAATACAAGAAAATGCGCGCCAGGTCCAGACAAGTCATTAAGGGTAGCAAAAAGTCATCACGGAGCAAATTTGTAGCTTCATTTAACCGACACACACCTTCCTCGGTTGTGTGGGATAGATTAAGGCGTGTTGCAGCTAAAACGACCCAAATACCAATAGCGGGACTAAAAACAGCCACAGGAGCTGTTGTTGATTCATTTGAAGTGGCCAATACCTTTGGCAGTGCTTTCGCACAAGTGTCTAGCTCGGAAAACTACTCCCCTGAGTTCCTTCCATTTAAAACTCAGGTGGAATCTCAAGGCTTCTCGTTTCGTTCTAGAAACGTAGAAGACTACAATCGCCTTTTCACCATGGCGGAGCTGGAGCATTCCCTGAAATCTTCGCGATGTTCAGCACCAGGACCGGACGGTATTCATGTACAAATGTTACAACGGCTCTCTCCTGAAGGTAAGGCATTCCTGCTCGAGGTCTATAATCGTGTTTGGGTTGACAGTATATTCCCAGAAAATTGGCGGGAGGCCACCGTTATTCCCATCTTGAAGGCTGGGAAGGACCGTCATCTTCCCTCCAGCTATCGTCCTATTTCCCTCACCAGTTGCGTTTGCAAGGTGCTGGAACGCATGATCAATGGACGATTGGTATGGTGGTTAGAAAGTGGTAACCTTTCTGACTAACATCCAGTGTGGTTTTCGACGACGCCGTTCAACTGTTGACCATCTTGTGTCAATATCGACACAGATAATGGACGGCTTTATGAAGAACTGTCAAACCGTTGGCATATTTTTCGATCTTGAGAAGGCTTATGATACGTGCTGGCGAGCAGGGATTCTACGTTCCCTGTATGCCTGGAACATACGTGGACGCCTACCACTTTTCACTCAGGAGTTTATGAAGGACCGCTTTTTCCGAGTAAGGGTCGGCTCGGTTTTTTCTAATTCTTTTGTTCAGGAGGAGGGAGTACCTCAGGGTTCGGTGCTAAGTGTCACGCTCTTTGCTATAGCAATTAACTCCATCTGGAAATGCGTTCCACCTGGAGTTTCGTCATGCCTATTCGTAGACGACTTCGCTGTCTATTGCACTTCTCAGCGCACGGCGTTCTTACAACGGCGCCTGCAGCAATGTTTGGACAACCTTAGAGAATGGAGCATGAAAAACGGCTTCCGTTGCTCAACTGAGAAGTCAATCTGCGTTAATTTCTGGCGCCGTAGGAGACGATTACCACCTTCGCTCCGATTTGGTCCAGATTCACTTCCCTTCGCAGAAGAGACGCGCTTCCTGGGTTTGATCTTGGACAGGAAGCTTAGTTGGTCGTCGCACATTGCACAGCTAAGAGCGAGATGTGACCGTTCCCTAAATATTATGCGAGTACTGAATGGCAAATCGTGGGGAGCGGATCGGAAAATTTTGTTGCGAATATATCGCGCATTAGTCCGATGCAAGCTAAACTATGGGTGTATTGTTTATTCCTCAGCACGACCATCTGTGCTGAGAAGATTAGACGTGGTCCATAATAGGGGCATCCGCATTGCAACAGGAGCTTTTCCAACAAGCCCAGTGGTGAGCCTTTACGCCGAGTCCGCAGAACCTCCTCTGCAATATCGGCGTGAGATTCTCTTGGCAAATTATGGTTGTGCGCTTAGATGTATGCCTAAGCACCCAACGTTCGCTTCTTTTTTCACCACCACGCTAAGAGAACGATATAGAAATAGCACCCTTAATCCAAAGCCTGCGGGGTTCCGTTTCCAAGAGCTCCTAGTGAAGCTTGGAGTGGAACTGCCTGTGATGTTCGCCAAGGGCGAGAGACTTTACCCCCCTTGGCTATCTGGTACGCCCCATGTAGATCTTGGGATGACCATACACCATAAGTCCACGATGCCTATTTCAAGTATCCGCACGTGTTTCTTAGAATTTTTGTCAGGTTACTCTGACCGTAGATATATTTACACCGATGGATCAAAGAACACCAACGGTGTTGGATGTGCTTATGTTTATGGAACCGAACCATATACATTCGGTTTTCCAAATAGCACTTCCATTTTTACTGCAGAGCTTTATGCAATTTATCGAGCCATTTTGTATGTTCGCCGTCGTAAATTAGGTGACTGCCTGATTTTGAGTGATTCCCTTAGTGCACTGCAGAGCCTTTGTCAGTTGTACAACCCCCACCCTATTGTACAACGTATCCAGGATGCCCTCCATGTTTTACACGCTTCTGGTGTTGATGTGGTGTGTGCATGGATTCCTGGTCACGTAGGTTTGCCTGGGAATGAAATGGCAGATTTAGCAGCAAAGACGGCAACTACAGAACCCAGAATTATCATCTCACGTGTTACTTCGGAAGACTTTAGGCTTGAAGTGCGGAGAGCGGTGCTGTCGTCCTGGCACGACGAGTGGTTAGCTCTCCGCGGTAATAAGCTTAGAGAAGTGAAAGAACTTCCGATAAACTGGGTAACTCCCTGTCGCACATCTCGTCGCGAGGAGGTCAGTTTGGCTCGATTAAGAATAGGGCACTGCAATTTTTCGCACGGTTACCTATTTAAAAGGGACCCTGCGCCTCTGTGTCCGCTGTGTGACAACGTTTTGTCGGTTCGCCACGTGCTCCTAGAGTGTTACTCTCTAGCGCACCTTCGGGATTCTCTGCAGCTGCCTGCCAGACTTGCAGAGGTCCTAGCGGACGACAAAACAGCGGTTGATAGAGTTTTTAATTTTTTAGCGCAGTGCAATATAAATTTGAGGATTTAAAATTTTTAATTATCTGTTTCTGATTTTGGACATATTTATCACCTTGTTTCATATCTGGCTATTGCCACTGCTTTTTACCTTTGTATATTTTTCTTGTTGCTAGTATTTTTATTTTTTGAGTGAAATTTATATCTGGCTATTGCCATGAGTCTGTTAAGGGCGCTGATGACCTAGAAGTTGAGCGCCCTTAAACCAAATCCAAATCCAAATCTGGGGAGCCGATCGGACTGTTCTTTTACGGTTATATCGCTCTCTTGTCCGATCGAAACTTGATTATGGTTCTATTGTTTACTCGTCGGCTCGGCCGTCTATTCTAAAGCGTCTCGATCCGATTCATCACCGTGGTATCAAGTTGAGTATTGGTGCTTTTCCAACGAGTCCAGTTATTAGCTTGTGTGCGGAAGCTGCCGAACCTCCGCTTTCTTTTCGGCGTGATGTCCTTCTTTGTAGTTACGCTTGCAGTCTTTCTAGTCTGCCGGGACATCCGTCTTATACCATGTTTTTTAACGATTCCTTGGACCGTCAATACTCGGCTCGCTCCCTGGCCCTACTCCCTCCAGGCGTTCGGTTTCGCTGCCTGCTTCGAGCATTGGACATGACCTTACCGGCTACCTTTTCCAGAGGAGTAACCAGATTTCCACCCTGGCGTGGTTCGCCGCCTACCGTGGATCTGGAGTTGTTGTCCCTGCCGAAGTCGACGACGCCTGCATCGTCTATTCGCTCGGCTTTTTCCTCTCTTAGAGCGAATTTTGCTCACTGCAATTTTATATACACTGATGGCTCTAAGGATGATCGCGGAGTAGGATGTGCTTTTATCCATGATCGGCAGAGTTTTAGCTTTCGTCTTTTAGCACAGTGCTCGATTTTTACAGCTGAGCTGTTTGGTATTTACCAAGCTCTTTTATATATTAATCGGCAAACCTCGCAGCACTGGGTTATTTGTTCCGACTCCCTGAGTGCTTTGCAGAGCCTAAGGATGCTGTACAGCTACCATCCGCTCGTGCAGCGTGTCCAGGACAGCCTGCACTCACTCGCTGGTGCTGGCATTAGCGTGTCCTTTGCATGGGTGCCTGGACACGCAGGCCTTACAGGGAATGAGGCTGCCGATGCTGCTGCGAAGGCAGCAGTTTTAGGTCCCAGGTGCTACAGTTCTTGTGTTCCCTATGAAGACTTTCGCACCGTTTTACGTATTGCTATCCTTTCGCGGTGGCGTGCTAAGTGGAGTGCTGTTCAGGGGAACAAACTTCGGGAGGTTAAGCCCCTCCCGGTTACCTGGAGGACTTCCTCTCGAGCTTGTCGCCACGAGGAAGTAATTTTAGCTAGACTTCGTATCGGGCACAGTCGTTTTAGTCATGGTCACCTTTTATCTTCTGACCCGGCGCCGCTTTGTGATCACTGTAACGAGCCTTTGACGGTACGCCATGTATTAATTCAGTGCCAGTTTTTATCTCACTGTCGCGTGTCCCTAGGACTGCCGGCTACCCTGGTCGAGGTTCTGGCAGATAATTCCAGTGCTGTAGAGCGTCTCTTAAGTTTTATTCGTCTCAGTGGTATAGGAGGTCGTGTTTAAACCGCTAGTTTTATGTTGTTTTTAGTTGATCAATGTGCAGTTTGCTACTTCAGTAGCTACATGTGGGTTTTAGTGTTAATTTTAGCTCTACTTTTAGCATTACTGGCGCTGTCTTGGTGACTTTTTAATTCCCGTAACATTTTAGACAACAGGTTATCCACCTGTACTTTTTAAGTTTTTGTGTTGTTCGGGCGCTAATAACCCCAGCAGTTGTGCGCCCTAAAACATTACCATTACTACTACTACTACAAAACTGCATATCTTGAACTTACGGAGTAGCTTTTTAAGCCCTCTTCATTCTCTATGACCTTTATCTGACTGTAAGGGACAAACAAAATATTTCTATATAAAAATCTGATGTGTTGCACTCATATGACTTTCTCTACTCTTATACTGACCATTCTTAGAAACTCTTATTCTTCTATCTTCTTCCTGTTGAGATAAACATTTGCAGAAATTATCTTATTATTGTTTTCTTGGACGTGCAACGGGAATATGGGAATAAAGTAGGGTTTGAGCGATAGTCAAATCTTTTAAAGCTTTCAAATTTCGTTCTCTTTGCACTGTTAACATATAAAAATGAATGCCCGCCTCGGTAGCGTGATGGTTAGCGTGTCTGCCTCACGTTCAGCAGGTCGCGAGTTCGAATCTCGCTTAGGGTAAGTTATCCGGGTAAGGTTTTTTTCCGAGGTTTTCCCTATCCTGAGAAGACAAATGTCGGGTAACTTAAAGCTCCATGGACCTCGGGCTCATTTGAGCATCATTTCACTCATTTCATTCATTCGTCCGAGATGTTGGAGGACGTTAATTTATATATATATATATATATGAATGAATAGCGATGTTCCATTGGATAGAAGTATGAGTTCTTCAAAACTTACAGAAATAACGAGGAATATCTCCGAAATTGTTCACTGTACAAAAAAATTAATTTCAACATAAATTATGCGTTTTAGCAAGATCTACATTTTTGTATAGTAATATTTTGTCTATCTCTTACGATTTACCAGTAGTGCAAAAGTCATCAAGAGTAAGTAGGACTTCATAGGCTGTAGTCAGAAAATTCAACATATACACTTAATTTGTCATAAAAAATCATAAATATATGTCATTTCAATCAAAATCGTTATAGCCATTTTGAAGAAAATGAAAATGTACGAAACATTTTCCATGTAAAGGGTAGTTTAGGATAGAGGAATGTTCATCAAAATCTTCGTGTCGCATACTTGCAAGACATTAAACTTAAATACCAACTTCGGTTTTTAACCGACTTTTTGTTTTTGAGTTACGCTGTCCACATACTGACAGACACACACATAGACACACACATACACACAGACACACCCACCCAAACACAGAGGGAGAGAGAGCCATGCACATTCACACTCTCATTCGTACTTCCATATTCTACAGAGCATGAAAAATAATCCTAGCTGAAGAAAACTTCTAACCTCCAGCCGGGAATCGAATCCGGAATATTTGCAGTTGAAACCAGACCGGTTTATTTATCTACGCAATGACACGAGTGATTGTCAATTAATTTAGAGTATTTGACTTTCACGAGTTGCATTTATTAAGACTATTTCAAGAATTAAAGGGTGATACAGCATATGAAATGTTATTTAAATTCTGTATTGTAATTATTACCAACCTCTTAAAAAGACGCTGATGACCATGTAGTTGAACGCCCTTAAACCTACATCTCCCTCTCTGTCTAACCTCTTAAAAGAAATACGAGCATGCATACATACATACATACATCAGCGTCCATTGGCACGGCCTACAAGACTATAATATTGATGTCCTGTCTTTTAAGATGTTGGCCATGTTAGAAGTTAATTTATAATTTCGTTGAATAGAAAATTTTTCAAACTGATTCCAACTTCGAAATACTTCATTTATTTCAGCATTGGAAGCTCCACTGACGCGAGAGCCAGCCAGTTTTTACATTTGAATAGCAGCGCTTACGTCAAATGACGTCAAGTCACGTGTGAGGGGAACAGTCCTCGATTGTTTACGGACTTATTTACACACTGAACTGCGCTAATGCCATTCCTTCTTGACCCATTTTACCACTCTTCACATTAAGGGAATTTTGAGTATGTGTCTTTGCATGGCAGAGAACATAAATAAAGGTAGACACACAAAAGCTTCATCTTCTCGCATGCTCATTACGTAGCCGGAACGTAACGTGATACGTCAAGAGAGGACAGCATTAATAAAGCAGACGGCACAGTTATCATCACCGGCGGTGGTGCGCATAGACAAAGCAGGAGACTCGTCCATCATTCTCAGTGCCTGGGTTCGAAGGGTAACAAGTGGGTTAAAGCTTCAAGCGGAGAGGTGGACGGCTAATGTAGGAGTCCACTTTATCATCAAAAGATGCAACATTCGCGATTCGTTTGGTACACTTACCAATAATTTACTAAACTTCTTGTAGGATTAACTAATTCTTACAGTATTATGTTCCATTAAGGTATAATATTTTAGGAAGTTTAACCGTTCAAATAAAAATACTGTAACAAAATGACAAAATCCAGTTCAATAACTCTTTTTCTCACTTTATTTTCTTCCAAAACTGAATGCACAACAACACAGTTCTCTTTTACTGGCGTTGACACAGTATTCAGTCCTTCGTTATATACCACAACTCATTACTGTTTTCTTCTCATAACCTTGACTCACTTCTTGTCTTTCTTCATTTTATCCATCTCTCTAACACCTGATTTTGACGATACAATCACTCGACGCTCATTAACTGATTCGCTATCTTCTTTTCAACGCAACCGCACACACGCACGCACGCGCGCGCACACACACACACACACTAAAAACTGACTGCGACCACTCATCTCTGTAGTTACTATTCTAATACTATAAACTGTTTGCTATCGTCACCTCGCCTCCTTATATAGCGAGGATGACGTAACAAGCTCGAACTTCACATTTTCTACAATTTCTATAAATATGCCGGCCACCGGACACTTCGCGAATAACCTCAAAAATCCTTTGTGGTTCTGCCACTCTGATTGTTTCCACGTGTTTGCTCGCGTGAGAGGTGTAGGGCAGCTTGACCTTGAGAGCCGCGCCTGGTATGTGGTGTGAGGTAGCTTGGCTCCGACCGTCCTTTGTTGCGCGCCAGGGCTGGTGTCACAATGCATTCATTAGGTAATATTGTAATAAAACAGTCATAATTGGGGCAACAGATCCAGGCAAGTGAAAATAAATGACAGCTACGAAGCGAGTTAGTTACCAGTACAGGAGGTGACCGCTTGACAGCGTGTTGGAGGAATGTATGGAACAATCAGTGCTAAACATCTGTATACGGATTACGCACTGCACCGCCTCTTCATTCATTACTTCATCTCTGCCTCCATTTCGAAGTATTTTCCTGCGCTATATAATGCGAGGGCTGGTCAACAAAACTGAAACTGTTTTTTTCCTGTAGCTTCGTGATAGTTTCGTATCTGTAACATAAATATTTGAAAAGAGCGGGTTTTATGCATAATATCGGTAGGCGGCAGCATTCTCGTATTGGTAGGTTAGTAGCAATGCTCTATTTTGTAGACCCTACGTGCATTTTGCATACCAGACAGTGGAGGTGACGCGAGAGGAGCGGTACAGCGCAATGAAATTCTGTTTTCGTTTAAACCACACAGCCACCGAAACTGAAAAGCTGAAGAATGCGTACAGTGAAGATGCACTACCTCGTGCAACAGTGTTTAGGTGGTTCAAGGACTTCAAAGAAGGCCGACTTGTCAGTGTTGAGCAACGTGGGCCTGGTGTTTCAGTTTTTGCTGTGACTGAGGTCAACATCAACACAGCTACTGTGATTGTTCACATTTGAGAAGCTAAAAACTATATTTGGAAATCACTAAGGCTGATTTAAACATACCAGTTAAAATCCGAAAGAAACTTCAGGATTGCTATTTGAGGATTTCATCCCACATGCGACGCGCATATAATTATGGATGAAATTTCTGAACTTGGCTTTCAACCTACAGAAATGATACCCATTCACGACCTACTAACCACCCATATTTCTTCCTGGTCGTAAAATCCAATTCGATTAAGAAGGACATTTATGAAGCCTACCACTTATACGGTGCGGTAGTTAACTAGCCACCCTAATTCAAACGTTGCATAGTGTAGAACTGCTAAGAGTATGGACATGAAACTACTCACATAAAGCTCCACGTTGTGTTAAATGCACTGGCTAACACCTACAACCAAATATAATAAATGTTCAAACGCACCTCCAGTCAGCATAAACTGTAAAAAAGTGTAAACTACAGAGGTTTTCGTGTACATAAATTACTACAGAATTCAAGATCTGCAACAAAGATATTCGTTCTAACTACAGTAAGTTCCGAATACACTTCAAAACTTAATACATAAAGCTTCGCCTATTAGTCCTACGCTAATATTCCTACTCCAATGCTGTAAGCCACACTTCGGACTTGTGATAATAATAGCTTAACTAGCAAGCTGGTAGATAAAACTGACTCATTAGAATCCGTTATATAAACACCGTAAAAGAACACACAAAAATCCTTTTAAATCTGCAAGTAGAACATATTCAGATATGCTACCAGCTATGGACTGTTTCTGGAGACACAAAGGCTTTTGATAAACTCGGCCCAATGGCTTTTAGTTAAACCCTTTTGGATCAATACATTGCATCTACCGCTCAAATTCATATCTTATAAACAGATATTTTTATGCTAAATATCATAATTACCAAACTCAATACCGAAATGTATGAGGCAGAGTACCACGAAGAAGTAGGTTAGTTCCCTTTCTGTATATATACATATATAATTTATCTCTGATTTGCCGTCAGAAAAAGTATCATACCTCGCAATTTGCATACAATATTGCGATAATTTGAAGTCACACAGCGCTCTAGTAGACTGCCTGCAACTTTTTGTAGGTGTAATACACAAATCATGCTCAAAGCGGAGGATACATGTGAACCCTTCTCCCAAAATATCAAAAGCTGTGAGGCTGACATCAAAGAAAAACCAAGAATATAACACCACGTTTGGAAATGAAATACCAAAAGTCAAAACAGATTGAGAGGGATTGGAAAAAGCTGAACGAAAGGGCGATAAAGAATTAGAGAGACAGTGGGAGAAGGATAGAAACATTAAGGTATATACAGAAGAATGATGAGAGGGTGTGAGAGAGCCAGATAGACTGGAAGCGGGACTGTTTGGGGATGGGAGAGGGAGAGCGTGCACGGAATATAGAAGAGATCTATAAGGGAGAGAAAGGTTGAGAGAAGCAGACAATCTCGCATTTACTGCAAAATACGAACAGAGCGTCAGGTTCTAAGGTGTACAATTTGGTTTATATTGATAACACAAAAATACATACCCGACGTTAATAACTTTTGCATCCTTAAGTCCAAAACTTGTGTTGTTGAGACCAGAGAAATTCCCTGTGAATCCAACGTTGTCGTACTCTACCATAATTCCCGTTGGAAGAAACAGAGGATCCAGGCGCTCCAGGTTCACACTTGGTTCACCTGCAAGATTGACATAAGCTAGTGAACTTATACAAAGTTTATTGTGTTTTATTCCCCATAATTCCTATGTTTCCATTGTTGTTTCTCTAACATTTAGAAGTACAGCAGCCGCACCTATTATCACAGAAGTTTACCTCCCGCGGGTGTTATTTGAAGGAGGGTTTACCTCAATTTACAGGAATTTTCCCTCTGGAGCTTCTTTACCAAAGCATTTATTTTGCACTTCCCTGGACCTCACTCTTTCCTCATTAGTACCTCCTATTCCTCCCGGAAGTTTTCTCACCAAACATGGCAGAGGAAATGGATTTTTCCAGTCCTATCTGTCGACTCTCACTAGCCTTTCCGCTTCAATGTGTTTTCGCTAAGACTTTTTCTTCTTCGTTGGATCTTATGGATGTATTTCTTTTAATTGGCTGATCATGTTGACGTATTTTTCTCGACATCCATATCTAGTGACCAGCGTAAGGTGAAGGACATTTTGCTATCATATTACATAATTGGAACAATACATCAAAATGGTTAAATTATTTTGGCATATTAGGAAGTAATTTACACTAGCAAATCATTTGGAAGAAAATATTTAGAGGAGGGTATTTTGTTCTATAATTTAGAGTGCCATAGAATAAAATAAAAGGGCGCTATTTATTGATTATACCTTATATCATCATAGGATTAATAATATTTATGATACAAGGGTACGGTTATGATATTTTGCGAGTAGGTGTGATTCCGAAACGAGACCGCAGGCCGAGTTGAGGAAACCTACGCACAAAATAAAATCCTTTTAACCCATGCATCATACACTATTTTTTAAGACAGTACTGAATTTTTATAGATATATTATAGGCTATATATAGGATTCGATGTTCATTTGCCTTGCGTAGCATCAGTGTTCATAACTTTTACAAAACCATAATATTCTACATCAGGGAGGCAGTGGCAATAATAAAACGACGAAAATAACGTAACGAAATTTAATTAATTAATATTACAATTTTTTCTGAACTTACTCATATTCATATTCAAATGACGCACCATTTTAAACAAGCATTGTGTTACCCAGATTCACGGCCTACTGGAATGAGGCGATGATCATATTTCTCAAGAAAACAGCATCGGGATGTTAATAAAAGCTTTTGAGTACTGAGTGGTAGAATTTAATACTTTCAACGCTATCGTGAACTGCTAAAAGTCCGACTTTTACTATCAACTTTCTAAAACTTGTTTGTTGCTTTGAAAATCTCATGGATGTATTATTTCATAAACGGATTAGTGATGCTAACAATAATAACAGCAAATAACACATTAACTGAACAGGTTATAGTTCAAAATCAGGGGTTTCACTATTTTCATACTGAAAACTACACCAATAAGCAATAGAAGGGCATTATATACAATGAAGAAATGCTGGTTCTAATTTTTCTACGCTTAAAATGTGTTTCGAAATCTAATTCCTATTTTGGGCAATAATTTATCATTAACATTCTCATACTCTACATATACCTATGAACATGGCAACGTTGAGAAGATGGGTTTGAGGATTAATTGATAAGCCACTGTTGGTCTGAACGCAAATATTTCAACAAGAAAGATAGTGAAATTTAGATGTGTTCATTTACTGGGTCTATAAATCTCATGTGTTTAGGCTTCGGATATTATTTGTACAATCTTTCAGCTTAATTGGCCAATACGTCACTATTTCTTTAAATGTCTTAACATTTATTTAGGAATTTAATGACATTAACAGCAGTTAGGAATATCTTCTATTCAGGAATTTTCTCTAAAACATTCCAAACGTGTCCGAAACATCATTTTTTATGGAAGTTGCTACATAATTTTTATTCTGGTTCTTGGTTTTCTTTGAGAGAATTTAAAATACATCTTCACACATTGTAGAAGATACGTTTTAAGAAATCTATGTTTATTTCACAGAAATCCCATAACTCTAATCATGATTTTTGACAAACAATAGTATTTTTCTATGTCCCTCAGCTTGTCATACACAAAAAAATTACGACAGACATAAAACTTAATGGCGGCTGAAAGCTGACAATTACTATTTTCTTTCCTGTTGTGCAAATACATTTTACGAGCGCAAATTATGTTTTTATGACCAGCTTTATAGTGTCATTTCACAGTATGTTAACTATACAAAATATCAAGGTGTGGCAAGAACGGTGTGTTGAGACACCCGCCATTAAGTTTTGTGTCAGGCATAGTATGGCTTACTCATTAGATAGTGCAAGCAGACATATATGTGTGCATCTCAGAGGGATTATATCATTTTCAAATCTATACTCATACAACTATAATCTTCGCAAAACTTAAAGGTATATGGAGGCGGGGCGTACCTCGGACTCCAGCAAATCCTACGCTTGCCCCTCCTATCAGCGCTGCCGAATGTGGTGCATGCAACTCACACACTGTTATGTACAGAACCTCTGCCGGTACAAGCACTACGCTTGGCAACAGCGCTCTGCTTGAGCATTGGCCAGCGTTCACATGCCTTTAACTTTTGCGAGCGGTATAGTTTTAAATAGCTATATAAGAAGGGTTTGACCATAACGTTTTGACATACCTTTATTCATTTCACTTTCAAGTTACACATACAAAAATTTCCGGACTGCTATGTATTTACTTACCTTCATCGCTGAACTTGGGCAGCAGGCGATTAAGATTGTTCTTTATGCAAGTGTTCACATCTGCGCTGTCTCTGGGGCAGGGCTTAATGTAATCAGCTGTGAACAAAAAATATATACAATAAAGTTTTTTGTGTAACCCCAAACACGTTTAAGGTTACTATAGGAGGGTGCATATTTCTTTCACACGTTAAATTTCAATTTTAACCAAATAAACCCACCGGGCAATGCCTACCCATCTTACGGTAACCCATTTTCCATCATGTCTTACTCCTATGTTAAAAGCAAATGACATTTTTGACAAGTGGAAGATTCTTCTTTTTTACTTACAAACGGTATGCTCCATTACTCTGAAATAATACTGCATGCATAGCTTTACCTTTCAAAACATTATACAAATCGTTGTATTGCTGTAAGTCTTTGGGCAATTTGGGTGGATGAGGTGTGTGTAATTTGTTTCACTTCAAGTTTTCAGAGTATATTGTTAGTGACTCTGGTTAAGTTCTTAGGGTATTTCTGTATAGTTTGTCTTTTCTCACTGGCCAATTTTCTGTCCTTAAAACTGCCTCTTTTAGGATGTCTCTTTCTCTATCAAGCAATACGCACTGTATATTAAATTATCTATGGTTGGACTATTAGAAATGTTTAGTTCTTCTGGGCTTGTAGGCCGTGGTCTAGAAGACATTGGAGATACCAACGTTTCGCCAAGTATTGCCCTTGGCATCATCAGGGTAACACTGACCAGTGCAGACAGCGGATCGTGTTACCCTGGTGATGCCAAGCGCAGTACTTGGCGAAACGTTGGTATCTACCATGGCTTCTAGACCATGGCCTAGAAGCCCGGAAGTACTAAACATTTCTAATATTCAAGACACCGGCCGTGAAAGCCTAAGTTTATAGATCTATGGTTTGTTCGTCATTGTTACATGGACAAAGTGGGCTATTATTGTATATTTATGTAATTGTACATAAAAGTTTGTTCCCAGTCGTGTTACTATGGCCTGAAAATGTGGGGTTATGTTTAGTTTCAATTGTAATCGGTCAGCTATATTTGGGAAAAGTGATTTTGTGATAAGTCCTTCAGTTGTGATTTCCCATTCATTTTGCCACTTTCTAAACTGCTCAGTGTATTTTACTTTTCACTGAACTTTTTTGGAAGAATAAACTTTAAAATAAATAGCTGATGCCTATATATTTGCCCCTTTGTTTGCTGTCTGGTTCTCTGGGCCACACAGTCCAGATGGGTGCAAAAAAAAAAAAAAAAAAAAAAAAAACAAAAAAAACTATGTTTTATATTCTGAATATTCACTTCAAAGCGTGGTATGACATGGTGTATTAGATCACTTGTTTAGGCGCTCAGTCTGAACGTGAGAACCTTTTACGTCGCAGCAACATATGACGGTGTGAACACCAGGTGTTCAATCGAAACCTCTTTCGCATTGTGTCTTGTTTGGTCGATATCAAAATTCCCACAGTAAGCCGGTTACTTGCTATCATCGCTAGCGTAAAGTAACGTGAATTTCTCAACATAACGTGTTAACGCGCGAATGTAAATAAAAACATTATCTCTGTAGAATGAATGGATTTTGTAGTTCTATGCAAGAAAGTAACTTGCTTGACTGTTTATTTTATTTTACAACTTTTCGTATTACTTCTCTACGGATCAAATGCCGTGCTTGCTAGGCAACTTCTTCAATACGGGTATGCTACGTTATGTACTTCCTAAAGCCGACAGTCGTTTCCAAAGCTTCAGCAAAAGCAATGACATCAGGATAAACTTTAAAATGAACACTTAGTACTCAAATATAGAGTAGTTCTGTCGTATTGGGTGTCCTGGTTGTGCTGGAGCTTTATGTTCTGAAAGTGCGTACTACTGCGCTTGCGCAACACAGCTCCATGGCGGATACATGCAGAAGCTTGGTAAATGTATCTCGCGCCCCCTTATTGTGATTGGTTATATAACCTCGTTATCATGGAGTGGCCAGGATACGAAAACAACCAATTTATTGATGTGTTGTTAATGTCTGAAGAGTGTCAGCGTAATGGGAGGTAAAGATGAGTCTTTCCAGTTACATCACTCGACTGGTCATTTTCTTTTTTCATCAATTGGAACAACATGGCGAAATCATGGTCGCCTGCGTGTATCAATTCGACGTGCGAAATAAAGTCCCTGTCATTTTAAATGCCATAAAATAAGCTGTTATCCCAAATCATATACCAGTTGCAGAACTGTTGGGCATGAGCAAGGAGAATCTTATGTTGAACTTCTTTTAGTTTCGAGTATATCACCCCCTCCGAAGGAGTGTCGCCTTGTCGTGGCGGAGGGGCTCAGTACCCGATCCAGACGGCCTACTATGTGTCATTTTGATTACTGGTAGGCAAGAGGTGAGGGGAAGCAAAGAACATTCCAAGCGGGTAGATGGGGCTCGTTAGTCTTGGTTGACGACTCACCTAGGAGAAGAGGACTCCGAAATCAAACTCCCCCAGGGGCTCCTACTATAGTAGGTACGGGTTTGGCGTACCCGGGGCCCCGAGCCATACTCTCGATTGGGTTCCTCCAAGAGGTGAGAGGGCACATGCCAAACGCCCAATCAACTTTGGTCCACTTTTGTGTTTGACCTCCCACCTATTACCTCCCTGTACACAGTCTGACGGATAACCTACGCGCGGGTTGGAGGATGGGGTGACGCAAGGGGTGACTGGGTAATCGCGTAAGTCCCAGCCCCTGGTTATCATGTAGGATCTGTGCGCGTATCCGCTGATAAAGGTCAGTCCCGGGGAGGGGCCATTGCATGAGCTGATGCACTCCTGAAGGCGATTGGGTCCCTCTGTCTATACATTGGGAGGTGAGACCCTAGGGTGAGCAAGGTCCAGGCCAGGACTCTCACCTAAGCCGGGGTGGCGCCCAGGAAGTGAGCATGCCATCGGAGACATTTGCAATGGTGGAGGATTAATGCGCCATGAGTACGAAAACTCATAAACCAAAACCAATTAAAGTAAGTGTAAAGGAAGTAGCAGAGTCGAGTGGTCCTCGCTACTTAGTTATATCTCGAACTGAGGGAGATAAGAAATTTTTATCGGTGAGCCCATTTACTATACAAAAGGGTTTAGATAACATTGCTGGTCCAGTCAAGTCATGCACTAGATCTCGAAATGGCACGCTCCTGGTTGAAGCACATTCAGCTACCCAGGCAGCTAAGATACTGAAAGCGAACATGCTAGCAAGTTATCCTGTACGTGTCGAGATGCACAGAACCTTGAACTCCTCGCGCGGTGTGATAAACACCCGTGCATTGGAAGGATTATCCAATGAGGAGATTCAAGAGAATCTGACGGAGCAAGGCGTCATACACGTTTACCGGGTTCAACGTAAAGAAGGTGGTGAGTTAAAGCCAACTAATACCCTGTTCCTGACCTTTGATCGGGTAGATCTCCCGCAAAGGATTAAGGCAGGGTATGAATCCATCGAAGTTAGGCCGTTCATCCCGAACCCACTCAGGTGTTTTAAGTGCCAGCGCTTTGGACATACCAGCGAGCTTTGTAAGGGACTAGCTACATGCCCTCAATGTGGAGATGAATCCCACGATGGTGCATGTACTACAGCTCCTACATGTGTAAACTGCAAAGGTGAACATCCATCTAGTTCCCGAGACTGCCCCCGCTTTGTAGAGGAAAGAGCGATCCAAGAGATACGGGTCAAAGAGAAGGTGCCCTTCTCAGAAGCCCGGAAAATCTTGCGTCTACGCCAACCCTCTGTTCCTAGATCTGGAACCTATAGCTCAGTTGCAGCTAAAGCGGTAGCGAGCAGAGAGATCGCAACTCAGACCAGCGATTTCAATGGGGCAACAATTTCCGAAAAAACACTTGTTGCCCGTAGCTCTATACCAAAGCCCTCAACATCAACGCGCACATCTGTATCAACGTGTACAAAATCTGTTGGTGAAAAAAATTCAACTGTTCGATCACCAACGAAAATGACAAACTCGACACAGAAGACTGGCAAACCGCCGATAAAGTTTAAGAAGAACTACACAAAGAACGATTTCCTCAAGGAAGATAAGGCTCATCCCAGTACATCAAAGGGATATAAGAGTCCAAGGAGATCCCCTCGAAGATCCTCTTCTGGAGAATCTTCAGGGGTGGACTCAGACCGGCGTCTTTCATCTTCGCCGGTCCCCATTAGCAACCGGTTCGAGACACTCGAACCCAAGTTTGCTATGGGAAGACGCACGTCCTCGGCAGAGGACATGGATTTGGACCAATCTGCCCACACTGGGAGACCCCCAGTGGAAAAGAGGCGCGAAAAAGCGTCCGAAAAGAACGTCAGGCCAAGAGAGAAAAGGGCTAAATTAGTTCGACAACCGCCTGCTCCAAAGTAATGAAGAGTTACCTTGGAATTACCTATCCCATACACAATGCAATATGACTATCCTACAATGGAACGTACGTGGCATTCGAACTCAAAGGCCAGAACTTGAGCTCTTGCTCAAAGAAAACGAACCTCTGGTCGCATGTTTGCAAGAGACTAAGCTGCGTCCTCGAGACACTTTCCATCTAAGGCGATACACCCCAGTACGGTGTGATGTCACACCAGACGAGGGTGTACCGGCACATGGCGGCGCTATGATACTTGTCAGAGATGACGTATATATGCAAACTCTACCTTTGCACTCTGATATACAATCAGTTGCTGTACGGATTAAACTGCCAAACATCCATTTCACCATCTGTAATCTATATCTGCCTCCGTCTCATGACTTCTCTCACAATGAGTTAGAAGATCTAGTTTCCCAGTTACCAACACCGTTCCTATTGGTGGGAGACTTCAATGCGCACCACCCGCTGTGGGGTTCAAGTCGCGCTTGTGCGAGAGGTACACTTATTTCCGATTTCTTAGGCAGTCACAACCTAGCTCTCCTCAACACTGGAGAGCCTACATTCATTTCTGACAGTCATAACAGTTTGTCACACCTTGATCTTTCAATTTGTTCACCTCAATTGGCAGTCTCCTTACAATGGAATGTCATCTCTGATCTACACTCTAGTGACCATTTCCCATGTCTTATTAGTCTCTTGACGCAACCTACATGTTCCTCACGTATGCCCAGATGGCGTTTGGACCATGCCAACTGGAACCTCTACATCCAGTTGGCTGTCTTTACGAACAACGAGCACGACTCAGTGAATAATTTGGCGCAGCATCTCACGGAGACGATTCTCTCTGCTGCTGAACAGTCGATTCCGCGGTCGACTACACACCCCCGTCGATTTCCCGTCCCCTGGTGGACGGAAGAATGTCGGAATGCCATTCGTGCTCGAAGGCGTGCACTTAGGGTTTTCCAACGTCACCCTACTTTGGAAAACCTAATCGAGTACAAGAAAATGCGCGCCAGGTCCAGACAAGTCATTAAGGATAGCAAAAAGTCATCATGGAGCAAATTTGTAGCTTCATTTAACCGACACACACCTTCCTCGGTTGTGTGGGATAGATTAAGGCGTGTTGCAGCTAAATCGACCCAAATACAAATAGCGGGACTAAAAACAGCCACAGGAGCTGTTGTTGATTCATTTGAAGTGGCCAATACCTTTGTCAGTGCTTTCGCACAAGTGTCCAGCTCGGAAAACTACTCCCCTGAGTTCCTTCCAATTAAAACTCAGGTGGAATCTCAAGGCTTCTCGTTTCGTTCTAGAAACGTAGAAGATTACAATCGCCTTTTCACCATGGCAGAGCTGGAGTATTCCCTGAAATCTTCGCGATGTTCAGCACCAGGACCGGACGGTATTCATGTACAAATGTTACAACGGCTCTCTCCTGAAGGTAAGGCATTCCTGCTCGAGGTCTACAATCGTGTTTGGGTTGACAGTATACTCCCAGAAAATTGGCGGGAGGCCACCGTTATTCCCATCTTGATGGCTGGAAAGGACCGTCATCTTCCCTCCAGCTATCGTCCTATTTCCCTCACCAGTTGCGTTTGCAAGGTGATGGAACGCATGATCAATGGACGATTGGTATGGTGGTTAGAAAGTCGTAACCTACTGACTAACATCCAGTATGGTTTTCGACGACGCCGTTCAACTGTTGACCATCTTGTGTCAATATCGACACAGATAATGGACGGCTTTATGAAGAACTGTCAAACCGTTGGCATATTTTTCGATCTTGAGAAGGCTTATGATACGTGCTGGCGAGCAGGGATTCTACGTTCCCTGTATGCCTGGAACATACGTGGACGCCTACCACTTTTCATTCAGGAGTTTATGAAGGACCGCTTTTTCCGAGTAAGGGTCGGCTCGGTTTTTTCTAATTCTTTTGTTCAGGAGGAGGGAGTACCTCAGGGTTTGGTGCTAAGTGTCACGCTCTTTGCTATAGCAATTAACTCCATCTGGACATGTGTTCCACCTGGAGTTTCGTCATGCCTATTCGTAGACGACTTCGCTGTCTATTGCACTTCTCAGCGCACGGCGTTCTTACAACGGCGCCTGCAGCAATGTTTGGACAACCTTAGAGAATGGAGCGTGAGAAACGGCTTCCGTTTCTCAACTGAGAAGACAATCTGCGTTAATTTCTGGCGCCGTAGGAGACGATTACCACCTTCGCTCCGATTTGGTCCAGATTCACTTCCCTTCGCAGAAGAGACGCGCTTCCTGGGTTTGATATTGGACAGGAGGCTTAGTTGGTCGTCGCATATTGCACAGCTAAGAGCGAGATGTGACCGTTCCCTAAATATTATGCGAGTACTGAATGGCAAATCGTGGGGAGCGGATCGGACGATTTTGTTGCGAATATATCGCGCATTGGTCCGATCCAAGCTAGACTATGGGTGTATTGTTTATTCGTCAGCACGACCATCTGTGCTGAGAAGATTAGACGTGGTCCATAATAGGGGCATCCGCATTGCAACAGGAGCTTTTCCAACAAGCCCAGTGGTGAGCCTTTACGCCGAGTCCGCAGAACCTCCTCTGCAATATCGGCGTGAGATTCTCTTGGCAAATTATGGTTGTGCGCTTAGATGTATGCCTAAGCACCCAGCGTTCGTTTCTTTTTTCACCACCACGCTAAGAGAACGATATAGAAATAGCTCCCTTAGTCTAAAGCCTGCGGGGTTCCGTTTCCAAGAGCTCCTAGTGAAGCTTGGAGTGGAACTGCCTGTGATGTTCGCCAAGGGCGAGAGACTTTACCCCCCTTGGCTATCTGGTACGCCCCATGTAGATCTTGGGATGACCATACACCAGAAGTCCACGATGCCTATTTCAAGTATCCGCACGTGTTTCTTAGAATTTTTGTCAGGTTACTCTGACCGTAGATATATTTACACGGATGGATCAAAGAACACCAACGGTGTTGGATGTGCTTATGTTTATGGAACCGAACCATATACATTCGGTTTTCCAAATAGTACTTCCATTTTTACTGCAGAGCTTTATGCAATTTATCGAGCCGTTTTGTATGTTCGCCGTCGTAAATTAGGTGACTGCCTGATTTTGAGCGATTCCCTTAGTGCACTGCAGAGCCTTTGTCAGTTGTACAACCCCCACCCTATTGTACAACGTATACAGAATGCCCTCCATGTTTTACACGCTTCTGGTGTTGATGTGGTGTGTGCATGGGTTCCTGGTCACGTAGGTTTGCCTGGGAATGAAATGGCAGATTTAGCAGCAAAGACGGCAACTACAGAACCCAGAATTATCATCTCACGTGTTACTTCGGAAGACTTTAGGCTTGAAGTGCGGAGAGCGGTGCTGTCGTCCTGGCACGACGAGTGGTCAGCTCTCCGCGGTAATAAGCTTAGAGAAGTGAAAGAACTTCCGATAAACTGGGTAACTTCCTGTCGCTCATCTCGTCGCGAGGAGGTTAGTTTGGCTCGATTAAGAATAGGGCACTGCAATTTTTCGCACGGTTACCTATTTAAAAGGGACCCTGCGCCTCTATGTCCGCTGTGTGACAACGTTTTGTCGGTTCGCCACGTGCTCCTAGAGTGTTACTCTCTAGCGCACCTTCGGGATTCTCTGCAGCTGCCTGCCAGACTTGCAGAGGTCCTAGCGGACGACAAAACAGCGGTTGATAGAGTTTTTAATTTTTTAGCGCAGTGCAATATAAATTTGAGGATTTAAAATTTTTAATTATCTGTTTCTGATTTTGGACATATTTATCACCTTGTTTCATATCTGGCTATTGCCACTGCTTTTTACCTTGTATATTTTTCTTGTTGCTAGTATTTTTATTTTATGAGTGAAATTTATATCTGGCTATTGCCATGAGTCTGTTAAGGGCGCTGATGACCTAGAAGTTGAGCGCCCTTAAACCAAATCCAAAATCCAAATATCTGGTACGCCCCATGTAGATCTTGGGATGACCATACACCATAAGTCCACGATGCCTATTTCAAGTATCCGCACGTGTTTCTTAGAATTTTGGTCAGGTTACTCTGACCGTAGGTATATTTACACCGATGGATCAAAGAACACCAACGGTGTTGGATGTGCTTATGTTTATGGAACCGAACCATATACATTCGGTTTTCCAAATAGCACTTCCATTTTTACTGCAGAGCTTTATGCAATTTATCGAGCCATTTTGTATGTTCGCCGTCGTAAATTAGGTGACTGCCTGATTTTGAGCGATTCACTTGTGCACTGCAGAGCCTTTGTCAGTTGTACAACCCCCACCCAATTGTACAACGTATCCAGGATGCCCTCCATGTTTTACACGCTTCTGGTGTTGATGTGGTGTGTGCATGGATTCCTGGTCACGTAGGTTTGCCTGGGAATGAAATGGCAGATTTAGCAGCAAAGACGGCAACTACAGAACCCAGAATTATCATCTCACGTGTTACTTCGGAAGACTTTAGGCTTGAAGTGCGGAGAGCGGTGCTGTCGTCCTGGCACGACGAGTGGTCAGCTCTCCGCGGTAATAAGCTTAGAGAAGTGCAAGAACTTCCGATAAACTGGGTAACTTCCTGTCGCACATCTCGTCGCGAGGAGGTTAGTTTGGCTCGATTAAGAATAGGGCACTGCAATTTTTCGCACGGTTACCTATTTAAAAGGGACCCTGCGCCTCTATGTCCGCTGTGTGACAACGTTTTGTCGGTTCGCCACGTGCTCCTAGAGTGTTACTCTCTAGCGCACCTTCGGGATTGTCTGCAGCTGCCTGCCAGACTTGCAGAGGTCCTAGCGGACGACAAAACAGCGGTTGATAGAGTTTTTAATTTTTTAGCGCAGTGCAATATAAATTTGAGGATTTAAAATTTTTAATTATCTGTTTCTGATTTTGGACATATTTATCACCTTGTTTCATATCTGGCTATTGCCACTGCTTTTTACCTTTGTATATTTTTCTTGTTGCTAGTAGTTTTATTTTTTGAGTGAAATTTATATCTGGCTATTGCCATGAGTCTGTTAAGGGCGCTGATGACCTAGAAGTTGAGCGCCCTTAAACCAAATCCAATCCAATCGAGTATATCACAATAGGAGCCTTGCAACTACCGTAAGGTAGGCCACCCAACCAACTGCTCAGTATTTATACGAGCAACTAGTACACCTAAGCCGCGCCGCAGCCGAGTGACTAAACCATTCCTCTCTCACTAAACCGGCCCGGGTTCGATCCCAGGCAACAACATGTGGTATTTGTGGTGGACGAAGCGTCACCGGGGCGGGTTTCCTCAGGGTTCTCCGGTTTCCCCCGCCAGCTCATTCCACCGGTGCTCCATCTTCACTTCATGTATCATCAGTATCATCGCCTACGGTGGCATATGTAGTAAAAGCGCGCGTTAAAAGAAAAGTACACCTAGCTCAGGGCTATATGCTGCACTATGTTCCGATTTGGCGTGCCCCTCTATGATGTATACTCCTCTAAGCAAATTCCCACTCCTACATTTGGTGCATCAAATGAATACATTACAATGTATTTTCTAAACCTCTTTTGATTTATAGTTGCTTCTACTGCGTTGATATCGCTGTATCCATTTTATAATGTGCATTGTAACCTTAGAACTCTATTGACATTTGCTGCATTGATGCTACGCACTTCGGCTCTGGTCGTTCAGAATAAATTAAGTATATTCGGTGAGAAGCTATGTATTCCTAGAATGCCTTGCTAGAGTACCGTATTTTTAAGTTTAAGACTTCCACACAAACTAAAAAATAAAACTGTTATAAACATCTAAACTGTTTAAAGGGCACCTGCAAACAATTCAATACCTTACAGTGAGTTGTGTATTTTTAATGATCTTCAAAGAAATGTTTTCTATGTGAGACAGGAAGGCAAAATATGTTTCCAGTTAAACTAAGACCACTAAAAGGATGTAGGAGCGAACGAAAATGTAAGGTTATAACGACTAGCTCATTGCTTCTGCTAATTCTTGTTATTAAACTAAGCGAATAAAACAGAAGTTAGAAGTTGTACATAAGCATACCTAAGAATGGTTACTACAATAACCATTACGATAAATATCAAGAGATAATAAAGTGTCATCCATATACTAGGTAATGTCTTTCAGAGCTTCAAAGGTTGTGAAAATAAGGCAGGAAACTCTTATATTACGTTAAATTTGCATGCTGTCTCAAAATTTAATGGCGGTTGGCTCAGTACAAAATCCAATGAGAGACTTGCCAGGTCTTGCGACGCTGTATAGCTAAACACACTGTGAAACCTTGCTGTAATGATATAAATATCATTTGCGTTCAAAAAATTTATTTGCAGAACAGGTAAGAGAAGGGTAGTGGGCAGTTATCAGCCGCCATTGAATTTAGCGACAGCTATAATTTCTCTGTACACCTGGTTTATTTTAACATGTGTTCTATTTAAACAATAAATTATTGTATATCGACCAATGTTACCATTTTTCCTTTGTTTTGTTTGTTTCTTATTTGTTCAGTAACGTGAATTTTATAATAATTGAAATACTTCATTTTGTTTGGTATTTTTTTAGCTAATATGTTATTTAAATATAATTGCATATTTTAAGCGAACGTTCTAATTGGAGAGCCTGTTATGTTCCAAACAAAAAAAAATATACAAACAATAAATAAATATCTGGTTCAATCATTCTGTTTGAAGCTGCAGATCTAATTCTCGCTGATATGTTTTCCCACATCCAAGATAGTATTTTTATTTTAAATTGAAATTTATCTCTGGCTTTTGCCATGATCCTATTTATAAAGGCGCTGATGACCAAGTAGTTGAGCGCCCTTAAACATAAACCTAAACCAAACTACATCCAAGATAGCAATTTACCTTATATAAGTAGCTAATTATGGTTTGTATAACAAGCTCTACCCAGAGACTTGATAGGTAGCAAAGGGAGTGCACAACATTAACTATGTTACTCTTTGCATGCGCTCCCATTAAGGCCCAAGTATTGCATTTTCCGGTTTTCCACCGCAGTTCCACTTGGCTGAGATGCTTTGAGTTTAAACGGTTATTCAGTAAATGGCTGATATCGAGTTTTCAACAGCGCCTTTGTAAGTCGGCTGCCCGAGTTTTCCTTGTTTGAAGCATCTGCTCTTTCAACTTTTCCGTAAACTCAATAGTTGACTTCCGAGCAAAAGTTGTTTCCTGTGTAAACGTACAAGTTTACGCTAGTTTTGTAAAGGTCACGTTTAGCTTTTCTGTTTTCTTCCTCTTGAAATGCTCATCAGGAAATGGCGTGGGCTCTGCTACACCCTCTTAAACTCTGACAGAGATAAACACTAGACACAGTGGTTCATCTATCTTTTTCTTCTTCTTTCAATCTTCAGGGTTTTAAAATTGATTAATTCTGTATTCCTTTAAACTGCTGTAAGCTTTCAATTATATGATTTATACTTTGTTTTGCTTTTCATACAAAAATTTGATATCTAGATTTCACTTGAAATAAAATTTTAAAAATGCACGGTTTAATAATGCAAAAATTACGATGATGCTAGTTGTGGTTGTGTGTATGAGTATATGCCTACCCGAGCGTGATTTCAGCTGCCTGCGAACAGGTAATGGAAATTATAAATGAGATAAATGCCAAATTTCACACTTTAATCAGCGATGAAACAAGATCTTCAAGGACTACCCTTCAGCGTAAATATACGTTTAGGTGGAAAAAGTGGTGTTTTTCCATTTTCTCTAAAACTACTCTAACCGTTAAAATTAAAGGATATGTATTTGAGATTTCGGCACGAAAAAATCAAACACTGGAATGCCATATAAATGAGTTACGAATATCTCATTTTTCTCAGCGAATGTTATTAATTCACAGAGAAACCTGAAAATATAGGATTAGTAAGGCGTAAGACAAACTGCGCTTAGACATGCACTTTGTCAAATTTTTGGGATAACCATTTCTGAAGTAATTCCCTTTTTAATATGCAGTATATTAATTAGTGCATTTTATTATCAAGTTACTAGTGTTTTGTTTCTCATGAGAACAATACAACATAACGACCAGTATTTTCCAATAAATACTGTATATACAGTGCGGCTTACACACTCTTTCCCATAAGTATTTTGCAGCGGATTGGATTTGTGGGTTTAAGGGCGCTCAACTTCTAGGTGATCAGCGCCCTTATAAAATTCATGGCAGATATAAATTTCAACCAAAAATAAAATCACTGGTAACAGTAAAAATATACATATAAACGTAAAATATAGTGGCAATAGCCAGAAATGAAACAAGTTTTTTTTTCTTTTTCTTTTTTTCTTTTGCATGTTTGTTGTTGAAAGTAATTATATTTTGTGAAGTAATACTTTAGCAGGTTTATGCGTGGTAAGATTCTTCTTATATTTCTAAAGCAGGATCTCAATTCCTTCCCTTTCTTAGTACTTGTTCCCGGTTCTGACACGTCGGGATTGCTGGAAACTCTCTATGCAGCGTTGATGACGGAAAAGCTACAGTTACAGTTTGCTCACCAGCCTATGGTCCCTGGGAGGAATACAGCAAGTAAGGGTGTCAGTAAACAACCCCAGGTATACAGCGATGTCTGAAGCTGGCCTCCTGCTTCTGGTCACGCTTACGATAATAGTACCAACCTTGGAATGTGTATTCACGCTAGATAAAATCAAAGAAGTACTGAAAATAGCGGAACTTAAACATTATTTTTAGTTCATGCAGTATATCTAGCTTATAATACATAAACGATATTTTCAACCACTTCATCTTTTTCTCACTGATCATTTTCTACCTTTCCTATACGTTTTCAAAAACCCTGCCAGTCTGTTTCGGTCACATGTGACATACCCTCAAGCGTTATATCGTGCAATTCCTATAAGGAAAAGTCACTGTTACATTTCTCTAACTATTCGTTTTACCTTGGCCCAAGCTAGTTCTATGGGATTGAGACTGCACATGTATGGGGAAAATGAACAACAGTGAGGTCCAATGAAACCCAAAATGCGTCCGCTTTAAGAAACTCCTTAGGCTTGTTTGTTTCAATCATCGTATAAGGATCCTGTTTTAAACATAGAATTGTCACTGAACACTTTTGTTGTGCAACCACAATATCATAGCAGATTTCACAGCACTCCTAGGCGGGGATTTATTTACTTGTACAGTCCTTTTTTTTCTTTACTAGTGACTCGTCCAATTTTTAACTGAAATTAAGAGATATTAGCATATTAGCGAGCAAACATAGCTGGAATAACATTGGATGTAAGTTGGCAACATAACCAGCAGCAACGTTATATACGAAGTTCGCAAAATTCGGGTTACACTATCTTGAAATGTCTCTCCTCCCCCCTTAAGTCCCCTAAGACCATGAGCTGAGGAACAAAAGTGCCTCAGTGCTAAGATTTTACCCTCGTATAAGTTCGACCTTTCTATCTTCTTTATTCCTTTTTATTCTCTGAATCCAGATACACTTAACTTTTCTCTTCTAGATTTCATATACATTACATTCCTCTTACCAAGTGCTACTATTTATTTCTTCAAAACATAAAACGATCGGCTTCCAAAGCCTCTATATATCACATTTTATTACGAGGGTTTAGAAAGAAACCGTCTTAACGTATGGCGGCGTCCAGTTTGAAACTGCAGGCATTCAGTGGAACTAAAGTACGATGTAGAGTGCAGTACAGTTGACTCCTGGTCTTAATCTCGGAAGTGAGGTTAGGGTTACTGCCTTGCTTGTACATGGCGTTATATCCACAGTTCACGAACGGAACCTAACCGGATAATGTTTGTGTACACTGATCATGCGTGTTATCTTCTCTAACCTAACACGATTAGTTATCAATTTCCTGCCTAAGTTACTGCACCTATTGACTATACAGACAGGGTAGTTTGCTATTCACTGTTGATTTCTCTCATTGTGTGCTGAATTTCCATTACCTGTATGTAGTCTGCCACCTTGAACAGATCAAAAGTCGAGACACTTAAAGCTGTGGATATGCCATTTTATTTAATGGCAGTTCTCAATAGTGGCCAATTACTGGGAACCTTGCAATGGGAATTAATAGTTTGAAGAGAGCAAATTGTTTTGAAATAACCTATTAAAACATCTGACGTGTTACATTCCTATGGCTTTATTTTCCCATGTTTCAACCAACTATTCTTAAAAAGCTTATTCTTCTACCTTATCCATCTTAACGTAGATAAAGAATGGCAGAGACTCTTTTATTTCACATTTCCTTGAGGGTACAACGTGAATAGAAGACTGCAATATGCTTAAGCAATAGTGATAGTCTTTACGTGATGGCTTTAAAATTCTGCTCTCTTTGCATGAACAGAACAAAAAGAATAACGACTTCCAAATTCAGAAAAGTATAAGTATTTGCAAACTTAAACTGATAACAAGCAACATTTCGGAAACAGGTTAATTTCACAAGTATCGTTTAATGAGATCTATATTTTCTGAGCAGTAATGTTTTGTCTATCTCTTACAGTTTACCAGTTATGCAAAAGTCATTCAGAATGAAGAGGCCTTCAGAAACTATTCCCAGAAAGCTCAAGATATACCTACATTTCATTTGTTTAGAATCTTTTACCTTTATGGTATTTCAATAAAAATCATAAAACCATTTTTGAGAAAATCAACATTTTTAAAAAAGGTTTCGTGCAAAGGGTGGTTCTGGGTGGGAGGATTTTCTTGAAAACCTTGGTGTTGCATCTATGGATGATACTAAACTTTCACATTTTCGTTTTTGAGTCACGCTGTTCACACACAAATACACACATGAACCGTTTTGTAACTCCTTTTTGTGATCCGGAGCCCTTGAAGCATATATTTGCGGTGAAATCTCGATATGGAACCTTTTAGGCGGAATGCAATAGCGTGGTAGAGAAAGTAAAAAGTGGGGTAAAATTGTACAGGTAGCACCCGTAAGTTGGATAAATTTTCGAGTAACAAACGCATTTAAATATTTTATTTGTTGCTTTTATGTTTTAGGAAAGCCTTAAAGATTTAATTTTTAAGGTTTAGTAAGCAAGTTTTATTTGCTTTAACTCCAGTTTTGTCGTGTTTATACATTTGCAGCTGTACCACACACGCGAATGGCATGTGTTAAAATGTGACTGAAATCACTGAGGGCCATGTAACTCATAAACCAAGCACTTTTAGCTGTTTCACTGCCAACAAATTAACCCGATGCATAGACACAATGAAATCGTAAATCTCTGCATTGCTACACTTGCTGGGCATTCAACGCCTCTGAATCACATAAATATCGCAGTATTTTACTCCAATATGTTAGATGCTCAAAGCAAGCCTTTTGGTTTGTCAAAGTTGTTCATGCTGAAAGCTGTTTCACTGTTCACGTTAAGGAAGGTATCCTAAAATGGATATTTGTCCGATACACAACTCCTTCGTATTGTGCTGCGTGATGACGTCAAAAACGAAATTTATAGTTCCATCCTTAACATCCAAAACGGTTATACAGGGCGTTCCACTTAAAATACTTTTTTATTCAAATACTACTTAAAAGTAGGCAAAGCCTAATGATTCATATGATGCACAAGGTTCCCGGTTTTATTGTTCCATTACAAAGATTCGACATGAGTCGTGAATTTCTCTGCCATATGTCAGCTCATTTATCACAAATTGTTTTTTAGGTTACACGCTATAAATTACTGAAGATAAGGCTTACATTAGAGACACCCTGTTCTTTCATTTATTTGATTTATGAATAATTCCTTCAGAATGTGCACATTCAAAATTAGTTTTATTACAAGATTAATTATGGACCTTGTGCTTCATGAAAGAAGGCATTGTTTCACAGCACCCTTAGAGCTATCCCCGTATGCCCTTAAGTGCTTCTCCCCACATACCCTATTTTCCATGTTTTTCCGTTTCCTAATGCCTCAGCTTTTTTTCTTTTTTTACCATATAGTTGCGTTCTTGATCAATCAAACATTGAGGATCATCCGGCTGATTTGGATACCACTATCTATTATAATTCGGTAAGATCAACTGGTGTTCTTCACTCTTAGATATCCATTGTGTGTTAATTAACAGAAAATTACTTAAGTTCAAGTTAGCAGTTACAGAAATCGTGTTAGTGTATAATATGCAGATGCGTAGAAACAGCTTTTAGTCTGTAAGAAAATTATTTCAAAGGATATTCTTCAGGTTTAAATCCCAACTAAAGAAGATTCATAGATGGACAAAAGAAACATGGAAGGTTATAACCACACAAAGAGTTTAGAAAACAACACAATGCAATCACTAACTTGCTGGGTTACTTAGGGGCCGAAAAGGCACAACTGCTGTTGGCCTCTGGTGACAATTTTGTACCCAATATCAAGTAATCTGCTTTAACTGTTTTATTGTCTTGTTTACTGATTTATTCCGATTATTTCTTACTTTCCCTAAACATTTTCCTATTTTGATTATGTTTTTCTTGATGTATAATCATTTTCAAAATAACCTCCCTTCCCTTGTTGCTTTTATGTATATTTGAGCTCGTGGAACATTACCTCGTTATCGTTATAAGTTGATATATTTAGCATTAACCATTAATCACCCAGGTATAATATTGCTGACGGAACTACCCAGGTGTGGTCTGAGAGACCTCAACATATATTTATTACATATAAATTAAATAATAGCCATGGAATGTTTAAATATTTTTATTAATACTTTTAAATACCTAGAACATGAATCATAACATTAGAGCTTCAAAAACCAAATCACTGAATAGCTATAAGTATTGATAGTCTTAAGTGACACAAACTAAGAATATTTTTCATGCATATGAAACATCCCAATGTGTTATGGTTTTAAATTTATATTTTGTTCTTAATTAATAGAAATCATTAGTTTAGGAACGTATTTATATAATTCCAGTAAGAATTTCAGAATAAATGTGATTAATTAACAAAACTGCAAACACACACTAGGTATATAAATTCAATAAGTTCTGTATGTCGCATACTTCCATTGCACACAATTACAAAATTTAATGGCATATTTTAACAAATATAAACAAACAGAGACATATCTTCAGGTATGATAACAATTTTGACAAACTTCTGCAGTGCATTCCAAACTTACAGGCTTCCTGCAAGAGCGGCACATGTGTGCAGTTTTTCTTCTTTTGCTGGAAGGACACGGACAGCACACTTTTCGCTTCTGAAGCTTCTCTTTAAAGCTTGGAAGTTCCTCTTGAATACCCAAAACTCTCCTTATGCAAGCTCTAGTTTCAATAGTGAGTTGTTTGTTTGCTACTCGAATTCCCATATGTGGTGCAACAAGCTAGCAAGCATTTTCATGAAGTCTAATCTGGAAAGTGGCTGATTGTTTTTGTAAGAGCCATACATTAAAAAGCCATTTACTGCACTAATGTCTATGATTCTATAAAAATGGCCATAGACAATCGGTGAGTTGGACGACCACAGCTATACTGAGCACATTTTGCATCCAGGGAATCAACACCATCCTTGGCTTCACTGTAGTAAGCAATGATCTCTGGTTTGTCACTCGCACTGTCGGTGCCCCTAGAGTTATGCATGGAGGATACCAACACTACTGCTCTATTCTTCTTTGGTACATGGGAAATCAATGTCATATTGTTGGTGAACCCATAGAGCTCTGACTTTGTAAGGACAACATTTCATACCTCGCTTGGGGTAGTTTCCTCTTTCACTCGTGCCTTCTGACGTAATTCAGGAAGCTACACTATTACGTTGTGTTGGCTTGTTTTTGATGAAGGAAGCACTTCTTTAGCTGACCACTTGAATCGATTTTTTCCATAATAGTTTCTTGGAATTGCATTGGATTCACATAATTCATAAATGCTGGTTTGCGAAACCTGTTCATTGTGTTCTCTCTCATTATCGCTTATCTCCAATTCAGATGCCGAATCATAACCAGTATGTAGCGCAAATTCTTCGCCACAATCATTGTCACAATCATTCACTTCTTCCTCTAACCACTGCAACACTACACGATCAAAATCGGTATCGTTGACGCTAATCCCTCGGGAACGACCGGCAGCCATTGACATAGCTGATACTCCGGTGTGGTCTCTGAGACTACGCAGCAAAAACAACAGATCATTAAGCTGACCCTAATAGAAATACTGCAGTGAAATAAACACAAAAGCACTAGCCGATAACAAGGAACGATTACGTGTCCGCGCAGCTGTGTGACTCAGCTAGTTTTAAAGAAACAAACAGTACTACCAATCTCTGAGGTCTGTCAGACCACACCTGGGTGATTAAGGGTTAAGAAACCAATTGCCCATATATTGATATCAAACTTAAATACCAACTTACTATACGTGGTAAAGGAAGTAAAAAGCTCCGTGTGTGTGTGTGTGTGTGTGTGTGTGTGTGTGTGTGTGTGTGTGTGTGTGTGTGTGTGTGTGTGCGTGCGCGCGCTCGCCTGTCTGTGAACAGCATAATTAAAAAACGAAAAGTTGGTTAAAAATCATATGTGGTATTTAAGTTTAATATCTTTTAAGGACGCCACCTGAAGATTTCCAAGAAAATTCCTACATCCTAAACTACTCTTTACATGGAAATTTTTCGAAAGTTTTGATTTTCTCATTTTGACTAAATGTCATATGTTTAAGATATTTTTATGCCAAATGAAGTGTATATTTTGAATTTTCTGTTAAGCGTATTTAGTCCTGCTTGCTCTTGATGACCTTTGCACAACTGGTAAACCTTATAGACAAAATCTTACTCTACAAAGAATGTCGATCTCTTTAAAGCACACAAGTTATGTTCAAATGCATTTTTTGTGTGTGAACCATTTCGGACATATTCCTTGTTATTTATATTATTTTTTGTAATTCTTAAACTATTCTTAACTAGAAGGTGGTTATTCATTTTTATAACATAATAAGATAAGCTAATTTCCGCAAATGTTTATCTCGATCAACATGAGGAAGATAGAGGAATAGGAGTTTGTAAGAATAGTACAAGAGTAGAGAAAGTCATGTGAGTGCAACACTTCATAGTTTTTATAAGACGAATATTCATCTTTATTCTGCCTTTCTTGATACTTTCTGTTTTATAACCCCTATTCTAACGCATGCAAAACCTCATCTTCCTTCTTTCTCAAACTGTCGAATACAATTTTTCTCTACTCCAAAATGAGTTTTGTATCTCCAAGTATAATAATCAATGAAGCATTATAACAGAAACCATTGACTATGCCTTGCATTTCAATATATTTATAACTTAAAGTGACTTCTTTCCAGAAATATTTTTCTATTGATTTTTTAACTCCCCAATTTTTCCTCAAACCAATTGTATATAAATGTTATTATTACTATAGCTTCTTTCTTAGTCCTTTCTTGTTCAAGCAAGTAGTGAAGATAGCCACGGACTTTCTGCATTCAATATCTCAAAATATTGCAATGTTGGCTTCAAAAATTTAGAGTGAAACACTTTTATCTCCTAGAGCGGTAGAGAAAATGAAAGAAAAACGAAAATATAGACTAACTGGCAGTTCCAGGGATTATAGATTAAGGGTCAAGAATTATAGACGTTGCATGAATAAAATTGCTGGAACTTCCTAAAGATGTGATATATTAGATTTAAACTTTTAAAGAAAGAATTAAAAGCACTACAGGAATTTATAACCAGCTGGTTAAAAGTTCCAAGAAGCACGCAGCTGAACAGTTTACTTCGATAGAAAATTATGTACGACGACGCTCAACAAACAGAAAGAGTTGAAAGGGGATCAAAATAAGCTTGAAGTTGTAAATCTTACACAGAGAGAAATGGCTCCACAGTAACATATGAGGCTCCTATTCGGGAGGTCCCGGTTTCGATTCCTGTCAGCCGCCCTCTCTGTGCTTGGTGTTCTCTGGTTGGTAAGCGAATGCTGGGGTTGTTTCTCATTCACCATGATTTCCTTACTACCTCTACTACGTATGGAAGTATTGTATTCAGTGTCGAGATTTCACCGAAAATGTTTTGAGGCCCCCTGAATCCAAAAAATGCATTTTTAGTAAAAGATCCTTGTATATGTGTGTTTGTCTGTCTGGCTGGCTGTCTGTCTCTGAACAGCATAACTCAAAAACTAAAAGTCGGTTAAAATCCAAAGTTAGTATTCAAGTTTAATATCTTTCAAGCATGCAACATGAAGATTTTGAAGAAAATTTCTCAACCCTGAACTACCCCTTACATGGAAAATTTGTCGAAATGTTCTGTTTTCTCCAAAATGGCTCTAACGATTTTGATTAAAAGTTCATAGATTTAAGATACGTTTATGGCAAATTAAATGCATATTCTGAATTTTCTGGCTATAGCCCATGTAATCCTGTTTACTCTCCATGACTTTTGCATAACTGGTAAAGCATAAGACATAGACCACATCTTACTGTACAAAAAAATGTAGCTCCTGCTAAAACAAAATTTATATACAAATTCATTTTTTTAGTGAAACATGTCGGAGATAGTCCTTTTTGTAAGATTTGAAGCTTTCACAACGAACGTTAGTGATCAGAGTTTCACGGGTGATCAGCCGTGTTAAATTTAAGAAGGTCGAGCTTTCGGCCATTATACACTCCATGGCCATCTTCAAGACTAAAAATGTCCTTAAGATGGCCATGGAGTGTATAATGGCCGAAAGCTCGACCTTCTTAAATTTAACACGGCTGATCACCCGTGAAACTCTGATCAATAGTCCTTTTTATTTATGCGAATTTTGCAATACTGAAACTTCTCTCAAATGGAGGTCGTTATTCACTCTTTTATCTCTTGGCTGTGCAACTTCAAAGCCTTCATATACCGGTCAGCTTTAAATGATTTGACTATCGTTCAAGACCTATTGTATTCCCATATTCCCCTTGTATCTACAAGAGTATTAGCATGAGATAATTTCTCCAAATGTTTTTCTCGACTAACGTGAAGAAGATACAGGAATAAGAATTTGTACAAGAGTAGAGAAAGTCATGTGAGTGCAAAACATCAGTTATTCTTTTTCTTTCATTCCGTTTCATTCTCATATTTTAGACGTGCTTTTAGATATCATGGTATGCGTTCTCAAAGAAAAGAGTTACTCTTCTTGGACACTAGTGGGGCGCTCGGTCAACAGGTCGTTTATTGCCCTCTCTAGGCAGCTCCAGCAGTCGGACGGGTCTTCGAGCCGGAAACAGTTAAAACTTCTGTGCGTCCATGTGGCCTGTCTGCTGCGGCCTGTGGGCTCCTATGGTTTCTTCATTGCAGCCCTTTCTCTTGGAGGTCGTGGCCACAATAAATCTGTGTAGGTCGCAGTACTAAAGGTGTTTTCCTGCGTTACATAACCTCTATCTACATAAACCTCATTGCTTGTCTAGATATCAGTTATTACAATACTCAGTGTATTAGCATTTTCAGTGTTAAACACCCATTAGTATTACCTGCAGCACCACAGATGGTGGACTTTGTGGCGGTTTTAAATTAAGGTTTAAATTGTCGCTCTTGCGCCATTTGTTTTGGCGGTTTTGAATTAATGTTTAAATATTAGATTCTATTTATACCCATGGTATATTTCTTTGTTAAGCTACATGAAGTGTATAGCTGGGGTATTGCCGTATCTTGGGTAAGGTACTCAGCGTTGGATGCTGCGTCTCTTTCAAGATGTTGATTTCTTCCGCCCATGCCTCGGTCTCGCTGAAACTTTTCCTTCTATAGACCGTGGTCTCGGATCGATGGCTGGTGGCGTGTCTAACCAGAAATAACACTCTCACATGTAAAACTAATAAAGTGCACTATTTTCACGCTGTATCACACATCAGCTAACTATTTAACTAAATAAATTGTATTAATTATTTGAAATCTTGCGAACCGTTGTTATTTATCCCTTAGGGCAAACGTAACACAATTTGATTTCAAAGCCTCTAAATTTCACATTTGATTTTGAAGGCTTAGGTGCATGCAATAAAATGCTCATATATGTGAAAAGGAACTTGGGAAGGAAATAGTTAAGAACCTATCCAATATTATGTAGTTCTAAGGACTGGAAAACCTGGAAAAAAACCTCAAAGTGGACGATTTCGGCGAGATTTCAACAACGGGGACATCCTATTCACGAATGCGTGTCTTCGACTACCCAGGTTGGACCACTTTCGAACACTTCAGATTAAAAGGTGTTCGTTGACTAGTCCCATAGCTTAGTCACTAGAGCACCTACATCTTGCACACGGGGTCCCGGGTTCCATTCCTGCTGAAGTCGAGTAGTTCTTCTTTAAACATGAGGGATTCTCGGCCAGAGTCTAAAGCGTGAATGTGTTATGGGGTATTTAATAAACATTCACATTACTTTCTCAACCTATTTTTCAACAAGCTGTTCTAACAAAACCTTATTCTTCTATGTTCTATATGTTAATCGAGCCACACATTTGTGGCAATGTTTTTATTACATATATCCTTGCAGGTTCAATGGAAATGGCAGAATACAGCAGTCTTAAACATATAAAGATCTCGTCCATGTGTGATGGCTTTGAAATTATAATTCCCTCACATGACATGAATGACATGGCTTACTCTGCTCTTGCAAAAGTTATTTTTTTCAAACTTTTATTCCTCTATTTACTTCTTGTCAATGGAGACAAACATTTGCAGAAATTATCTTTTTGTTAATTTTCTTGTAGATACAAGATGATATGGGCGTATAGTAGCTTTAAGCAATAGCCAAATCCTTTAAGAACTGGTTGCTATGTGATGACCTTGAATTTCTGTTCTCTTTGATTGGCAAACAGATAAATAACGCACTCTTCTTTGAGAAAAGTATTAAATATTTGAAAATTTAAAACAATAACAAGAAATGTCTCACAAATGGTTATCTATACAAAGAAATTTATTGAATATAAATTGTGTGCTAAAAAGATCTACTATTTTGTGTAGTAATATTTTGTATATATGTATCTTACAGCTCACGTGTTATGCAAAGCTCATCCAAAATGAAAAGGATTTTATAGGAAATTTCCAGAAAATTCAAGGTATGCATTTCATTGACAATGACTAGATCTTGAAGTACGATACTTTAACATCAATAGAGTCGTTTTTGAGAGAATCAAAGTTTTCGAAACTGTTTCTATGTAAATGGTATTATGGAGTAGGGGAATTTTCTTGAAAATCTTCGCGTCTCGCCCTTGGAAGTTGCTAAATTTAAATGCCAAGTCTATTTAACCGAGTTTTCGTTTTTGAGCTATGCTTTTAACGCATGCGGACTTTTATGTAAATGTCTTCCTTTATTAATGGAATCTCGAAATAGTTTTTCCAGCGAAATCTCGGTACCGAATTTTTGGGTGGAATACAATCTTCTCTACGTACGTGGTAGAGAGAGAAAAAATTTGGTCTCCAGTAGCGTGTGTTCTGCAAGGAGACAATGTTTGAAAAATATAATCCTTTAACAGCTATATAACTAGAAAAATAAATGATTTGTGAATATCAATAGGTCCCGTTTAATATGTGGAAGACTAAAATGGTTTCTGTTTATCTTGAGGGATTGTATAGTAAACTTCTGGTGTAACATATAGCTTATGTGATACGTCAAGCATGAGCACATTACAGCCAACAAACACCGCAGTAGAAGTGATTTAGTACTACCAAGTACTGAGATACATGATGTGGTTTTGAGCGAGTTCTGGTTCCCTTCTGGAATTCTAAAGCAAAATAGAACCAAAACAACTTCCTTGCTTGAATGGTAATACTGTTGCATGCTTTAGCACTGGGTGAGCCGATGAAAATCTGTCGGCTCATTCTCCACACTAATAAAAGAAGTGCTATAAGTCTTATGAAGGCACATATTTATGGATATAAAAAATAATAACAGGGGTAAAGATGCATAGCCCCAGAACTTTTAAATGGAATTAATGGCGGGGAATGCAGCTTTGTTCATAACATATCCCTCTACAAAAAAGTTATTCAGACATAAATTGTATGTTTTAGCGAGACCTACATTTTCTGTATAGTAAGATTTTGTCTATCTCTTACGGTTTACGAGTTATTCAAAAGTAATCCAGAGTAAACAGAACTACATAGGCTATAGCCAGAAAATTCAAAACATACATTTCATTTGTCATACAAATATCTTAAACGTATGACATTTTAATCAAAATCGTTAGTCATTTTCAAGAAAATCAACATTTTCGAAACTTTGGTTTTTAACCGACTTTTCGTTTTTCAGTTATGCTGTCCACAGACTCACACACAGACACAGACGCACACACACACGGATCTTTTGCTAAAAATGCTTTTTTTTATTCAGGGGGCCTCAAAACATATATTTCCGGTAAAATCTTGACATCGAATTTTTGGGTGGAATACAATACTTCCCCTACTTACAGTAGAGAAAGTAAAATACATAATTTAGAGAGGTGAACACAGAAAAATAGAAGACCAAAAATACCATAATTCAGGCATTTGTCCCAAAAACAGCTACATGTCTTTCGAAGTCAACCTCAAAAATAAATAAACGACTGCATTTATGAGTTAAATTGTTTTGCTTTAGTGTATTTGTTGAAGCTGTTAGTTATACTTACGCAAGTCCAAGGCAGTCACTGAGTAGCCACTACCAACCAGAAGGACTGCGAACAACTTTAGACTGCACATGATGCTTGTACCTACTTTAGGAGTCTTTTCCGAAATTCAACCTACAAAAGAAAACACACTTTAAGGCGGTGAACATAAAATGCGCAAACTCTCTGTTTTGAGAAAAATAGAAGTGTACCTTTTGACTTTATATTCTAATGAGTATTAATGTGTACCTTATCTTTATGATTATATTAGAACAGGAATAGTGACATTTCAGTCCTTCCCCGAGTCGCAGGAATAGGTAACCAGCGTCACATCATCTAGCAAAGCCATGGGTAAAATCAGCTTAACTGAGCCACTCACCGGAAACACGTTTTTGCCTCACTCCACCGGCCATCCCTTCCCCGCACTGCTGTTCCTGTTCTAATACGCATCATTCAGTGGCGAGTACGCCTGTTTCAGGAAGAGTAGTAGATATGTGGATTTCAATTTCCAAATATATAGTGTTACAATATGAAACGCAACTTTGATCAGAAGTATAGATTAAACTTTGGTGATCTTTCAGATATTTATTTACAGTTTCAAAAGGTACTTTTTGAATACTCGTATTTGTAAAGATATATAAGGGACGATCTGAGTTTAGTTTAGTTTCTTATTAGTTTGTTTAACATAAACATATATTTCGTATTTAAAAGTTTGAACATAATGTTAAATTTAAAACCAAAGAGTTTATTATGTTCATCAAATATTTTTAAGGTTAAACAGCAATGGAACTTTATTATTTTATTTATCGTGAAACAGAAACAATTTAGTATGTGTATCATAAGGCAGCGAAAGGATATTACGTGCATAAGAGAAAGGAATATTATAAACTTCAAGATTAGGTAATTTGTCTAACCACAGTAGGTGGCTGTAATAATTATTGTATGCACGAAGTACAATAGCTTATATTAAATAAACTATTGAGAAAATAAACCCCTAAAAAGTGGAATCATATCGTTTCTTTCGTAAGTTTACATTTAAGGTTAAACAGCAATGGAACTTTATTATTTTATTTATCGTGAAACAGAAACAATTTAGTATGTGTATCATAAGGCAGCGAAAGGATATTACGTGCATAAGAGAAAGGAATATTATAAACTTCAAGATTAGGTAATTTGTCTAACCACAGTAGGTGGCTGTAATAATTATTGTATGCACGAAGTACAATAGCTTATATTAAATAAACTATTGAGAAAATAAACCCCTAAAAAGTGGAATCATATCGTTTCTTTTGTAAGTTCACAAACATGAGTATTCAGAAAGTACCTTTTGAAATTGTAAATCCTGTAAGACCACCAAAGTTTGGTTTATGCTGTTCATCGTAATGGCGTTTGATACTGTAACGTTTTATATTTACAAATTGAAATCCGCATATTAAACAGCAGAGAAGGGGAGCGATAGCCGGTGGAGTGAGGCAAGAACGCGTTTCAGTGGGGTGGCCCCTTTGAGCCGATTTTGCCCATATCTGGTATACACTATGTAAGATTACAAGACCTTGGAAGACTGTTGGGGTAGGTTAAGGAAATAAGACATTCCGTCGATGTTTCGCATTCCTTTGCGCAAATATTAGAGGATATATCATAGCTGTGTGAAATTAAATTACAGGGGGTAAAGGATAGAATTAATAAGATAAACCCCACAGAGCACTGCACAGTAATTGCATAAGGCATGATAGGAGTTAAATGAGATTAATTTATTCCTCATTCAAGTTTATAAAGCTAACAGTGCACTTCGTATAGGCCACCTAATGTTATGAACCGGTGATAGATCATTAAAAACAGTTACATTGTCGTTTCCCGAAATTAGTAAATAAGAGCTTCGTTGTCAATGCTTGAAATTAGTAAGTAAACATAAAACTTTAATTCAACTCTTACGTACTTAAGCGCCTTAAGTATTTAAGACCAAGGTAATCTTTTCACCATTCATAAGAGGCCACTAATTATTTTCCACTTACTTTTTAATGATTTACAGGTGCCGAAAGGAACAAATAAATTTTTCTTAGAATAGTAGTCGACTAATTCCGTAAGATTTTTCTTACTTATAACAACCAAACATACACACACCCGCATAGAGAGAGACAGACACCCACACACACAAAATACACAAAAAACACAGTTCTAAATCTGGTGTAGACAAATATGACTACTATTGTAAACGAGTTGAACAGAGCATTAAATCATATTTTCTCAGGAATGCCATATTAACCAACTAATGCACTTTTCCACATGAAATATTTTTGGATAATTCTGTTAGCAAGATGTGCGTTCCATGACACACATTTTGCTAGTTTCCACCTCCACAAGATGGATTCTCTTCTAATCGATAACCAATAACCGTTACCATCAGCACCTACAGATAATCTCATCAACTCTCTTTAATTAAAAACGCGTTTAAGCGGGAGAGTTAGTCGGTAAATTACACAGCATAACTCATTTCAAAACGCTGTTCAAATCCCCAATAATGTCTGTAATCTAGCTCACGTTAAACATATAGGAAACTGTACTGCTGTTGTATGAAATCGATTTCGTTTTTAATGGATTGCCGCTTTAGTAGGCGATTAAATTTAACGAAAGTAGGTCTCTATGGCTGCTTTCATGGTGTGTCTTCATAAATATACTGTGAATCCGCAGCTCCACTGAAGTTACTCACTTATCAGTGGAGGTTCCTCTATTTATCCCTGTCCCTCCAACTTTCTTTGTCCCTTTCTGTCCTTCGCTTTCTTTCTTTCTCTCTCCCTCTCGTCGCTCCTTCTCCTCTTCCTTTTTGAGTATTGTACACAGCATTAATCAAATATTTCTCTGGAGCTTTAATAAATATTAAAGCACAAGTAAAACGTTTAATAACACACAAGCTTGTGCCTGTTCCTTTTGCTTATTATCGGAACTGTACTGTTTCTTCTGACAAAAAGCACTTCTTCTCATTTATGTGGCTAAAATGAATTCACTTCGAGTTTGTTTATTTGAAGTATTCACTGGGGCTCAATATTCAGTTGGTACAGGACTTTTAAGCAATGCTTGCTATAAAATTTAAATTGCGTGTATGCAGCGGTTCGTGGGCTGTCTCCCGTGTGCTAAACAGACAGAGAGACAGAGTAGTGCCTTTTAGTTGTTCTACAATAACGGATGCATCATGAAACAAATCTGGTAGGAAGAAAATATAAATTACCGCAGTTTATCTAAAAACTTGATTAATCATTTAACTTAAAATAAGAATGGTCGTCCCCTCCGAAGGAGTGTCGCCTTGCCGTGGCGGAGGGGCTCAGTACCCGATCCAGACGGCCTACTAAGTGAGTCTTCGTGACCACTGGTAGGCAAGAGGTGAGGGGAAGCTAAGAACATTCCAACGGGTAGATGAGGCTCGTTAGTCTTGGTTGACAACTCATCTAGGAGAAGAGGACTCCGAAATCAAACTCCCCCAGGGGAACCTACCACGGTAGGTCCGGGTTTGGCGCACCCGGGGCCCCGAGCTGCTCACTATCACTTCACCACCTCCACCTTCATTAACTGTGCCACGTGCAGCGTTGTATGTTGCTTTTTATATCACCCTCTTCCTCTTCTAGGCTTATTCTGATTATTAGTTTGTAAGTACCTAGATTTATAACTCCTGTCTCACCAGCAGGGATCTTTCCTATCTCCGTGGTCCTGTCCCACGGTTTTCAGCGCGGCCCCCGACTTGTGTGCTCTTCGGAGGTCTCAGGCGCGAAGGTTGTGCTGACCCTTCACACTGCCCCCATGTGTAGCCTTAGGTGCGGAGCCCGTCCACACGTCAAGTACACCCACGTAGCTCCTTGAGGGCACGGCCGGTGTTAATCTCCCGACGGCCGCGTGCCGTCGGGTTAGTATCACCGGCCGGACGTGTTACCGCTGACGGAGCCCCGGTGTAATCAACCCGAAGGCCCCTGAATCCACGCTGACTCCGTTGAGGCAGCGTGTGCTAAAGCGGGGAGCCACAGGCGGTTATTCCTGTGGTGGGGGCATAAAACCGGGGTGTCATGTGGTGAACGGTTTACCCATGCGGACAAGCAGTGGAGATCGGAGGGTAGCTCCTCTGAAGTACGCCTTGAGGTCAGTCATGGAGGGGTCTCCATGGCGGCACAGACCGTGGAGATTTTGGTGTCTTTTATCTTTTGACCCCCGGATGGCAGGCTGACGCCGACGGTTCCGGATGGGGGTCCAATTCATAATGCATCCGCGCAAACCCTCCTCATTCGACACGTTTTTGGTTTTGACTTTGGCTTGTGACGGGAAAACGGTAAAGGATCTTAGCCCCTTCTATATTAAACGGGAAGTTGACCGAATCTGTGGCCCTGTAAAAAATGCGGCCAGAATACGCGACGGTACGCTATTGATAGAGGTGATTACTGCAGACCAGTCGCAGAAACTACTGAAAGCGAGTTTATTGGGCTCCTACCCTATCCGGGTAGTCCCACATAAAACACTGAATACTTGCAGAGGAGTTGTCACCACCTCCAGCCTTGATGGTCTGTCTAATGAAGAGATAGTCACCTGCCTTTCAGATCAACGGGTGTGTCAGGCGTACCGTCTCACTCGAAAACAGGATGGAAAAGTGATCGATTTACGCACTGTGTTTTTAACATTTAAGGGTACTCAGTTACCCGAGTACATCTTCTGCGGCTACGAGCGTGCCGCAGTTCGGCAGTATGTACCGAACCCTATGCGCTGTTTTCAGTGTCAGAAGTTCGGTCATACTAAGCTTTCGTGCACCCATCCTGCTACTTGTGAGCGTTGTGGACTACCATACCATGAGGGCACGGCTTGCACCCGAGACCCCTACTGCGTTAACTGTGAAGGGAGTCATCCATCCAGCTCGCGACAGTGTCCGAAGTTTCTCGAGGAAAAGTGTATCCAGGAGCTGCGCGTGAAAGAACGCCTGACGTTTGTTGAAGCGCGCCGTCGCTTTCAACAACTGCAACCTGCTACCACCACAGGTTTTGCATCCGCTGTTCGTCGCCCTCCTGTGAACACTGTTGCTATACAGCATGTACCCGTCGCAGATGCTTCGACACAAACAGATTTACCGGCGAGCACCTCTCCACCGGGTCGTGATAAAACTGCACCAGCAACTACAACTTCCGCTGTGCAGACACACGCTCACCAGCCGTCCACAAGCAGAGGCCACACCGTATTGCCTGTTCCCACAAATCGTTCGCGACCTAAACATCGGGCGAGTAGTCGTACCTCCACGAAGTCCCGCTCCCGCTCCGCGAGCCGCCGGGGATCTTCTGACTCCCGAAGTTCCGAGGAGTCGCCTGAGGACGGTGAAAAGCACATCATTGGTCCCAAGTGCGCCAAGGTTAAGATGAAGAAAAAGATAAAGACTATGCCTTAACCTTTTTATTTTGGAAATAGTTCAGTGGAATGTTAATGGGTACAGGGCCCGTGCCCCGGACATACAACACTTAGCTTGGCACCATTCACCTTCAATCGTCTGTCTACAAGAAACCCATCTGAAGCCTAACCACACCTTACATCTTCGTGGTTTTTCGGCATTTAGACATGACTCTGCAGCTGATACACGAGCAAGCGGTGGTGTTGCTACTCTGGTGGCGCATACCATCTCAGCCACAAGCATCCCGCTAAACACGCCGCTGCAAGCTGTAGCAGTGCGTGTCCATATGCAGGGCGTGAGTCTGTCAATTTGTAATGTCTATCTGCCACCGGTCAGTGTCGTACACGCGAACGACCTTCGGGCTCTTTTGGCTCAGATTCCGCCACCGCTTATCTTCCTTGGTGATCTGAATGCCATACACACTTTATGGGGCTCCGACACTGACGATGCTCGTGGGTGCCTTATAGCAGACGTTTGCGATATGTCCGGCCTTCTTTTGTTGAACACTGGTGCCCCTACCTTCTTATCATCTGCCTATGGTACCTATTCCGCCTTAGACGTTAGCTTCTGTAGCCCGTCATTGGTTCCACTTATTGATTGGTCTGTGCTCTCCGACCTCTTTGGCAGTGATCATTTTCCCATTAACATTCACATTACTGGTTTCCATCCTATTCCAACACGATACCCTCACTGGATTATTTCCAAGGCTGACTGGGGGAAATTCCGTTCCCTCATTCACCTTACGGACGATGGTTTTACCACCATTGACAACATGGTGGAGTATTTTACATGTTCTGTCCTGCTTGCAGCAAATTCCAGCATTCCTCGCGGTTCTACTACACCTCGTCATGTTCCCGTGCCTTGGTGGTCCGAGGAATGTCGTTTGGCTGTTAAAGCCCGCAAACGGGCTCTGCGAGTTTTCAGTGCACATCCTACGGAAGAGAACTTCATTGCCTTCAAGCGTGTGCGTGCCCGGGCGCGTTTTGTACTTCGCAGTGCAAAACGCACATCCTGGGTAACTTACGTCTCTTCCCTCTCTCGACGCACTTCAACACAAAGGGTGTGGACTGCGGTTCGGCGTATGTACGGCAAGTGTCGCCGGACGATTATTCCCGGTCTTGCCGTACAGGGCTCTTATTACACCAACGAGCAGGCGATCGCCGACGCCCTTGCCGAATCTTTCTCTGCTACCAGCCAAACCCAAAGTTACGATAGGTCGTTTTTAGCTATCAAGGAATCTGCGGAGCGGATAGTTCTTAATTTTAACAGCGACGGTAGTGAACCATACAACACGCCTTTTAGCATAGCAGAGCTGATGCACTCGTTGTCTCTGGCGCACGACTCTTCTCCCGGTCCGGATGACATCCACCGACAAATGTTCCTTCATCTTCCACCTCAGGCTCTTTCCTTCCTGCTGAGCATCTATAACCGAATCTGGCTCCAGCGGGTTTACCCGTCTTCCTGGCGCGAGGGTATCGTCATCCCTATACCTCGGCCCGGGAAAGACCGGGCAATTGCCTCTAGCTACCGCCCTATTTGCCTAACGAGTGTCGTTTGCAAGACCCTCGAACGTATGATCAACACTCGTTTAGTGTGGTGGCTAGAGACGAATAACCTGCTGAGTAATGTCCAGTGCGGTTTTCGTCGCCATCGCTCCAGTGTCGACAATCTGACAAGCATGGAGGCCTACATACAGAATGCATTTCTCTTGAAGCAGCATGTCGTTGGTGTCTTCATTGATCTGGAGAAGGCCTACGACACTACATGGCGCTATGGCATTCTCCGTACTCTACACGTTTATGGTTTACGCGGAAACTTGTCGTTTTTTATTTTTAACTTTTTACTAATTCGCCGTTTTCGTGTCCGCATAGGCAACACGCTCTCCCAAGAGAAGGTTCAGGAAAATGGTGTACCCCAAGGGTCGATTCTCAGCGTTACGCTTTTCGCCGTTGCCATTAATGGCATCACCAGCGCTGTTCGTAGCGGAATCCCGATGTCGCTGTATGTTGACGACTTCGCGATATACTATCGCTCTTATAGTTTGGAGCACATCGAACGTCAACTGCAGATGACCATAACATCCATCGCCGAGTGGGCGTCTCGCACCGGCTTTCGGTTTTCCCCTACGAAAACACAGTGTCTCCACTTTAATCGACTCCGTGGTGTACACCCTCCTCCTGATCTTCATTTGCGTGGCACACGTCTTCCATTTGTTCCGCACCTGAAGTTCTTGGGCTTACACCTCGACAGCAAACTCACATGGGAGCACCATATACGTCACCTTCGTGCTTCTTGCAGTCGCTCGCTTCGGGTACTCAGGGTCCTGTCTGGGGCATCTTGGGGCGGCGATCGCACGGTAATGTTGAGGTTGTATCGCTCACTGGTCCGGTCCAAATTAGACTACGGCTGTTTTATCTATGGCTCTGCATCAGCCTCTAAACTCCGCCTTTTAGACACAATTCATCACACTGGTATCCGTCTCGCTACTGGGGCTTTCCGCACAAGTAGAGTGGAATGTCTGTATGCTGATTCTGGCGAACCTCCACTGTCTGTTCGACGCTCATTGTTACTTTGTTCTTATGTGGCAAGGTTGGCCGCTCATCCAGGTCATCCTTCGTTTCCACCTGTATTGCGTCCAGACCTCGAGCACCGTTATATGCGGAATAAAACAATCTCCCGTCCAAGTGGCATCAGGTTTCAAGAACTACTTGTCGCAAACGCCCTCCGACTGCCAGTTGTAGAGCGGCATTCACTTGGCCACTGTCCTCCCTGGCAGCTCCAGCGTGCACGCTTTGACCTGGAGCTGTCGGGCTGTCCAAAGACTGCTACCCCTCCTTCGGTGTTACGTCAACTCTTCACCGCAGTTCTGGGCCGATACCGGACTTATACACCGGTATTCACCGATGGCTCCCAGTTGGGTAGTACGACGGGTTCCGCATTTATATACAACGGTGAGGTTCACACATACCGCCTTCCAGACGCCAGTTCAGTTTTTACCGCCGAGCTGTTTGCCATCTTTTATTTCTTACTTTTTATCTCCCGTTCAGTTCCTGGACATTTTATTGTGTGTTGCGACTCCCTGAGTGCTCTTCAGGCGCTGCAACAATTTGTTGGCAACTCGGCATCAATTATTAAAATACAGACACTTTTATCTCAGTTGTTATCTCGCGGATACCAGTTCGTTTTTACGTGGATCCCAGGTCATGTGGGTATTCCGGGCAACGAGGCGGTTGATGCGGCTGTGAAGTCTGCATGTCGCCTTCCGGAATATTCCACCCGTACGCTACCCTATATAGATGTTCAGAAGTACTTTCGTCGCCATATATTTACTCTCTGGCAACAATCTTGGGAAGCGTTAGCTGGCACTCAGTTACGGACAATCAAGGACACGGTACAACCCTGGCAAACATCTTGCAGGGATTCCAGGCGTGAGGAGGTGATTTTAACCCGCCTGAGGATAGGCCACACTCGAGCCACGCATGCACACCTTTTGCGCGGTGATCCGGAGCCTGTCTGTGCGACGTGCAATGTCCCACTCTCCGTTGCACATGTCCTTACTGATTGTCCACGGTATGCTCGTGAGCGCCAGTCCTTTGGCCTGGGTCTTACACTGTGCACCGTGTTAGGCAACGATCCAGTAGCTGTAAATACAGTACTGCGGTTTGTTGCGCATATCGATTTTGGTAAGCAAGTGTAAGGTTTGTTTTATCTTGGCGGAAATATACTTTTAGGATGTTTTACTCGTGTTTTTAGCCCTTTTTAACAGTAGCCAGTTTTATGTCTTTAGTAATTTAAGTGTTTATCGGTTTTAATTTTCCGTTTTTAGCTGTCTTAGCTCTCTTTTTAGTAATTATAATGTTCATTTTTAGGTATTTTAACTTTCACTTTTTAGTTTTAACCCTGCTGTTCTGTTCAATATTACTTGACAAATGTACTGTTCGGGTCAATATGACCCGACGTGTCAAAATGCTGTAGAAAATTTGAAATACATGCTTTTTTGTACAGCTGGTAACAATTGACATTGATTTTCTCTTGCCATGCTTTGTAGATGATGATGACGATGATAATTGTACACAACACTTTATTAAAGACCATTAAAGAATATCCCTGATAAAACAGTACCTAATACATATTTGAAACAACAGGCTGTTTTCAGTGCAAACATTCACTTTGAAAGCAATACAGCTCTTTTTATCTTCCTTTAGCTGTTTTTCTTCTTGCTTACGACAGTTTGGGCACAAATATGTTGTATGTGTTTTACAAATATGTTTATTACATTTTCTACACAACATGTTTGTTTTATCATTGCTTGGTGGACAGAACTTGCAACTAGCACGTTTCACAGTTTTTGTTGTTGCTGATTTTGATACGCTAACCATGTCTTCAGAATTTTGGATGCGTCTGACCAGTCTCAAAGAATCTTCTGTTCTTGGGAAAGTTGTTCTTTATTGAATGTGCTGTCTTACCAGTGATTTTCCAAGCTCTTCCAAAAATATTCTTCTCCTGGTCAATTTCCTTGTATTCCAATTAGGGTCAATTGAAGTCCACAGTATGTATACATTATAAGCAGAAACATCAAGTATATTGTAAAAGACTATCATGGGCCACCTATTGGTTTTGCGTTTGCATGTATATGTAGCTGTTAGCTGATCAAGTGTGTCTACCGCCCTTTTTGTTGGATTATAGTCCAAAATCATTTTTGGTTTCTTATCAGCCCTGTGACTGATTTTCTTATTGTGGTGGAGAGTGCTCATAAGTACATTTTTATTTCTCTTGGGAACATAATTGACCACGGGAGTGAAGTAAAATGAAGAGCTATGTACCTCCTTGTTGGTCATGTTTTGTGGAAGCTCAGGCTTATTCTTCCGTATAGTTCCCAACATTGCCAATTTCCGTTTCAAAAGCAGTTGCCCCAAACTGTATGAGGTAAAAAAATTTTCACATGTGATATTCTGCCCTCGAATCTCAGCAATGAGATCAGCTACCACTCTCATTCCCTGATTTTTTTTTCCTGGTGCAGCTCCGCTCTCCTTTCCGGAATAAATTTGGGCTTTCAATACATATGAAGATTTGCTGTCACACAGGGTCCATATTTTGATTCTATATTTTGCTGGTTTACTTGGGATATACTGCTTGAATGGACAGCGGCCACTAAATGCTACTAGCTGCTCATCTACAGTCACATTTTCTCCTGGATTATACAGTTTAGGAAGCACTTCTACCCATTTTTCCCAAATATTACGAATTGCTGCAAGTTTATCAGTACATCGTCTTTCTTCTCTTGTACATTTCTTATCAAATCACAAGGCATGTGATATCTTACAGAATGTTTCATGAGACCTAGTTGCTTGAAATATGTTTTACCCAGTATCCTTACCCTACAAGCTTTTTGTAGATTCCCCATGAGATCGATATACACCCGCAAGTAATAAGTCCTAAGTATGCTTGAAAAACAGAATAATCAATACTTGTCCACTGTTGACCATAAGCCCTCTGTCCCTCGATGTTTGTCATCCCAATTATTTCATTTTGAAGTGCTGAAAAAAGTACTGCTTCAAATGAACTATTTATATCACTTATTCTGGTGACTGCATACCTTTTAATTCCTGGTGTACTCTTGATTATGTTCGAAGCTGAGAGGCGGCCAAGTTGTGCTGTAGGATTCAAATGCCATTCTATATCCCCATTTTTAGAAAGAAAATTCTTTCCATTTGTTTGTACAGTCTGTGGACTCTCGTAGCTGCAATCAGAACACTCACTTTCGTATTCAATACTGACATGATCTTCGAACTCCGAAACTGATTATTCTTCATCTGCTGAGGTATTTACTAATTCCTCCAATCCAGCATTAGGTAATGGTCTAACTACCATGGTGTCACAATTCAAACTGAGCAAAAACAACATAGCATGCAATTGTCGAGAACTGCTATTTCTTTCCCAGAAAAAGCAACAATCAAGCCCATTGTTGTAACCCCTCATTATTGATAGAATGGGATATATTGTTGTTCTCATACCATGTTACATGTTCAGCACTTCAATACCAATGTAAGTTTTGACATATGAGCAGTCATATTTATGTCGGGTCATAATGACCCGAACGCTACATACGTAACTCTTACATTTCACGAAAAAAGTGTTTGGAGTATATTAAAATGCTTTTAAACACACGTTGTTCTTGCATTTCCAGACAAAGTCACCAAGTTTTGTAAGTATATATTGGAAATTAGTAAGTTAGAAATTAAATTTAGATTCATTTCGGGTCATATTGACCCGAACAGAACAGCAGGGTTAAAAGGGTGAGGTTTTATTTCTTTGTTTTTATTTTTGGACTTCGGGCCCTAATGACCTAGTTGTCGACGGGCCCGTAAACCCCACTACTCACTCACTCAGAATGGTCGTAAAGAAAAATATGTTCAGTGTCCAAAGTGCTCAAACAACCGCATTAGCTGGTTTACACGACGTTACACGATTAAGTTTTTAAACTCGAATGATGAAGTAATTAATTCCATGTGTCTCTACTTGTTATTTCATGATCTATAAACGTTCATGATTAATCCTCCCCTTTATAGCTCATAATTGTAATTTTAACGCACCGGATGTTCCTAATAATGGCTGAAAAATAACTACTGATACTTACCCATAGATTGTGAAATAGCGAAGTGTCTTAATTGACCTCGGCCGTACAGTGTTTCAAGTTCTGGAAATGCTGCAGTATATGCACTCTTTCGTTATGGAACCATCGACTAATTTTTTAAATAATTACAGTATGTGACATTTAAACATTTGTGTCTTCACTTTGGTCCCATAGCTTCTTAAGATAAAACCTGCGTACTTCCCACACAGTGCAGAAATCCTTAACGTGTATAAAGCGAAAAAATTAAAAATTAAATTGACTTTTTATTTCTGGACGCTGTTTAACTGCTGTGGTTCCCAGCGTCCCATTGGCCGTGAAAGACCCCTAGCCAAGAGCCAAGAGCCAAATCAGGTCGCTCGGGTTTACCCGAGCGGGATATATGCCCACGGTACCTATCCATTTAGTATGGATTTACCCGTGAGGTATGAAAGATGTAGTCATTGTACAAGCTATTTTTGTCAGTGTCAGCCAATGGTGATGATTGGTTACTCTCTCTTGCTATAGACTAGGGATATGAGTGCCAGTTAGAATGTCTACCCATCCTGGGGCACCCATGCCCCTCTGCTCACTTAGCAAAGGTCAGCTTGTCTAACCAGCAAGTCAAGCAGTGTCAAATTAGCGAGAAACCGAATACATTGGAATGTTTGGTGAAATGAGGAAGCAGCGAAGCTAATTAGCCGAAGACATCCTTGGGTAAACGATAAGCTTTTGCGCCTCCTGGGAAGATGGTGATCATATTGTCCCAGGGTATTTACCAGCTGGTTAGGGTGTGGAGTAAGTTTCGCATACATAGAGCGGGCTCTATCTCGCACAACATCCACAATATATGGAATGCCAGAATGAGTATGGAGAATATGGGAAGAAAATCTACGGTCAGTATCGTAGATCATCCTAAGGGCCCTATTCTGCACGACTTGCAGTCTGCGGATGGTGGTTTGAGCCACGAATCCCCATGCCTCGCATCCATACAGGATCAGGGGAGGGATGATCGCACGATAAATGCGTAATTTAAGTCGTGTAGGCATAGTAGACCTAAAGATGGGATAGAGCTTTCCCAGAGCTCCGTGACCTTGGGCAGCTTTAGCTGTGACATGTTTGGTGAAGGTAAGTCCTCGGTCTAGTTGTACACCAAGGTACTTGGCTGTGTTGACCCAAGGGATTCTCCTCTGACCAAGTGTCAGGTCCCTTTCTGGTCTCCAGGAATGAATTTTGCCTAACACAAAAGCAGAGCTTTTCTGTGGACTGATTCCCATTCTCCACTTTTCACTCCAACTCTCAATGGCATCTAGGTGTCTTTGCAATGGGGGAAGGCAGTAACGTAGATTTTTGTTACGGGCCAGTATGAGGACGTCATCGGCATATTGGCACGTAACAGTGCTGGGTTCAACGGGGAAGTCAGACATGTATGCGGCAAAGAGCAGTGGCGATAGAACACTACCTTCCGGTACTCCGGTCGATATTGGTCTGATAGTTGATAACCTGCCCTCCACTCGCACCCTGAAAGTGCGGTCACGAAGGAAACTGGCTATGAGGGTCAGGTAGGGGGAGGGGAGATTTGCATCTCTAAGTTTGTACAGTAGGCCCTGGTGCCATGTTGTTGCAAAGGCCTTATCCACATCCAGAAGTACTGCGACAGTTTTGAAGTTTTCCTGGAAACCCAGGGCAGCCCTCTCAACAAGACGCAGGAGCTGTAAGGTAGTGGAATGGCCTTGACGGAATCCGAACTGATGATCCGGAATGAGCCTCCTTTCCTCAAATAGAGGAGTTAGACGGGACAGTAGAAGTTTTTCAAAAATTTTCGAAATTATTGGGAGTAGACTAATAGAACGCTAACGTCGGTCTGGGTGGCTCAGTTGGTTAGACGCTGGCCTACTGATCCCAAGGTCGCGGGTTCAAACCCGGCCCAGGTCGATGGTTTTTAAGTGTGCTTAAAAACGACAGCTTCATGTCAGTAGATTTACTGGCATGTAAAAGAACTCCTGCGGGACAAAATTCCGGCACACCGGCGACGCTGATGTGATCCTGGCAATTGACAGCGTCGTTAAACAACAAAATAATTTTTTTTTTTTAATAGAACGGTAACTTGATGGAAACTTGGGATCCTTGCCTGGTTTCAATATGCAAATCATCCTCGCTTCCTTCCAAGCAGTAGGGAAGTGTCGGAGATACAGGCAAGCATTGTAAATTCTCGTCAAGTGGATGATGGCTTTGCGAGGCAGGTGTTGTAACATATGTGTCGTAACACCATCATATCCAGGGGATTTGTTGGGTTTGAGACACCTAATTTGCGAGGAAACTTGCCTCGGTGTGACAATTGGTATGCGAGTCGCCTCGTGAGGTGGTGGAGGATCGTCATAGAGGTAATCCACCGTTGCCTCAACTAGTTCTGAAAGGTCCTCGTCTTCTATGTCCTCTCGGGGCTCAAATTGGGACTCTAAATAGTCCGCGAAGTCAGTGGCTTTCTCTTGCGGTTCGAAAGATAATCTCCCGCGAGTGCCATGTATAGGATGCTGATATAGCGTTTTGTCCCTTCTCAGGGATTTAATTATCCGCCAGGGCTTCTTTTCAGAGAGGTTTACGTTCCTCATGGTGTTTTCCCAGGCCTCTTTGCGATGTGCACGTAAGAGGCGTCTAGCCAGGGTCTTAAATCGCAGATAAATTGCCTGCAATCTGGGATGGCGGAAACGCTGCCAAAGCTTCCGAACTGTTGACTTAGCTCTTAGCAACAGTCGGAGTTCATTTGGGATGGTTGTGGGGTTAGGAGTATTGCAAGGAATGCGGTAAGTGTGCCCTCGTATCACATTTGATATTTGTCGGGAGAATGCATTCGCCGCTAATTCTAACGACTCGATAGAATTTATGTGCGGTCTGGGATCCACTGATTGGTTCAGTTCAAGGACGGCTGCATCCCAGTCTACCTCGTACGACCAATCAGGAGTTACCAATGCTGACATGTTAACATTGGTGTCGATTAACACAGGATCGTGGTCAGAATCCAGTTCATTGACTGTCGTCAGGTCTATGTGGAATCTAAAGTTTTTGGTGACCATAATATCCAGCACGTCCGGTCTCCCTCGGGCAGGATGAAATGTGGGCTCTCTCGGTCCATGAGCTATGAGGCTTGGGTTACCGCTTATAAGGCGGAATAGTCCTCGCCCCTTCGCATTGGTGGCACGACTATGCCAGTTGGCATGTTTTGCATTTAGGTCACCTGCAATGCAGACCACAGGGTGGAGGTTTAATAAAGCCGTGTAGTCTGCTTCATAGAAGCGGTGATCAGGGGTGTCATATGTCACTATCAGCAATGTATCTAGACCACCTAAAGATAGCCTAATAGCACAGGCTTCTACATGCTGAAGTGGTGGAAGAGGGAAAGGCTTATGTGTAATATGGTTCTTAACAAAGATGGCTGTACCTCCCCCTTGTCGGCCAACCCTATCAGACCGATGGGTGACGTAATTAGGGAGGGAGAAGTTGGTGGCAGCATCCAAATGAGTTTCACAGACCATCAGAATGTCGATTCCGAAGTACTGTACAAAATTAGAAATATTTGGGTAATGACTCCGTAGTCCGTTTGCGTTCCAAATCGCAGCTCTAAATGGTCTCCGGACATGTCTTCCAGCCATTATTGAGCGGAGTTGGGGTAGAGCTGTTCCAGTGTCTGAAGCAAGATGGAATGCTTCTGCATGGGGGTCAGGTTGGGGTTGTTCAACTGCATCTTACAGTTTCTCAGAGCAGGTAACGCCTTGTTTATTAAATCCCCAAACCATGAGGATAAAGAGCTAAATTCCTCCAGGTCTCTTTGCGAAATAGTCGCAAGTGTGGAGGAGGATGTTGCCGTGTTAGGCATTGGTGGAATAGGGGTAAGGGGTATATCCCTAACCTTGGAAATAGGCTCTGCCTCTACAGGTGCGTCTGTAGTTATTACAGGAGCTTGTGGCTCCGAAGTTACATTGGGGGCAGAAGATTTGCTCTGCCTAGGTTTTCTATTCCTCCTCTTCCTGCGTGGTTTTGGTGCAGGGGGTTTAGGCACTGTTGCCTTTTCTATAGGACCTGGAGGTGGTGGCACAAAATTTGAAGGGGAATCGCTCTTTGGTGTAGCAGCCTCTTGTTCCACTCGACGCAGAGTGGACTCTGCCTTATTTAAGGCATTGGAAAAGGACACACCTGGGCGAATCACTTGATCATCGGGGCGGTTCTTGCGGCGGCTCTCTATGATCTTTTTTCTTGTGGAGCATCCTTTGTACACACTTACGTGTGTACCATCACAATTAGCGCACTTGCACTCTTCCCTAGGTTTAGGGCAGTTCTCGAGCAAGTGGTTCCCTGCACACCGCAGACATGTAAGCTTACGCTCACACATCATGCTGGAGTGGTTGTACCCCATGCATCGATAACACTGCACAGGTCCCTCTCTGCCGTAATACCTTTCCACTTTGACTACAGTGAAAATTAGTTTCCTTACGGTGTCAATTGGCTGTACTTCTTGGTTAAGTACTTTGTCAAGTACTACCAAGAATAGTGGCATAGGAACTTTGTTAATACCCCCGCGGTATTAACGGTTCTCTTCAACTGTGCCACTGAATTGACAGTTATGCCATGTTCTTCTTTAAGTGCAGTTTTGATTTCATCAGGGGTGCACTCTGAGTCTAAGCCTCTGATGACTCGACGCTCAATGTATGGACGTTGTGGTGAGTACGAGTAGAACGTTATGTTCATTTCTCGTAACACCAGCTTAGCGGTTTCTAAATCACCCAAACTGTGGGTAAGGATATGGACGCTCTTAGGCTTCCTTTTTGCTTCAAAAGTATACTTGAGGTGTTTGGCCAATGTACGCATTACCCTAACATGGTTAGGGAATACGTCCTCAATGATTGGCGGAATTCTTGGCCCCTTCTTGGCTTGGGATGATGCAACATTCTGAGGATGTTGCATCATATTGGATGATTCAACATCCTGTGCATGTTGCATCATATTTGGTGATGGCGTCTGTTTTCCCCGTTTACGGTTTTCCACAACCGTAAACTCTCCCAGCTCCATATCGGACTCGGAGTCAGATTCAGGTAAGGGATTGTTTGAACCCAGGCTCTCTAGATCTGCCATGGGTATGTGGCGTGGAGTAGAGCACTTACGCTTTTGCGTATCCGTCTTGTAGCGCTTCCTATTTGGCTCCACTGCTTCAGGTGATAAAGATCTATATGAGGATGATGTCGAAGGTAATTGTCCATCATCGGCAGTAAGCGCGGTTGCCCTCCGGCTGCTCACAGAGGACCGCACCTCCTCTAAGGCGGCGCCTTTGCGAGCCATTTCGGCTAGAGGTTTCAGGCACAAAGCCGTCAACCCTTGGCTAGGATCTTGTGAGCCCGCTGTCACGTAAGTAGTCAGTCTGAAAGTCTGTCAAGGAAAGAAAGAATAAAGTAAAAGAGTAGGAAGAAAAGGGAAATACCTGAGTAGCTTTCTATGCCACTCCAGGAAGCTAGCCTGTGGTGAGTTCCAAAGCCTGCTTGCCAAGCCCCTTTAGGAACTACACCAAATTGTACTGTGACTAATATTAATGTATTAGTCCGTAGATTGAAGCGTGCAATCCACCGACGCACACCACAACACTCCACGAAGTCGGCACGGGATCTCCTGCTTCGGCGAGTCAGCTTTCTGAATACCGTCTTTCCACCAGTGAGAAGCAAATCACGTCCGCTCTGGTCGAACGACGACGCGAGAATTAATGTGAAAGACCCCTTAATTTTGCTCAGAGGCCTCTATGAGGTTCATTACGTGCCGTAAATCTACGACGCGGACCAATGGCATTACTTCCCTTCCGAAGGAAGCCATGTTACGAATTCTTTCGCCTGGAAAAAAATTACCTTCCGCTGGGTTTGAACCTGCAGCCACGGGACCTGAGGCTAGCATGAAGATCACAACGAAAGGGCGGCGAAGAGTTGGTGAATATGAAGCATATGTACTCCCAGGTCACCAAGTTTGAAAACAACAGTTTGTGACCATCTAGAAAAGCGACCTTCAGTTGTTAATTACTGATTTCTAATGTAAGCAATTTTGTCTCTTTATAGAATTAGTATGCACATGGTGACAATATGCATAAATATCTACAATGGAAATGAAACCAAACTCTTTTGTGTGAAGCTTATTAAAATATTTAGGTATTGGTATCGCTGAGTTATAAACATATTCGGTTTTATGTGCTTTGATGAGTTTGGCATCTTGAACGTAATATCGTCGGCATTTGTCTTTTTTCCGTGCATTTTCTCGCAGTAACAACAGGTTATTACTATTGCTATTCCATTACAATCTCAACTAAAAGTCAAAGCCTTCTTGGAAAGTAACTTCTTTTATAAATTCCAATGTGTTTGCATTTCAGTACGAGGACTTCGTAATTTTTTAAAATATTTTAGTGCTTTATTAATATAAATTAAAACGTTTTTTTTTTTTTTTTTTTTTTTCCATGTCCAAAAGAACGATTAGGGCTTCACAGTGGTGAAAGAATTCATCACAAATAATATCATAAGACGTCTGACATAACCGATTTATCTGGAACGATCAGACCGTCGATTGATATTTGTTTGTGCTATTTTATCAATAAAACACGAATTTTAATAGTATATCGTAAATATTTTACCAGAAAAGGTTAAATTCTATAAAACAACAACTTAAAAGATATTCATTTCGATTAGCGTACTTCGACTTTCTCACTACTGCCAACTAAGGAGAACAAAATCCGAGAATTACACGTATTTCGATCTTCTATTGTTATAACAGAGAACTAGTTTAGAATCTAAAATAAGTCTCACTTTGTTTTTAACATTAACAAATATTGGAAAAGTAAATTAAGCATTAAAATAATAGTTATTAAAAATACAGTCAATTGTCAATTGAAATGGAGCTCTATTTTGATTCTTAGTCGATTGTAATGTGTAATCTTTTTTTCCAGAGATTTGTGGGATACAATTGGCGGCAATGACTAAACAAAAGAATTACCTAGTGATAATTTGTACAAAACAACAGAATAAACACGTGATAATTTGTATATGGTAATTTAACGCCTCTATGTATGAAATAGCTATGACTATTCCACTCATATCTGATTTGGTTGAAATTATCCAATCATGTGCATAACAATTTCAAATTTCAACCAATGACAACCTTCATGTGCGAAAAACTTACCACTTTTCATTACCACCTCCTCTGAATTTCATTATCTCCTCCTCTGCTTTCCTTAAGTTGTGATCAGGTTAGACAATTTAGCTGCACTGTGTTATAGATGCGCAACAGCTGACGTAATTTGACGCAACAGAACAGCTATTTGTGGCTAACGAAAAAGACAGGCTACGCCGGTAGTAATGGTAGCCTGATACATGGCTAACATTGTATACCATCATGATAAAACTGTATCTTTTAATGAATTTAACGAGCAATTTTTGGTTGTTTAGAATATGGCTGTATTAGGTGATTGTGGTTTTATACTTTATTGGACCATGACCCAGGAGAATTAAGTCACTGCAATTTGCGCCGTAGCCTGTCTTTTCGCTAACCACGGGCTATTCCAATGACAAATATGGCTGACTCTCACTTGGTGTTGAAATAGATGAAATAATTCGAAGAGGGAAACCTCAGAACACAGAATACAGCACGAACTAAGTTTGAAATCAGTTTGACTAATTTTGAATTGAATGAAATTATAAATTAACAGCAGATACTCCAACTACTGGCATTACCAACATCTTAAAAAAGTGGAGCATTAATATGACAATCTTTTAAGTCGTGCCAATGGACGCTGATGCATGTATTCATGTTACATGCTTCCCTTAAGAGGTTAGCAAGTACGATACAGCATTTAAATAACATTTCATTGGCAATATCACAAATTGCAATCAGTATCATTGTCCAAACACATTTCAATACTCTACTGCTGTTACAAGTATAATTATGTTTGCCTTTCACTATATAAGTACCAGATTTATGATTTGTAAAATAGCATTAGGTTAAAGAAATAAAGTCAAACAAAATAAAATAGCATTAAACATCAAACATCAAATAATAATAAAAAAAAACTGTAAATATCACAATACAGAAGTATTCAATTAGACTAAGGTAGAAAGGTAGATAAAAAATTAGAGGTAAATAAAATGTAAATGTTCAAATAGAACATCACCAACAATATGTACATGTATATAAAATGTAAATTGTATGTAAATAAATAAATAAATGCAAGCATGTAGTATTCATATGGAATGGGGCATGCAATTGAAAAACACACACACCCACACACACACCCACACACACACACACACACACACACACACACACACACACACACACACACACACACACACACACACACATTCATATCTTCTGTCTTTATAGTGCTAGTATAGAGTAATAAAGCAAATGCAAGAAGCATGTGGTGCAACTTACAGTTCTCTAATGGCTGCAGCCCAATAGATGTGTCCAGAAGACAGCACGATGTAGAACTGAGAGCAAAGAGCTGTCAGAAGTCGTTTTATCAAATTTTGCATCCGGATCAGTATCGCAAAAACCGGCTCGACATCTTGGCGAATTCTCTAATTTATGATATACTTTTTGCAATACACTTTATCGGTCAGATTTCCTGCCCTAACTGTTCTAGTCCAGGTTACATCAGCGCCTAAGGTTGTCAAAGATATAGGTCAGCAAAGCCCATTTTGATAAATTATATTCATTATTTATGCAGCAAGCATAAAACTAAAATTAGCAATTAGTGTGCAATTAGTACTTCTATATTTAGGCATCATTATGCATGCAACGCGAGTAAAGGCGATGCTTGTCTTATTTTATACCATCCTAATAAAAAACTAGAAATATTAAACACACATTCTCGGTTTAGAGTTATGCAAAATACAGTGTATCTGTTGTGTTATTGTGCTAAATGCGTGACGTTCTTCTTCTCCTCCTTATCTCTAACCCACTCTCCACCTCACCCTCCCTCTCTGCTACCTATCTCATGCGACGTTTGCAAAGCTGCTAATAAAACTGTTCTAGGGAATGCGGAGCAGCCCTAGCATTATTTTGTTAGTTGTTCCTCTGCTCTGTCCTTATTTCACATTTTAACCCATTCCCTCTCTATCTTTTATCTGCGCTACCTACCTCTATGTCACGTGATAGTTTGAAAGTTAATAACGGCCCCTGCGTGATGTTAGTTAGCATGTTTGTCACACATTCAAGAGGCCCCGAGGGTTTTCTTTTCTTTTTAATTACTGTTTTTAAGTTAAATTGATGCATTGCATATCATGCTATTTCAGACAGCAGAACCCAGAATTCTTCTACTTTCTTTCCTTCCTTCCCTTTTTTTTTTTTTTTTTTTTTTTTTTTTTTTTTTTTACATTTTAAGAGCTCTGCAGAGTGAGGTCTAACTGTGAATTAAGGTAATTCTATATCAGAGTTTGTCACCGCATCTTGTAGGCATCTTTCTAATCGAAGCCAGTGTCGGAAACCGGTTAAGACGGCCAATTCTCCTACAGACAATAACACATCGTAAAACACACTTGTGTACTTTCTGTACCTCCTTTCGGTAATCCCAAAATAAAAGTATGGAGGTAGTCCAATGTTCCAAACCATTGTAGATTAACTATTTCTTTTGGAGGTGCCCAAGCTTCTTTCTGATGTTTACACAGATGGTCACTAAATGGTTCTATTTGCACTTAAACAATCCAGACCGTTTGTTTTGTCTCACTGACGTAAACTCAGTCTATTCGCGAAGTAGTGAAATTGCAATGGAACGTTTATTCAACCTAATCGGCACTCAAATGTTCCCAGGCTTCCTGTAGCTCTAAGAATTCACATATATGGTCTAAAGCCGGTGATTGATACGATCATTTCGGTCTTTCTGTCTGAGCACTAAGTCCTTCCAGATATAATTTATAGCACTTAGACAAATAAACGTCAGTTTAATGGTGAGAAAAGGTTTGCGTTCCTTTCATATGTTTGGATCCAGATAAGATATTATTTAATGTTAATATGGACGTAATTTTGCCACCCAAAAGCCTCTTTGCTAGTTAAATCCTAAAAGCCGAAGAGAAACACTATCGCGCTGTGTCCCCAACATTTGAAACATAACTGCATTGTGATCCAAGAAGATTAAATTGAGTTCATTATTCTGATCTGAAAAAGCAAATCAATGTCATAATCGTGAACGAAATCCCTTGGTTTTGCTTGGACATACTTCCCAAACAATTCACCTTCACTGTCGCTAAGGTTTGAAGAATTAACTGCTGAACTGATAACACATATTTATCAAGGGATTGTCACTTGTCCGCATTCTTGTTGGTTTTCTAAACTTCCGTGTCGGCGGTGGTTCATTTGTTAGCTACTGAATCCTTTACCATTTCCTCAATCTAGGTTCTTGTTGGCCGACTAAAACACCACCCATATAAGGTTCGGGAGAAACTAGGGCAGGAGGCACTTTATATTTGAGAGCCTTTGTGTTGGAATCTAGGGTAACATTCGACACTGAAAGCTTTTAAGACTTGTATTTAGACTTCTAAAAGCAAGTGTATTTATAAAAGTGTCGAATAGAACTGTGTGGTAAATACAAAGTTTATATTAAATTTGCTTTGCTAGAGTATTTTATGTTAATACCATCTCACCTGTTGCAGCAAACCAACTCGCGCAGACCTCGATTTCACAGTTCACCCATGTGCAGAATAAACATTACTGAATAAACTGCATTTATAAGTAATAGGAATTTTGCAACGCCGAACAATAAGTTTAATGATTAACCTGGACTTAACCAAATGGTAGCTAATTCCAAATCTTACTTGAGCAAGGGACCTTCAAATTTATTATATGTAAAATGTTTCCATAGGAACCAACTTGGAGCACAGGAAGTGCAACCTCAGAATCTTAAACGGGACCATTATACTTTTCTTTTATATTTTGGTTCCCCTCAGTGCATGGGTAGAATGCAATACTTCCTCTAGTTACTATACGCGGCAAAGGCAATAAAAAATGTGGAACTGAATAAAGCACACAACTTATGTCAAACATTTTTAGTATTAATGATTTCTGAGACATTCACTGTATCTGTGGTGGCATAATACAAGTGCATATCGACCTACTTTTCCTGACTTGGATATCATTTCGAGCTACTACAATCCTCTTGCACCTACGATGTAATGAAAGCATTTCTGCAAACATGAATTAGTTGGAAAATTAAGCTTTTTTACGAATATTTTGGAGAAGTACATAAAAATATACGAGTACAGAACGCCATATGAGTTTAGATATTTATCAGTATTAACTTGTGTGAAAAAACCGAACTTTTTAAAGCACTCTACGTAGTTAATGCACCAAAGTATGCCAACCTATTCAATTAAAAAGTTTAAATTCACATTTTCTCCCTATGCCAATATCTCAATCGAAAACTCATTTTATAAGAATAAAAGCGAGTGTATTGAGTTGCTTGGGTCCAAAGAATCAACCAAAACGTTCATCTTACACCCTGAAAACGCATTGACTTAAAATGCTGCATTTATGACATTTCATTCTTGAACCAAGGTAAACACACAGACGCTAACTTACCACTTTCTAAAAATACAGCGCATGTCACTGACTAGTAAGATTCAGTTTTGTATAGACTATACACTCAACATCAGCACCACTTGCCACACCGGGAACAACTGACGGCGAAACGCACGTTGCACTTGAACAATGAACAGAGGTCTTGCAAATTCCAACTTATAAAATGCTTTTTCGGGTGGTGTAGTTGCTATAAATAAACAACAGTGCAGCTGTGACCAAACTTTGAATCTGCCTCTATACAGTGACATGCGCAATGTGCTTCTATCCTTGAGTTTTTCCATGATATAAAATTGAAATCTGCTGTTTCATTTTTAAACGCGCTGTATTTTTCACTGAAAGCATACATTTGCGACGAAGTTGGCACATCGAGTTTTTGAGCAGAGGGCAATAATTCCTTTTCGTTCGATAAGATTTAAAGAAAGTAATAAGATTTTATTAACAACCCTTTTCGTTAAAATTTAACAAATATTACAATAAATGCTTGCACGGACATTCAGAAAAAAACAATAATAAGGAACAAATGCTAAGCATTAATTTAAAATAGAATAAATAACGCACTTCTAAAAGGCAAATAAACGTGAAATCGTTGTTGACGTAACTAAGGTATTACGCTGGGCGCTGGGTTCTATTTTCGAGTTAAGGAAAAATTACAGGAGAGAAATATGGAGAGGTTTTCTTGTTAGGTACATTCTTTGTATGAAACCAACATTTCATGGAACAATTTTCAAGAAGACAAGAAGTGCTCTTAAGAAATACTTCAAAATATATCGTACTGGCTTTTCTTACCGTTTTCCTCTCTATCCTTTTCTCTACTCACAACCTTCTGATGCGGCATATTAAATAAAAGAGGAATAAAAACTCTAAAGAAAGTCAAATCGGGCTTGTAGTTGTCCGGAGTATAAAATATAGTTTACAATACTTTTGTGCACAGCATATACATATTTGTGGTTATCAGTATCGATAATGATACTAAATTAGTGATTCTTTATTCTCCCAATTTGCTTCATTTTTGTTGTTTTTTATTAAAGTCCTTCAAGGTAGTGTCATATCGGACGGTGAATGAATGAAATGAATGAAATGATGCTCAAGTGAACCCGAGGTCCATAGAGCTTTAAGTTACCCAACATTCGTCTTCTCAGGATAAGAAAAAACCTCGGAGAAAACCTTATCCGGATAACTTACCCTAAGCGAGATTCGAACTCGCGATTTCTTGGACGCGAGGCAGACACGCTACCAGCATGCTACAGAGATGGGCTTTATTCTCCCAAGCAAGCAAATGGATATACAATCTCTTCATACTTCATGAAGTGGTGTGATAAGGGAATTCAAAATTCGTTTCTAATAAGTTACCTACAAAACGCATTTTTAGAATAGTTTCAATCACTTGCAGTAGTTAAGTGTGAACATTGAAATATTTATGGGGCCATAACTTGTCTTATTATCTAATTTTGTCTTCCAAAACTAATATTGAATATTACTAGTATTAGGAGTAGCCAGGAAGAAGGGCCTGCAGTAACTGGAGTAGAAAACCGCCAGTGTTTCCAACGTGACTCTGGGAGTAAGAGATGAGGGGAAGGACCCGAAGGGTGATCGACCAGATCTGGACCGGATCCTAAGCATTTCATATGGAGCTATCCTGACTCCAGGTAGCACTACCTAACAGCCATGCCCCCTAGTATCCTATGGTAATGAAACAGATCTCACAAAAGTGGACTCTAACAGACTCAACAACTGCCAGGAAGAAAAATTTTCCAAAGTGAAATTGGTACCACGTTTATTGACTATCCGTGCGTTTGATACAGTTGTGTTCACATATTGTGCAAATAATCTATGGTTGTCTCAAAGGAAAGGTGGAATCCAGCAACAGAAACGAAACGTATAAGAAGTACTTTTCATTGTTACTTGCACCGTAGGATTTCATCTGCTACGCATACGATTTTTGTGGGACACGAAGGCGCTAAAGAATGTTCTAGACATAATCATCGTGGCATAGAAATCAATCTAACGATGACGAAGGTTACTAGAAAAAAATGTCTCCAGCCTGTCTGTCTTCTGAGTTATTTTCCAGACAGACACGGCTCAAGTAGAGCAAAAACACAGCGCATTTGTCGTCTCGTCATTAATTTAATACAACTTTTAAAACATTTCTATGTATGTAAATCATATCTAAATAATGATTTCCATCATATTTAGTTAAGGTAAATTCAGTTCTGTGCTCGTTCGTACATGGGAATAGAGAACCTGATGCTGCAAATGAGATTTTTGAATCTCAGAATCAAGTTAACTTGGGGAATCTTCAGGACGCAATCGCAAATAATGGGAACAATACAACACAAGAAGCTTAGACTCAAGTTTTTACTCTGCATCCGCGAATAGCTTCGAACAAGTAAGTCCTCTAACAGGTCCTGGATAGTAAAAGTATACCAGGAACCAAAAGTATATAGAGTAAATGAGGTTATAGGAAGCCCAGACTTTATAAATCAGATAAAAGCCAGGAAAACTGAAAAGAAAACGGCAGCAGCAACGAAAGCGCGGAAAGTTTAGAAGACGCTTCAAATAGAAAGAGGATATCTGCAAGGAATGCCAACTGAGTTGGAAGGAAGGGTAGAACTGAGTGCAGTGTCTCCACTCTGCAAACTGGTACCATGTCAAAGTGTGTAGAGACCGCATATGATCCACATTCCCCGTGTCATAATCAAATAAGTGATTACAGTGAGTAAAAATGTTGATGTCCATTTAAACAGCGGATGTGGCAAACGGATATTATATGCAACTACTTTCTTCTGTTCTTATATCTTATTTCAGAGGATTTAATTTTTAATTTGTTTTAATGAATGTTCAATGTTTCTATTAAAAGAACAGTTTGTGGCCCTCAAATCATAAATATGGTTCTCATTTTTAAAAATGCCCTCAGTCTGTCCGTTTGCCCAGTTATTACCTTATTTCCAGTGAAATGTCAGTATCGAATATTTCGGTGTAATGCAACACCTGATCTACCTACTATGTACGTGATAGAGAAAGATGACTAAATATTCGGAAGATTTTGATTTATAAAGATTGTTATTAATCATGCCGGATTATCATCTCTTGTTTGTCTTGTTCGTGGTATTATTGGTTTTGTTATATCACCTCCTCGTTGCGGTTCCGCCAACCTAAACATTTTCTTACATTTCTGAACATCTGAAGTATCCATTGGTAGTGAAAACAATTAGCGGGTCAATCAAAAATATCAGACAAAAGATTTTGTGAATATTCTAGTGAGGATATTGATATCTTAATTGAAGAGATGAAGTCAAAAAATGTGGAAAAGAGCAGATTATGTGTATGGAATTGGATGTTTTGCAATGAAAGAGCTGACGAATTTACAGCGGGAACACCAACTGAACAAACAGATTGCTAATACGTATTATGAGTGATTGGGCTGTAAATATGAAGAAATCAAATTGTGATGAGTGATGACTATAAGGAATACACTGTGAAAACCATGTGGAATGTGACTGCCAAAATTATTCATCAGGAGTATTTTAAAGACCATGGACGAAATTTTAACCCATTTTCAGACCAGGAATTTTAGTGTGCTAGAGAAGTAAGAAACATGAAAAGAAAATTCCTTAAAATAATACCTGATTAGAGAAAGGTCATTGCTGCATAATAAAGCAGCATTAAAAGTATATGAGTATAAAGATATTATAGACATATGGGATTAAACAGTATTAAATGAATTAATTATTAATTATTTCGCAGAATACTCTAAATAAATACCAAAATTATCGCAAAATTATCATCGTATGAAAGCCTCTCGTGGTATTATTACATATACTTTATTTCTTGCATACTAAGGCATTTTCTGTATTTCTGTGGTTTTCCCTCTCCGTCTATTTTACTAATTTATAAAACAGATACTTAATCAATTATTGCATTTTAATTTTGTAGCATTAGAGGAAAATGGACACTTGTTAACTGCTAAACAGCGATTTTCCCCACAAGATATAAAGATAGAACGGAACAGGAAAAGGGAAACGACAACAAAGGGATAGTACAAACCTTACGTTCAATAGAAATCGAGAAGCATCTCCAGTATCAATAATGTGTGAACTCTTTAGCTAAAAATATGGACTTACTTTACCTCCTATTGAAGTAGAAGCCAGCTAACATGTGACTGGTAGACGATGTGGTGTAGAACTGGAAACTAACCGGCTTGGTTGAGAATTCTTACTAACTTCGGATCTGGAACAGCACGAAAGTGGGAAGAACAAGCTAAATTTGCTCGCAATTTCGCTACTTTGTAATTTACGACACACTTTAATCTCTAAAGGAAAGGAAAACGAACGTTGGATGGATCAAGAAAGCGATGTCAAGACAACTAGTGATGATGACACACTTTCATTCTATTGAAGCGTAACCTCAAAGAAACCTTGAGTTGTTATACTGTAGTATTATTTATTCATACGGATTACAGAAGGTATAAAGAAGAAGGTGCAGACGAACGAGGGGATCTCGCAAGTGGGTCCTTAGTGGTTCTGCCTTTACCCCTGCGAGCGCTATGACGTAGTTCAAGTCCACCCAAAGGCCCTGGTAAGACCCTCTGGTAGATGGGTCGTGTCTGAGCAGTCCCGATCAACGGCAGGGAAGAAATCTCCACAAAGTGCGTATCCACCGTCCAGCCACAACTCGCCCAATTTCATCCTCTGATCCTACAATCCTGAAACGATGACAATGGAGGATATGATAGTTACAGGAAATGGGGAACAGGAAATGTATGGTAAAAGGTCTGCCACCTCCGCATATGCCTCCGATTTGGAGAAACCGCGAATCAGCCATGGGTCAGAGTAGGCATACCTCTGGAATGGAAAAGCTCAAATGACCATCACCTCTTGTTATAGAAGAAAGTAATGTGTAGTTACCAAATCTGATCATTTAGAACCCCTACTGTCTCGATCTTGAAGGATAGTATGTTGCGTACATCACCAATTTAGGTACATTTGCATTTGCAGAACATCCATTCTCTTAGTTTCTGTCCTACGCCTACCGTTGAACATACGGAACTGTACTTTAATATGCAGAAGTTTCAAGGACCACTTGGGACTAGGTTGAAACCAGTTCAAAATTAAGGAGAATTTAAATGAGCCCTTGAGTTAATGTTGCACCTGAATATTTCCGAACCGAGGTTAAAGGCTTTTGCTAGGAGAAATACTGCAATGTAGGTAAGGGCAGTTGACTGCAAATAGTAAAAAATTACATACGTTATTTTTCTTTTCTTTACATGCTTACTACAGAATATAAATTACAGTTTTAAAAACTAAAAAACAAACAAAAAAACACTTAAAACAAAGCAAACTAAAAAGTGGAAACTAATGTTTCGGTTTGTTCTATAGCGACAAAGTCCACTGGTTCATCATAACTTAAAAATGTATAAAATCTTATGTGTTGCACTCACATGACTTTCTCTACTCTTGTACTAACTATTCTTACAAACTCTTATTTCTATATCTTCTTCGTGTTAGTTAAGATAAACATTTCTACGAATTATCTTATTGCTTATTTCCTTGTAGGTGCAAGGGGAATGTTAGAATACAGTAGGCTTTGTGCTATAGTCAAATGTTTTAAAGCTTTGAGATTATGTTGTCTTTGCACACTTAAACATAAAAAAAACTGAACAACGATGATCCATTTCACGAAAGTTATGTTTTCCGAAACTCACACACATAACAAGGAATATCTCCGAAATGGTTCACCTTACTAGAAAATTTATTTAGACATAAATTGTGTATTTACCAAGATCTACATTCTTTGTATAGTATGATTTGGTCTATCTCTAACGGTTTACCAGCCATGCAAAAGTCGTCCAGAGTAAATATGACTACAGGGGCTATAGCCAGAAAACTCAAGATACACATTTCATTTGTCATAAAAATATCTCAAACATATGACATTTTAATCAAAATCGTTAGAGCAATTTTCGAAAAATGTTCCAGGTAAAGGGTAGTTTAGGGTGGGGCTATTTTCTTCAAAATCTTCGTGTCGCATCCTTGAAAGACAAACTTGAATACCAACTTTGGTTTTTAACCCACTTTTTGTTTTTTGAGTTATGCTGTCCACAGACAGACACACGGACCTTTTTCTAAATATTTTTTTCCCCGTACAGGAGAACCTGTACGACCTGAACTCAGTCGCTGGTCGCTGGTCGTCTTCTGATTGGCTTACCTTGCTTTCCTGCTTCTTATAATGTTCTATGACCGGATGCCAGTTGCTGTTTAATCTTAAGGCCTCCTCCTTCTTATTAAAGTTGTTAGGGTGCTTGTAAATTTCAATAGCCTCTCGCTGTAGTCGGGCATGGTAATGTATGGTAGATGCAAGGATGCGCGTATCCTGGAACTTAATACTGTGTTCACCGACTGCATTAATGGCATGTTCAGCGACCGCAGACTATCAGTTTGGCCCAGGCGGCAGCTTCTTTTGTGTTCCGTGAGTCTGGTCTTAACACTGCGCTGAGTAGTTCCAATGTAAACTGAGCCACAACCACAAGGAATACTGTATACTCCAGCCGATGACAAAGCTTCTCGGGGATCCTTGGGTGATCGTAGTAAACTGCTTAACTGTCTGGTGGGTTTAAAGATCGTCTTGACGTTATGTCGTTGTAATATGCGATCAATTCGGTCGGTGACATTTTTCAAGTATGGTAGGAACACAATGCCCTTACTTTTGGGCTGATCTGGATTCCGGATGACAGGTTGAGTCTTAGGAGGCCGGCAAGCTCTTCTTACTTCTTGGATTGAATAGCCATTGGAAAGTAATGCTTGTTCTAAGTGGCCAAGTTCTTGTTTTAAGAAGTGCGGCTCACAGATGCGGGAAGTACGGGTTGCAAGCGTCTTGATCATTGCACGCTTCTGTCTGGGATGATGATTGGAATGTTTGTTTAAGTAGCGGTCAGTATGGGTAGGCTTGCGGTAGACCGTGTGTCCAAGTATCCCGTCGGCCTTCTTGCTAACCAAGTCGTCCAGAAACGCTAGTTGTCCATCCTTTTCTTTTTCCATCGTGAATTGAATGCGTTGATTGATGCTGTTCAGATGTTGAAGGAAGTCCTGACGGACGTTCTCTCCGTGGGGCCATATGACGAAAGTGTCATCTACAGACCAATGGTTTTTGTGCGGCCGTTTCTAGGGCTAAGGTTTCAAAATATTCCATGTAAAAATTAGCAACCACAGGACTCAGGGGACTGCCCATAGCGACACCATCTAGCTGTTCGTAGAAGGACTGGTACCACTGGAAATAAGTCGTGGACAGCACATGGTGGAAGAGTGCAAGTATATCATCGGAGAAGATGGGTTTCAACTGCTCAAGGGCTTCATCAACAGGAACCATGGTGAAAAGTGATGCAACATCGAAGTTGACCAGTAGATGTTGAGGTAGTATGGTTACACTTTGCAGCTTCTGAATGAAGTGGGTCGAATCCTTGATGAAAGAATCCGTCGTGCCAGCATGTGGTTGTAATAAACCGGTTAAGTATTTGGCTAAGGCGTAGGTAGGAGATCCAATAGCGCTGACAATGGGCCTTAGTGGTATTTCCGGTTTATGAATTTTGGGTAAGCCGTAGAGACAAGGAGGCTGTGCTTCAGATCTGGTGATTCGGCGTTTGTCTTCTGTTGGCAGGTTCGTTTTCCGAAGAATACGTGCTGTGGGATCTCGTTGAATTTTGCGATATGTTTCTGGTTTTAGAAGATCCAAGTTATTCTGTTGGTAGTCACGTTGATTCATAATTACCGTTACATTCCCCTTGTCCGCAGAGCAGACAATGATGTCCTTGTTGGTGTTGAGCTTTTCTATTGCGGTCCTCTCTTCATGAGTTAAATTATTAGGTGGAGCCTTGGCACGTTGAAGAATCCTAGCAGACTCCCGAAGTATCTCATCAGCTGTTGTTCTCGGAAGGCCTCGTATCCCTGACTCGATGTTAGCAATTATGTCCTCAACTGGTATAGTCGGAGGGACCACTGCGTAGTTGGGTCCTTTGGAAAGCAGGGAAGTATCGGCTGGTGACAATTGATGATCCGACAAATTCACAACGGTACGACTTGTATCCGGTGGAGTAGGTCGTATGTTGGCAGTCGAAAGACGTTCAAACTTCTTCATGTGGCGCGTGGTGGTGCTGTTCTGGTTGTAAATCATGGAACTATATGTAATTCTAGGTATGTTATCCCAATGACATTCGTGAAGAGAATTCCTGAGCCAAAGACGCAAGGCAAGAAGTTGACCATTGTTGCAAGCAAGTTCACGTCTAATCTGGTGAATACGCTCCCGAAGCAGGGCGTGCTCGGAGCGGTTGTAGATGCGATTAGCGCTAGCTGTTTGAAAATGCCGCTTTTGTCGGAGGAATTTTGGAATGATTCCTGAGTCGTGGCAGCGCAAAAGGAAAGTCAATGAACATAAAAGAGAAGATTTCTGCTTGCGAAGCACCTCTAGTCGACGAATCAATTTGTATATCTCCTCCCCGTAGAGGCGAGTCATAAAGCTACGTAGGCTTTCACGGCCGGCGTCTAAATTGTAGAATGAAGTATCTTCCGGGCTGTTATGCCGTGGTCTGCTGGAGATGTCTTCCAGACAGAGGCTCCAGAGGCAGTTCGAGTCGAGTGGGGAAGCTTTTCCCCCACCCGAGTGTCTTTACCGCAGTACCTAGCCGTTATACGACTTAACCTGCGCGATAGTATGATGTTTTGGTCTACAGGGATTTAATACTCTGGGAATGTTTAGTGGAATAAGGGGTATTTATAAGGGCAAGGTGGATGGTTGGTAGGGATTGGTCCATGAGCGGGCAGTGCCCGTACATGCTGATTGGCTGGTTAGTCAATCAGGTGACGCGCTAATCCCCTCCAGGTTCTGGCCGTCAGTCACTCACTTAGAGGTGATCTGAGTTAGGCGTTCTACTCTGTTTCAAGCACAGATATTAATTTTGCCTTTCCCATCTTCCAAAATTAGACCGTTGAACTAAAGATGTCCTTCGGCAATTTTTTAGATGGTAGTCGGTGCGGCTCTCTCTGGTCATATTGTCCCAGAGTGTTCACCAGTGGGTTAGGGTGGTTCTGGAATTTGTTGTACATTGTTCGAGCGCGGGTTTTAATCACGTCGACAATGTACGGGATGCCGGAATGTTCGTGAAGGATGTGGGCAGGAAATCTCCAACCAGTGTCGTAGATCATCCTTAATGCCCGATTCTGCAACGTCTGGAGTCTGATGAAGGTGGACTTTGCCACCACTCCCCAGATCTCACATCCGTACAGGACCAGAGGCGGGATGATCGCACGATACAGCTGGAGCTTCAGGCGAATGGGCATGATTTTGGAGCTGAGGATGGGATACAACTGCCGGAGGGCTGCGTGACCTTGTAGTACTTTGCCCCTGACGTGATGCCTATACGTTAGCCGCCGGTCCAACGTGACCCCGAGATACTTCGCCGTAGTGACCCAGGGGATCCGACGGCGCCGAAGCACGAGGTCCTGCGGGAACGTTTCTGTGGCGCTCCATTTATACCATGCGCAACGTGCGCTGATTGGCCCGGGGCGTGCAGAGGCGTGGTGGCTGGTGGAGGAGGTTCTATCTCTCTTATGCTGCTGGTCTCTTAAGGCCTCCTCCTTCTTATTAAAGTTATTAGGGTGCTTGTAAATTTCAATAGCCTCTCGCTGTAGTCGGGCATGGTAATATATGGTAGATGCAAGGATGCGCGTATCCTGGAACTTAATGCTGTGTTCACCGAGTGCATTAATGGCATGTTCAGCGACCGCAGACTTATCAGTTTGGCCCAGGCGGCAGCTTCTTTTGTGTTCCGTGAGTCTGGTCTTAACACTGCGCTGAGTATTATTATGTAGATTAAAATTACCGTTTTAACTACACTATCAGCTGTTGTGGATTTACTGGCCCTGGTTGAACTCCAGTCCGCGATCCTTCCCTCGGGTATCGTGTTCCTCTCAGGTCCTCTCTGTCTTCCAATATCTCCAAGCGGTTTAATTCATTTGTTCAGTGTAGATTTCTAAACCACCGGCTGTTGTAACTACGTTGACCTGACTGAACTCCAATCCGCGATCCTTCCCTCGAGTCTCGTGTACCTTTCAGGTCCTCTCTTTAGGAATCTCTGTCTTTCAATATCTCCAAGTGATTTAATTCGTTTGTCCAGTGGAACTTGTGTAGATTTCTAAACTACCGGCTGTTGTGACTGTCTTGGCCCTGAATGAACACCAGTCCACGATCCTTCCCTCGGGTATCGTGTTCCTCTCAGGTCCTCTCTACAGGCATCTCTGTCTTGCAATATCTCCAGGCGGTTTAATTCTTTTGTCCAATGTAACTTACGTAGATTTCCAAATTACCGGTTGTTGCGACTGTCTTGGCCCTGAGTGAACTCCGGTCTGTAATCGTTCCCCCGGGTCTGATGTTCCTCTCAGGTCCAAACTACCAGTTGTGGGTGTCTTGGCCCTGAGTGAACTCCGGTCCGTGATCCTTTCCCCGGATCTCGTGTTTCTCTCGGGTCCTCTTTCCAGGTATCTCCATCTTTCAATATTTCTAAGCAATTTAATTCCTTTGTCCAGTGCACTTGTGTAGGTTTCTAAACTACCAGTTTATTGGGTGTCTTGACCCTAAGCGAGCTCCGGTCCGTGATCCTTCCCCCGGGTCTCGTGTTCCTCTCAGGTCCTCTGTACGAGCATCTACGTCATCCAATATATATTTAATTAACGCGATGGTCAAGTTGCAAGTAGAAAAGTGCTTTAACGATATCAATTGTATCATAATTGTGCTATGTTCTATAAATTTAGCTTAGCAATCTTTTCGTGGTGATGGTCAGGATATTAGGACAAAGTCAAGTTATTATTCTATTGTAATAAGTCCTTGAAATGTGTGCAAATCCTCAATTCAGTCAGATGACTCTTAAGTTGCTGAAAATTTCGTGATACTAATTAATTTAGCAAAGTCAGTTTTAGCATGATGATTCTGGTCAGGACATTACGACAAATTCATGATATTGTATTGTCATCAGCCCTTGACACGTGTGCAAATTTTCAACTCAATCGGATGACTCTAAGTTGGTGAAAACTACGTGAAATATTACGCGCACACACACGCGCGCGCACGCACACACACATACAGGTGAAGCGTGTAACAACACAGATAAGGCGTGTAAAAAGCCTCGTATGTGTGTGTGCGCGCGCCTGCAAGGTGTATGTGTTGTGTTGAGGGGGGATGGCATAGCTCAAAAACAAATGTGATGAAAACAAATATGATCATGAAGTGACCCCAAACAGGAGAAGAAAGCGAGGACGCCTGGAGTGGCACCTGGAAGCAGAGCATCATCACTGCTATGCCACAGAGAAATCTTCAGGAGGAGGATTATTTAGACAGATGTAAGTGGCAAGTAGGAACCGGAAGGCGGCCAGTTTCGCTGTGACACCGATATACATACAGACATTTTGAGAAAGACCTCATGACTTCCAAGACTATTCGCATTTAATCGAATTTTAGTACAATTTTCGCATTTTGAGTGGAGTTCACGTTTATCACAGTATCAAAATGTATTAAATAGTGGTCGTGAAGAATAAAAATGCAATCTTTGTGAGCATTTCGCACAAATAACCACTCTGGCTCTTTTTCTTTCTTTTTTCTCCTTTCTTTGCGTTATGTTCAAAGAAAATGCTTTACTTACACATTGGAATTGTCATATTTTGCTAATTTACTTATTTACTTACTCATACTAAATATAGTATTTCTAGTGCAAGCTATTCATTTGATTACTTTTTCTGTGTGCTCGTTGACCGAAAGATGTTGACCTACGTGAAGGTGGAAATTGATCCCCGAGCTTACACATAACATGTGGTTGTTTCTGTCAGGCGACATTGCATGCAGTTTTAACGGGACGCGACCTACAAATAATACAGTTAATGTTTCTGAAAGAAATATGTGTGCCAGTTTGTTAAGCGTGTCTTAGATGCTTTATTTGTTTTTGTCTTCTCCTGTGCAAAAGGCTGGCCTGGTTATAATAATACGATCCGACAGAGGCACACAACTTTTTCTTTTCTTTTTAGTATATTTTATTTTTCTTTCTTGCTATTCTGGTTCTCACGTCACGAGATTGAATGCTCTTCGTGAAAAACTCTGGTTTTTCACACGAGAGACACACGGTTTTCTCTATTCATTGACAATTCTTATTCTTATAAGAGCTCTTTAATTATCTATTTAGTTTTAATTGCGATAAATGTATGCTTAGAAATGGTTTTAAATTATCCAGTACGGTCTTAATTAAATGCAAGATACGAAAATTAACCTTAACTACATATGATATTCGCTCATATGTTAACGTGAACTTATCTGGGAAATAAAATCCTATATTTTCGATCGTTTTACTTGGATCGCACACTAAGTCAGCTAACACCGAATGGTTAATGCTACAACTAAAGGTATTAAATTGTGTATTTTAGTGATGATTTTGGCTCGGTTACGCATTAGTCACTGCAATTTCACGCATGGCATGATTACCTTTTTAAATGGGATCTTGCTCCTCTTTGTCCGCTGTGCAGCAACCTTTTGCAACAACTGTCACGTGTTTCCCTAGCGCACCTTCGAAACTCTGCAACTGCCTGTTAGACTTGTAGAGGTCCTCGTGGACAATAAGCAAGCTATCGAGGGTTTTCAAATTCTTAGCAGAGATAAGCATGAACCTGAGAATTTAAAATTTAAAATATAAAAATGTTATACTTTTAGAACTTTTTATAACTTTATTTTAGTTCTGGCTTTTGCCTGTTTGGTATATTTATGCATATTTGTTTTTTACCAGTATTTTGTTTTATATTTAAATTTATCTCTGGCTTTTGCCGTGATCTTTTTTGTAAGGGAGCTGATGACCAAGTAGTTGAGCGCCCTTAAACCTAAATCTAATCTAATGAGCACTTCATATTGTTGAATCAGGCTTTGTCTATTGCAGGGGAAGACAACTTCGGGCTGTGTGACGTATTTTTTTTTCTTGCTTTTTTTTTTTATTTTTTTTATTTTTTTTTTACGAATACAAATTACAGAGTTGTGCCTTAAAATTGCTAGGGAGTATGCTCGCCACTGATCACGTCCTCTTTTTTTTTTTTTTTTGTTTTTGTTTTTTTTTAATTTTTGTTTTTTTTATTAGAAGCAAACTTCTATTTACCTCCGTTATCCAGTTCTTAGTAAATTGAACAGATTCAGAAGAAAAAAAGAATGTAATGCTGGAAAACAAAATGTTGGCTTTTTTTTTTTTTTTTTTTTTTTTTTTTTTTTTTTTTTTTTTTTTTTTTTAAATAACGTCTAAGTGCTCATTTAAGAGCTTCCATATGTGAGGATATTTTCTCATCCGGTATCTTTCTGCCTTTAGCCAGGATTTAAAGTCTGTTAACGCCGGTTGTTCAAAACTGAGACAGTAATGGTATAATCCAAAGGTCAACCATATCTGGGTGTGCTCAGTTATTCCTTTCTGGAATTTCCAAGATAACAAAACCGACGTTACAGCGTTTTCTGAAGTGTTCCCAATCAAGTGCCCCGTCTGTTTCTTGGTCCATGTCCAGATGTCACGTACCATCACACAGGAAGTAATTCTATGGCGTTGCGTATCGACCTGTCTACAATGTTTACACCATGGTGCAGAAACTATGTTATGTTTATGTTTTTTTGATTCCGTGGGGATAATTTCATTAACATACTGATATAGGGAGACCTTCCAGTCCAACGGTATAAAATTATAACTGAAGAGCTTCCAGATATTCTTCCATGGAGCATTTGGGTATTTGAGTACAATCGCCGGTATTGTCAAAAATTCTTGCAGTAATTCTTTGTATATGTCTTTGGAGGTCAACGTCGTTGTTGTTCTTTCAATCAAAGGTATAATACTCTCATTATCTTTTCGCATTATCCGAAAAGCAGCAGGGGCTACAATATCCGCGCCAATCAATTTTTTACTAAAATTTACATCTTGCTGTCTACTTTGGCCATTGATGGCTACCAGAATAGCACGCAATAACAGCGCACGACACTTCACCTTCACATCCACCAAATTCCATCCCCCACTATGTATGTCTCTGCGCAACTGAGGTCGGGCCACCTTGTAATACTGGTTTTTCCAAATGTAGTATCCTATCGCCCTTTCTAATCGCTGTGAAAACTGATGAGGCATCGGGAGTACCTGAGCTACGTACCACAGCTTTGCCAGCACAAAGGTATTCACATGCCAGATTTTCTGAACAAAGTTCAAATTCCTTGTTAACTGCGAGTTCAAAATATTTAAACAGTGGTTAACAATTCTTTGCCAATTTAATATGGTAAGTTCCTCCAGCCTAGATGTAAGAAACAGACCTAGGACTTTAATGACTGACTTATGTGTAAACCGAGCTTCCTTCATCTTCCAGTTATTCAGGGCTAGGAGATGAGATTTACTGTAATTGATTAAAGCCCCTGATGCACTCTGGTATTGCAATAATATTGGCTCAATTGCTGTGAAGTCCCCAGCATCCGTGAGCACTAAGGTAATATCATCCGCATATGCAAAAAGTCTCTCAAAGTGCATTGGGTTTCTTCTCCTGGAGAGCACTGAAACCAATCCTCGTATCAAGGGTTCTACATACAAAGTATACAGGATCATCGACAGTGGGCATCCCTGGCGAATTGATTGTTCTATAAGTACTGGCTACGTGAAGAATCCGTTTACTTGGATTCTGGAGTGTGCATTTGTATATAATCGTTGTAGTAGATTCAAAAATGAGAATGAGAACCCAAAGCGTTGTAGTACATCCCATAGATATCCATGATTTATTCTGTCAAAGGCTGTGGCAAAATCCAACGCCAAGATTGCTGCTGGTTCATCAGGCTTGCTCTCACATTCAATAATGGTGTCTCTTAACGTCATTAGTATATGTGTAATCTTCCTCTCTGGGATACCACAAGTTTGTCCTGTTCCGATGATGTCAGGCATGTATCTCTTCATCCTGTTTGCTATTATCTTTGTATATAATTTGTAGTCGGCATTTAAAAGCGTGATTGGGCGATAGTCGTTTACATCCAAGGCTGTTGGATGCTTGGCAATGAGCACAATGATGCCCTCATTAAACCCGGACAAGACTCCCGAACCTCGTTGTAATTCTATCATGACACCAAGCAAGGTATCCTTCACTATACTCCAATTCTCGCGGTAGAACTGATACCCAATCCCATCGGGTCCAGGTGCAGAGCCCATACTAGCCGACATTAGTGCTGTACGCAATTCTTCTTCCGTTATGTCTTCATTCAAGGCATCATTCATCTCCGAGGTCACTAGTGGTTCAATTAGCTTATAGACATATTGCTGCGCTACTCTATTAACCTCTTTTGCTGCAAACCTTTGTGTAAAAGCCTCCTGAACCTCCATTAATATATCCCGTGAGGTCAGCAGTAAATTCCCTTCCGATGAACGTAACTTGGAAAGATATTTCCTTGTTCCTGAGTGTTTCTCGGACGCTAAGTGATACAGTGAAATTCTCTCTTCATCCTGCACTGAGCGGTCTCCCGCCCGTATTTGTGCTCCACGACAGAGTTCCTCATGCAAGCCACACAATCTTTTCCTGGCTGCTGCAATATGGTTCGTCACATTTCGGCCATCACACTGTTGCTGATATAATTCATTGAGTAATTCATAGTAATAATTCAACCGTTGACATCGCAATTTCGCCCGCTTAATACCTTCTCCTTTATAAAAGTTACGAATTGCAGGTTTGTACGTATATAACCATTGTTGCAGCATACTGGGAGATCTACTTTGCGCCGTACGCGTCCATCTAGTCCACAATCGCTGAAACTGTTCTCGGATCTCCTTATCCTGAAGGAGCGCGCTGTTGAGTTTCCAATAACTTCTGCCCATTATCGGTGTCCGGGTAGTGCATACCAGCGACATTATTAGAGCATGGTGATCACTAAAGGGTACTGGTCGCACCTTCACACTTCTGATCTGCTGCTTCATGGTTGTACTAACATAAATTCTGTCTATTCTGGAGGCTGTAGTATTTCGGTGAAAGGTATATTCAACATAGGTATCATATAGAAGTTCCCAGGCATCCTGCAGCTCCAAAGACTTGCAAATCCGGTCTAACATTGGGGACGGTAGATATTGCCCAGTTTGGTCTTTAGCATTAAGGACACAATTAAAATCTCCTCCGAAAACCAATTTGTCATATCGGTGTCGCAAAAAGAACGGTAACTCTGTAGCAAGAAAGTCTTCCCGTTCCTTTCGTCGATTTGAACCTGATGGTAAATATACGTTGACTAGTAGAATATTATCCTCCGTCAATAAGGAAGTAATTCGGCCACTGGCATGCTTTTCCGTCAGTTGTACCCCTAGAGATGAGCGATAAACTATGGCTGTACCTCGTTGTTCTTCACCAATATTGGAAACAACATTATACCTTGGGCCAAAAAAGTTTAAATGTGGTTCATTGTTCTCCTGCAAAAACAAAAAATCAAGCTCGTGTTCAAAAGTAAAATCCCGTACCAAGGCTTGTTTAGTCTTACTGCGTAAACAATTTACATTCATAGTCGCAAATTTCTGAAGAATTAACACCATAAGGAGAAACGCCGAATGTAGTGTTTATTCATGAAGTATTAAATCCTCCAATCACTGTTCCATAGGTTTATGCGTCTTCATGGCCTTTCGTGTAGGTGACCCTTCTTTATGCATCTTGGCAGTCTTTTTTCGTTTTTCCAAACGCGGATCACGCTGACTCACCCTTTCATCATTCTCCATACACCTGGACTCCAATCCACGCACATTCACCAAATCCTCATATTCCACTTCCTCATCCGAAACCGTCAGAGACTGTGACATTGTCGTTACTGGTGTGACTGTTTCCATTGCTTCCACTTGAACGTTTAAGGTTTTTTCTTTCTCCGCTTCCTCCACCACACATTCCTCTACTATCTCCATAGTATTCAGAGGTGACTTCACACTAGTTGGATGGATTACCGCAGACATTGGTACAGAGTGTTCCAAGGTTGCATCAGACACTTCCGGACTACACTTGTCTTCTTCGGTTGGAGATACTCTAGCACGCATTTGCGTAGAGTGTTCCCGGGTTACCTCAGGCATTTCCGGACTACTCTTGTCTTCTTCCTGCTGTGGCATGGGTGGAGGAACTGTAGCTACACTTTTCTGTTCACTTCCCTCTTTTACTATGGTAGGAGTTAGTAATTGTAGTTCATTTGCCACTAGCGGTTCTGCTGCACTCAATGATGTTCGTGGTTTTGTCAAATTTCCCGTGACCAGCTTGGCCCATGTAGCAGGCTCCGACGTAGTAGGCGGTATTTTTGGAACGAATCTGCGAGGGCACTGATTGCGTAAATAACCAGCTTCATGACAAATTGCACAGGTGATGGGTTGGTCAGGGTAACTTATTAATGCTGAATAACCATCAATGTTCAAAAAAGAAGGAATATGCTTTTTTAGTAGTATATTAACAGTACGGACCCCATTTGTAACCTTATAACGAAAAGTTTCATTCCAAAC
>CM060961.1:114257697-114470197 GCA_030765045.1 Tenodera sinensis
TTTACATTATTCTAATATTTAGTTTATGCTTCTCTTCTATTGTTTCAGTTTTAGATCGCATTTCCGTTCCATTACCCCTGTTACTCTCTGATTTGTAGTTGCCAACTGCTTTGTCCAGTAGCATATTTCTTCACATCAAGTTGGCATGGTTTAGCGACATTGCACATCAAGCAGTTCATATTTGGCAACATTACCAAAGTTTGTAAACAATTTCCTTGTTTGCATTAGCTATTGGAAGATTGTTTTGTTTATTGATCCACATGTCAGAAGCTTATGTAAAGGTGTTTGATTTCAACGTAGCAGACCCTCAGTAAATAAAAATCATACACAGCAATTGTTAAATCTGATTAGCTATTTGATTCTAGTTGAATTAGTAGCAACAATCTATTACTTTAGAGTGACTCTTGGATAAAATGGATAATCTACTGAAATTTTATCTTCTTATTTCCTCATAAAATATGTTGTAACTTGAGTATGCTATTTTAACAGAGCACTACATATAATTTTCTGTCTATTGCACATTATATTAGTTATTCATCATCAAATATGTTGTAACTTGAATGCACTATTTTAAGAGAGCTTAGTAATTTTCTGTCTAGCAGTCTATTAAGGAATGAGTACCTACTTTTTGAAATGGCTGAAGGTATACAAGATCAACAATCATTAAGTTATTTTACATAGTAAAGCAGTGCATTTTCATTCTTTAGTTTCCTTCAGGGGTTTTATATTTATATGTCATAGGCTAAAGATTATGATTTTAGTCTATTAAACAGCACTGCACTAAAGTCATTGTTAGATTTGCTGATGATTTTAAATTTATTAATAAAATTTAAACAAACTTATGAGAAGCACTTTCTAGTATGTTTTCAAAATTAGAAGAAATGAAATAAACATGTGCTGATACTTGCAGACTATGTTGATTCCACTAACAAATAAAATTAGTAGACTTATTTTCTATTCTGTGGTTGAATATGGGTAGATTTGTTGAAATCTTGTTGATTTAAATTTCCTTAGATTATTTTGACTTGTTCTCAATACCTTGAAGCTCAGTTTGATGAAGGTCTAAACTTACAGCCCAGTCATTTCTTCTTATATTATTCTAGAGCCCTTTCATGATGTGAGAACAATAACAGTTCAAGAAGTAGTGAAAGATATATAATAGCAGTTGAAGATAATAGTAGCTCTTGAATGCATCCTACCCTAAATAGCTGCATTTAATGCGCCAGACTTTCCCATTACATCCCATTGTTACATTACGTTAAGTTCATCATAATCCCGGCATCACACACACACACACACACACATACACACACTATCTTCATGATGTTTCATCCACAGCAAGGTGGATTAGTTATGCTCCAATGAAAGAATGCTACAGAAGTTCATATCTGTGGTATTAGCATATTCCATAATCTTGTTCAACTCAGTAGCACCAAATATCTGTTGCAAAGGATACAGGAATGTATTACTTGTGTTATTAAGAGGCCAGAAATTTGCTACATGTTCCAATATTCCTTGGATGCTTTCTAATGTAAAAGGTTTCTTTGTATTGATACAGTGCCAAATATACAAAATACATTACTGCCAAAGTTTAGCTTTTAACAACCTCATTTTTTATTTGTAACTTCTCTTTATTTTGACCAAGAATTATAAAGACCATTAGAGCCATTGTCACTTGATTATGTTCCTATTGAGATATGTTGATACTACATAGTACACAGCCAATAGTTGCACTCATTCCATCGTGTTAGCAGCATAGTTACTTTTTACATACCAAATTTCCATATATTCAGGTAACAAATAACATTTTGGTTTTTTGTGAGAGACAACAGTTTCATTCAACATGCTTATTCCATTTATTATATCAGTTTGGTTTATAAGTTTCTGGCGTTAGGTTTACTTTTACTGTGTAAGAAAGGTACCTGATGTGCTTCTTTCCTAAATATGTAAGAGGCAACAATTAGAGTGTGGCATAAAAATGGTGCTTAGTTCATTATTTATGAACTAAAATGTTCAGTGTAAACTGTATGATTAGTTTGTATTAATATTTTTACTTTTTTATCCTAAAGAACAGTTTTTGCACATAATATGGTGTATATTTATTTTGCATTTCAATGTTTGTAAACCAGAATCTTTTATTATTGAAACTTAGTTGTGTACTAGTAATGTGCCTTTTACTGACACACAAAATGTGAATGTGTGCAAGAGTAAAAACTTGTCAGTACTTATTCAATGCACAGAAACGATGACGATACACATGAGAAGGAACTTGTTGAAGAGAAAATAGTACTTTTATTTTATGAAAAAAGAATGTGTAATTGTCTGTAATTCTTAAAATAAATAGTAATTATTTTGAAATGACGAGCACTCAGTTTTCCTGTATGAGAAAAGAACATACCTTACCTTGCCTATCCATATATGTTCTTCAGGCACTGTTCTGTGCATGTGTATACACAAGTTGAGCCTTTTCTTTTTGCACTACTGTCATATGCAAAACAACTGCAATATAATCAGAATGAGCAATTTTGGTACCTGCCTCTTTCAGTTTAGGCCCATAAGTTGAAGGCAGTGAGAATGTAAACAAAGCTATCTTTTTATGCATGCTCAATCATATAATGTGCAGTGGTGTTCAAAGTAATGTGTACCTGTAAATGAGCAGCTAATTTTAAATTACACACAGGGTTACAGGGTAGCCATTAAATTGCATATTGAGATATGTAAAAGAGACAATACAACATAAAATATCTGTTGCACTCACATGACTTTCTCTACTCTTGTACTAACCACTCTTAAACTCTTATTCCTATATCTTCGTGTTAGTTGAGATAAACATTTGCAGAAATTATCTTACTGTTTATTTCCTTGTAGGTGCAAGGGGAAAATGGGAATATAGTAGGTTTTGAGTGATAATCAAATCTTTTAAAGCTTTGAGATTCCATTCTCTTTGCACTGCTAACATATAACAAAATGAATAGCAATTTTCCATTTGGCGAAAGTTTAAATATTCCAAAACTCACACAAATAACAAGGAATATCTCCGACATGGTTCACTCTGCAAAAAAAATTATTTGGAGATAAATTATATGTTTTAGTGAGATCTACATTTTTTGTACAGTAAGATTTTGTCTCTTACAGTTTACGAGTTATTCAAAAGTCATCCAGAGTAAACAGCACTACATAGGCTATAGCCAGAAAATTCAAAATATACATTTCATTTGTCATAAAAGTATCTTAAACATATGCCAATTTAATCAAAATCCTTAGTCAATATCAAGAAAATAATTTTCGAAAAATTTTCCATGTAAAGCATAGTTTAGGGTGGGGCTATTTTCTTCAAAATCTTCGTGTCGCATCCTTGAAAGACAAACTTCAAAGCAGCTTTGGTTTTTAACCAAATTTTCGTTTTTAGTTATGCTGTCCACAGACTGACAGACACACAAACGGACTTTTTTCTAAAAATGCTTTTTTTTATTCAGGGGGTCTCAAAACATATATTTCCGGTGAAATCTCGACATCTTATTTTTGGGTGGAATACAACACTTCCTCTACTTACCAGTAGAGAAAGTAAAAATCGGGTGGTTTAAAGATGAAAGCCAAGTTGGTAAAGGCAACTGATTGCATCCGTTGTTAGCACGTCAGTTAAATTGACTCCACGTGTGCGAGGGAGGAAATGATACCCAAAGAATCATACGATCTGTTCCGACAATTCAGCATCCGCTAATAGGAAGCTGCACGTCTAGACTTCAACAAATTATGTATCGAGTATCTCAATTCGTCCCTCAAAGTCCAACCCCAATGTCCTCGTAGTGGGAGGTGGTAACTGGTAGAGTAACAGTATGCTCGTCAGGTTGATGTACTTACAGCCGGACCATGGTGTACGAGGACCGCTACGGTGGCTGAGAAGGCTTGAAGAGAACTGTGAAAAGCCAGGCTAATGGGGCTCTGGTGAAGCTGTCGCAGGGCTAATCACCCGCACGGTGGATACTCTATTGATTCAGAGAAAGCCCAACGCCGCGAAACAGAAGGGAAAGCATACTTTTAATATTACTAAGGATTATTTAGTTATAACTGGTTGGGAATAACCTCAAAAGTAAACAATAAATATCGCTTTCGAATCAATCGTGAATGGGATGTAACACTGTCATACAAAAACAAATTTCTGGACTCAGGAGCATTAGTCCTTCAACATTGAAACGATGCAGTCTTGGTAAATTTGTTTTTTACAGGTCTCCACACAGTGACTTTTTGGGTTCGAGCAGCTTCCGCGTGGAGGATGCACACTCAGTTCTTCTCTCAGAGATTGGAGATCTTTTTTCGGGTTCCTCTCTAAAACCTGTTGCATTACTCGTTTTTATTACACGTATATACTCCGTTGAAGCACCCAGGACTTCTTCCAATCTCAGGTTGAACAGATGACTTGCCAAGGGAAATAATGACTTTGCGACTGTTTGATTTTCCTTTCTGTTAATAAGAAGTAAGCATGTGGACTTTAATTCCACAATATCCATCTTGGTGAAGAATATCATCATTGTCCATTGACTTATCCTTTATGTAGAACATGTTGCGGTTTTCTGGTTCAGAAATTTCACTTCACTCTGTCTTATAAATCAAGATTTTTCGGATTTAGTGTTTTTGTCAAAGCTTGGTGTATGACGCATGCTTTAGTGTGTGAAGTTTAAGTTAAAATATGGAAAGTAGAAAGAGATAGTACTATACACCACACGGCAGTTGGTAATCCTTAACTGCCTAATCCCAAAGCCTTTACTATTGAAACTCATTATTTAAATTCTGGATTGCAAAGATTTTGCTCGTTTTCCAACATTTGCTTGTAACAATACGAAAGCCAGTTAAACAAGGAAGCTATTTTCCATATTTCACTGACAACACTGCAGGCGCGGCTCCTCAGGGTAGGCAGGGTAGGCATTGCCTACCCTATCGTAATACATCAACAAATAATGTTTAACTATGATTCTGCATTTTATCATTTGGACCGAAATTTTTCCCTAAATTGCAGTTCAAGAAAAGTTTTCTCGGTTATAATGACCAGCGCATGGTCAAATCCTTTAATCTCAATTCCGATTCATCAAAACTGCGCTGCGTGTTTGAAACGCGCGGCAGAAATGATACGCATGGAACCTGGGTAGTGGAGAGCAGGCTAGCTTAACCTCTGCCTGCCCGGCCCCATTTCCTCAGTACGAGGCCCTTGAACAGGGATAAGGAAACATTCGGTCTGTATATGCACTCCGAGCATGCGTAGACGCATCTGCCAGCAGTCCGAACACTTGCCTGCCCAAATCCGAATTTATGCGACATTTTCCGAACAGCCATACTCCACGAACGAAGATCTCAGAGATCTGAATCTGTCGTTATCTCTGTGTAATACCAGTATGACCGACTTAATTAGTGAACTATTACAAATTTCGCTTTCGCGGCGCACCTACAATGAAAAGAGGAGTGTTTTAGCTATTTAACACAAAGCTGCAGTCAGACAATTTTTCAATTTCTTAATCTATTTTAGTCATGGGCGTCGCGAAACGGGGGCAAGGGGGGCCACGGCCCCCCCTTGGAAGTTGGTGAACTTAATGTGCAGTCAGTTACTGACTTTTAAACTATTATTTTAATTTTGATGTAAAGAACAATTTTTGTTTAGCACAAATTAATACGGTTATCTGCAACAAATACTATAAATTTTGACAGCAAAATAATGATTTAATATTATATGATTGCAAATTTCCAACATGTGCCCCCCCCCCCTGGAAAAAAGTCTGCAGACACTCGTGATTTTAGTTTTGGCGGTAATTCGTCCGTAAGTCACACTCATTCACTCTGCTCTTATTAAACAACCAAACAATATATTGTTTGCGTTATCCGCAATGACTTCGCCCCCTATATTTCGGATAAACGGGGTCTATTATTATTATTATTATTATTATTATTATTATTATTATTATTATTATTATTATTATTATTATTATTATTATTATTATTATTATTATTATTATTATTATTATTATTATTATTATTATTATTATTATTATTATTATTATTATTATTATTATTATTATTATTATTATTATTGTTGTTGTTGTTGTTGTTGTTTGTTGTTACTGTTACACTTTGCCTACCCTAAAATTTTGACTGCGAGCCGCCACTGCAACACTGCAACTGGTCACGTCAATATTATTAATACTGAGAGATTAGGCAGCAAAGGTTGACCGTGGCAGCGCTCTGATCATCATTAGCCCACCCTATCTCCTAGGCCCGTCAGGCAGCATTAGAAAGGCCATGTTTCAAATTAAACCTCACAGACTATAGGCAGAAGTATGACTAATCTATTACTAGGATTATACTTCCGTCGAAACCAAAAGCTGAAGACCAACTGTTATAGTTCCACGGGTTGCAGCTAAGAGAGTTATTTTGTGCTTTGGTGTTCATCTTCGGATAAGAGCAATGCTGCAAACATTTTGTAATTATCCTTAGGTACTCTCTTTATCTGAGGCTACATGTTGTTCACTGCCTGTTTAATAGCCACTTTTAATCACGAATTCCTCATCAATTAAATTATCTTCCCCTTCAATTAATTTGTTGGAAATCTGCAATATTTCCTCGCCATTGAGTGTGTCGGTCTGGGTGGCTCAATTGGTTAAACGCTGGCTATTAATCCCAAGGTCGGGGGTTCATATCAGGCCTAGACCAATGGTTTTTAAGTGTGCTTAAAAACGACAGCTCCATGTCAGTAGATTTACTGCATGTAAAAGAACTCCTGCGGGACGACATTCCAGCACACCGGCAATGTTGATATGATCTTGGCAATTGACAGCGTCGTTAAAGAACAAAATATTTTATTTATTTTCATTTATTTATTTATTTATTTATTTATTTATTTATTTACCATTAAATGTCCTGAGCATTTCGTGTCTGCAATTCAAGACAAAACTGGGCTGATGTTTCTTTATTAAAACAGTATGAAGAAAGGACAGTATGTGGCCAAGAAAAAAAAGAAAAAATACTTGCTCTCAAGGTAGAGTGGAGTCACACTGACCAGAATAGCGCCGGCAATGAAACTGGTTAACATTATAGAGCAACCAAAGTTTGTCATTCTGCAGGATGCACAGTTGACTATTTTCGCAAACGTATCGTTACGTCTGTTGCAGGGCGACAATATCCCTATATTACGGGTTCCAGTATCTAACCATGTTTTGAGGAGTGTATATCGCAGAGAATGAGTTAGGGGGAGTAGCCATTGGGATTGGCAGGTACAATGGGGGACCGGAAATGGCATGTGGCCCTCAATCGAGCGAGGTAACCCGACATAATCCGAGTAGTACCGAGGCTTCGCGCAGCTATCGGTGGTAAGTTTTCTTCTTTCTTTGTGTTACATCTACGAGCAAAGCTGCACTTCACTGTTGTCTGGCGTTCAACAACATACCAAAGCTACTATCTATTCATTCTAAGGTTGATCCGCGCGAAACTTACAGCAGGTGGCCAGTTCACAGTTATAATGTATCCTTCCGCCATACGCCCCAGAAATACTGTCACAATCATGTGGTGAGTGCATGCAATACGTAACAGAAAGGATACGATCCCTTATTCCGCCAATTTAAAGAGTGACTAACATGTAACTAGAGACGATAAGATTGATAGTCACAACAAAATAAACGATGCACATGTCATAATTATTACTTTTCTTTGCGAGCACTGTTTATACTGGTACTCGAAATACCGGTGAACTCAGAAGTTAATTTCGCTACTTCTTTGACGGGATCAGTTGGATATTTCTCACACAACTTATAATACACGTTCAACACTATTGTTTTTTCACCACTAGTCAATGGTTTTCCCGCGTTATGCTTTGCATAAGTCGACGAAGACGCAAGAGCAAATTCACCGCGGCCGTCCGCCATGATACTAAATAGAAACTGCTGGCTGTAAACAATACTCGGATATCAGGTAATTCACACGAGTTGCATGTTGGGACTTGTAGCTCTGTTTATCAGTATACATCAGTGTTAATTAACCTCTTAGGTATTTGTGTAGAATATTACATCATTTAACGATAAATTCATTCTAAAACACAGATTACTAGGATGGGACTACTTCCCTACACGCATTGCTACCCTGTTGTACCACGGTGCATTGGTCACATGGGTTTGTTTTGACGCGGACAAACCTAAGACTGAATTTAGTTTAGATTGCATAGAATGTTAGGAGCAGTAAACAAGTAGTGCATTATTCATTTTGACCTCACGATACCAGCTGAGGTTAAGAATATGCTGGATCGTATGTTATGTTTAGCAAATTTAACAGGAGGAACACATGCATTGCAGTTAGTCCTAGGCGAGCTGATTGGCTGTTGCTTGCGGCAGGAGAGAGGGTGAATGCTGGCTGGGCAAGTCCAGCGGTTCAGGGGCTGAGATGACAGCACAGATTTGTATTGTCATGTTTTGAAACTGTTTAAGGCTTAAACATGTATCTTAATAAGATTTATAATCCGATGATATTCAGGGGGCTAATCTAGTCCTACTAGTCCACTGACGGCACGACCCTGCTACCTCCCTGCCTGCCTAGGTATCTATGTACATCCTAAAAACGTTCATTTTTGATACTATTAAAACAACTATATGGAGGAGAGCTAAGAATAATAGCTAAATTACTTTGGATTATATCTCAATAACTCAAGAGAGAATGAGAAGGAGGGTGCGGAGAGGGGGAGATGTCTTTAGTGGAAATAAACCGCACGGCGACGTCTGTGGACGAATGCTAGGAAAGACTTACATTGATCCTTTCATTTCACCCTTCATCCCATTAGATTTCTTTCAGGGTTGGAAGCGTCGGCGAGCTTCGCGGCAGTAGCAAATCAGGAAATTTTGTCTCCTGGATTGGAAGGCGAGCCTACTGGTTTTCAGGTCCTCCATGGGATGTACAAGCCCGAGAGGACGAGAGGAACCGGTTTCCGAGTTTTGCGTCCCCTTGCGAGTGTGAACCCAAAGGGACGGGAAAGAAACCGGGCTGAGCTAGCCTTCGCTGGGGTGCTTCTACTGGGAAAATGTAGGAACTCTACCCTCTGCTCTGTTGTGGCAACATTCCGGCCGCCTTCGGATTCATTCGCCTCATTCTTCCTCCCGGGGGTGCCCCGTCAGGGACATAGGCACAAAAGATTGCCTTTCCTTCGAGGTGCTAAGTCCCCCTCCGCAAGTTGTGATTGAGTCATTGAATCATAGCGGAAATAACTGAAAGTAGACAAATCTATTTGATTTGTAACTAAGATTGAAATAGCTGCTTCAAAATCAAGTATCAATCAGAGCTATTAACGGGGCTGTTTGAAACATTGATAGCCCCGCTCTAATATACCTAGTAAATACTAAATTAAAATCAGACGGAGGGCTACAATCGCATTGTTGTTAACGGTGATAGTAAGAGTAAATTAGATGGATTATTCCCGGAAAAATGTCTAAATAACAGATTACAGATAAAGGAAGCTAGAAACGTTAACCATTCTATCGATTGTTGGAATAAGAGGCAACTCAGGTTATCGACCCCGTATGTATGTGTGCAGTGCATGCAATCAATCCAAACATTGTGGTAAAAGCGAGAGCCGTTTTCTTAGGGGTCATACTACACGGAGGGAAAGTCGAGTGCAAACGTTCTCATTTGTGGAACGAAAAATGTTAAGGGCGCTTCCAAAATCTTTCAATTTATAAACCGAAGTGGATGTTACAGGTAGTAAACATTCACACGGCTCAGTAAAGGTGCTTACAGGCGTGAATACGTTCTCCGCGAAGCCATTTAGACTTCCGTCGCCTCTTCCTTTCTAGCTGGCTGGCTGTCCATTTATATTCTATCTGTGCTGTTACGTAGTATTGCGACAAAACGGCAATTCGACGAATGCCACTTCTGACGCCAGTGTCACAAAATTACAAAATTAGTCTGGTTACTTTTCTGTCACTTTATTGTCTTCTAATATTTTACAACAAATACAGTTTTCTTCTAGTTCCTAACACAACCTACAGTCTTTTGGGCTATCACAACTTACAACTTTTACTTCTCGTAACCTTGCTCAGTCCTTTCAGTGTCTTTCTTCATTCTCTATCTCTCATACACTAACGACGACGTTACAATCACTAGACACCCACTAGGATCTTATTCACGACGACCAACGTATCTTTAATGACGACACACACCAACAGCTGTCTCGCACTCACTGACACACTGACCGACTCATGCCTGTAACCGTAAATGCACACACTGCTTTTTTCGCCTCCTTATATAGAGGGGATAACATCACACGGACGTATCTCAACTTCCACACACACGCCGGTGATCATGTGGCCAGATCTTTCTCGAAAGTTCTGGAGAAAACCCCTTTTGTGTAGCCGTTTCCATTGTTGTGAGTCACATACACATAAAATGTTGCGCGACGCAACCTGAGCTTGAACATGAGCATGAAGCTGCCTGGCCCCGACAGTCCTTTGTTTTGCGCCGCGCCTGGCGTCACAGTATTATGCGTATTGTACATTTGGTGATTTTGCAAACAAAGACATTCTCACCACTCATAGCAAAACCTCCTAGTGTTTTCAACCTCACTAAATGTTAAATATATTTTTTTTAATTTTTAAACTATTTGATGTGAGAAATAAATGCAGAGTCGTTGATCTTTGCGACTTTGTAGAACATTTAAATGTTCGAAGGCTTCCATGGCCGATATCCATTATTTTTCTTAGGTTTTCGGTGCAGGCCGCATCATGTAGACGTTGGTTGCCGACGTTTCACAGGTCATGTGGCCTGCTTATTCTTGGGCTATGTGCGAAGAAATTTACAGATTTGTTTATTCATATAGGTTTTTGCTTGGTTCTGGTACATAGGCCTTAGCTTACAGGTTACAATCTACGTAGGTTTACAATTGCTCGCGAGCCATGCGAGGAAGCCGGCGACGCACAAGTGTGCGTTCTCTGGGGTTATAATCCCCGAGAGACCTAACCAGGGTGCTCCGATGTAGTGGCAATGCGTCGTAAAATGTAAGTCGGCGCCTAATTTTATCCTCCACATACAGAAGAGATGAGACATCGTGCAGTATTCTCGAGGGAAATCTGCGGTATAAAGAACACATCATTCGAAGACCTCTAATCTGTACATGCTGCAGACACAGGAGGTGGGAATCTGGGGCCTTACCTCAGATCTCGCAGGCGTACAGTAGGACGGGGATTACGAGGGCCCGAAAAAGGCGTAGCTTCAAGGAGACAGGCATCCTGGACCTTAGCATGGGGTACATGCTAACATGTTACCCTACTGGTTCGATGCGTCAGGTTTCATATGTGCTCCACGAAAGTCAGACCCTTATCGAGCTTCACACCCATGTAGGGGATGGTATTTGTCCATTCTATCCTTCTTCGAAGATGGGTGAATGGGGAAGTTTGTGGGAAAGTGGCGTGACTTTTCTCTGGGTTCATTGGCAATTGCCAACACCTGAACCGTTCTGGAGGAGGTGGAGGTGTCTCCGATGGGAAGGAAGGTTCTGCGGAGGTTTTTATTTGTAGAATATAGCAGCACATCGTCACCATACTGATCCATGATGACGTGCTGCTCGGCTGGTATGTCGGCCACAAACGCTAGAAAGTGTGGGGGACAAAACAGAACCTTTGGCGACTCTGTCTCGAATTGGCCTTCGCGTTGATTTGTTTCCCACAACTGAGACCACAAAAGATCTGTGGATATAAGTCCATACAAACATTTGACACCAAGATTTCACCAGAAGTGAAAGGTCTAAAAGAAAAGACCGGTACCGGTCTGGATCGGGGTGCAAGGTCGAGGTTTAGCCTAAAAGAAAAAGTATGAGCGCATGTATATGTTTGAGAGAGGGTGAGAGAGAGAATGTGTGTGTGTGTGTGTGTGTGTGTGTGTGTGTGTGTGTGTGTGTGTGTGTGTGTGCGTGCGTGTGCGTGCGGGTGCGGGTGCGCGCTTGCCTATCTGAACAGTAATTCAACTGTATCTTCCAAGGATGCCACACGAATATCCTCAAGAAAATCCTCCCCTCCACACCAAACTACACTTTGCATGGAAACTTTTTTGATAGTTAAGATTTTGTCAAAAACGGTTAGAAAGCATATTTTTTCATGACAATGAAATGTATATCTTGCATTTTCTGGGAATAGCCTCTGAAGTCAATTTCATTATAAATGACTTTTGCATAACTGATAATTCCCTAAGAGATATACAAAATGCTACTAACTTAATATGTTGATCAAGCGCATAATTTATGACATACGAATTGTTTATGGAGGTAACCATTACCAAGATATTTGTTCATTATTAGTTGGACATAACAATTATCATAATTGTTTAAATAGAAAGTCGTTACTCTTGTTATAATGTCCTGCCCATGAAAATACAATAAAATGTGGAAAATATCACACAGCGACCAGCTCTTAAATATTTGACTGTGGCTTAAGCCTCCTATGTTCCCCTATTTCCATTGTATCAGTTAGATAAAATGTGATAAAAACTTTCCTAGAAACGTTTATCTCGATGAAGATTCAGTAGATAGAGGAATAAGCGTTATTAAAACAGTACAATATTGACTGGAGAAAGTCATGTCAGTGCTCACATGATCTTTATTTTTTAACTTTTTCATATTTTATATATATCTATATATACGAGGGGTGTTCAATAAAGACTGGCACTAATATTCATACAACAATGTATTGTAAAAAATCCCTCATACAGACTGTTGCCCCCCTCAGAATACTTCTCCCTCAATACAATGTACTTGTCCCACCTCCTTTGCCATTCCTGGAAAACGTGCAGGAAGCCATTCTTTGAGAGCCTGTTCAGGGTCGCCTCTAAAGCTTTCACTGCTTTGGTCTCATTGTCGAACCGACGTCCCATAAGTTCCTTTTCGGCTCTCGAGTTAAGAAAAAAGTCACATGGAGCTAGGTCAGGATTATAAGGTGGAAGAGGTACCGTGGACATATGATTTTGTGCCAGGAGCTCGATAACAGCATCAGCAACATGTGGCTTGGCATTGACGTGATGAAGCTTGCACTGCTGAATGAGATTCTTTAGCTTTTTGGGGATGTGATCCTTTACCAATTGCTTCAGGATAGTGTTACAGTAATCTGCAGTGTCTGTAGAGTGTCTTGGAACTGTGAGAATGCAGACTCTCCTGTGGTAATAAAAAACAGTAATGACTATGCCCTTATTGGGTGACTTCTGTACTCGTGACGATATTTAGAGGCGATTATCAAACACGTTCACTCTCACAGGCTGTCAACAATCAACTGACAGAGCTATCGCTGTGTGATTTTCAGTGATTAGCGACTAGAACATGTAGTTCAATGGCACATGGACAGATGTCGCAGTCAGACACTTAATGAAAGGGGAAAAAAAAAAAAAAAAAAAAAAACAGTGCCAGTCTTTATTGAACATGCCTCGTGTATATATATATATATATATATATATATATATATATATATATTTTTTTTTTTTTTTTTTTTTTTTCACTGATGGGGCATTATTGGAGAGCAAGAGGATTAATGACTTCATTGTCAGAAATCCAGCATTAGCTAACAACAAAATATATATAATTTTGGCCTTTAGTCTTTATTTCATTTTGTTCAAAAATTGCACTATTGAATTGAATTAAATTAAATAGAACCTGCTGGAATGACATGCATTGTTATAAGTAGCATAATTATTTACTTTGATTTATTTTTGTTTTAGGTGAATTTAATTTAGTTTGTTCTTAATTTGGTGTCATTAGACTATTATCCCTAATCTTCAGTTTCGCTTACATTGTTGAGCTTATTAACTTTATTAACTTTAATTGAATAGCTACCTGCAGGAAGTAGGGAGCGTATTGTATTACATCCAAAAATGTGATACCGTAATTTCACCCGAAATGCATGTTTTAAGACTGAGTAAAAAGAGAATTTTTAGAAAAAGGTCTGCGTGTGTATGTATGCGCGTGTGAACGCGCGCGTCTTTGCCCACCTGTTTGCGAACAACAAAGAATCAAAATGAAAATTGGATAAAATATCAAAATTGGCACCCCTGGAAAAAAAAAAAAAAAAAAAAAAAGAGTAAGGTCTGGAACACATACATATATACGTGTCTATTTATTGGGAATTAAGAATTTGGAGATAAACCTGAAAAAATTGAAACGTGGCTTTTCTACGAGACCAGGTTTATCTACCCCTAACTCTCCCCCTCCTCACCTTTCCTTGTTACAGCGCCACGCCTCTAGCCCGGCATTGCAACTCTTAAGCAGTGTCATTGTTTAATAATCATTTCTCCCTCTTGCGAGACTCCATAAGATGATAAGAAACTGAGAGATGGTCTCAAACAGTGCATATTACTAAATTCGTTTTGTGTACATAGTAACTAGAGTCGGTAACGCATTCTAAAAAATAATTTCGGTATTTCATTGGAAATAGACGTTTTGAGGTCTCCTGAATCCAATACTTAATTTTCAGGAAAAGGTCCGTACGCATGCATGTGTATTTGTGAAGAGTATAACTCAAAATCGAAAGGACGGTTAAATGCCAAACTTAAATATCAAGTTCACCATTCTCTACGGATGCAACACAAAGATTTTCAAGAGAATCGCTCCACACAATGGAAAAGTTATGAAAATTTATGACTAACCCAAAATTGACTAACAGTTTTGATAAAAATACTATGTGTTTAAAAAATTTTTATGACAACTGAAATGTATGTCTTGAACTCTTGGAATAACCTCTGATACCTTTTGGATAACTGGCCTACCGTAAAAGACAACTTACTATGCAGAGAATGCGCGCACACACACACACACACACACACACACACACACACACACACACACACACACACACACACACACACACACACACACACACAAAGTAAAAAGTTACTAAACCCGACGACTCATGTCTGTAACTAACTACTGAGTCCTCTCGTCATCTTGCTTCTTTATGTAGCGAGAATGCAGCCGGACAGTTCTCGAATAAACTAGGAAACCGCTTTTGGCACTGCCGCTCTGGTTGTTGTCACGTGACAGTCACGCGAGGCAGCCTGACCATGATTGCCTTTGATGCACGTACTGCCATTGGGGTGACCGTCCTTTGTTGTGCGTCGCTTAAAAAATCTCTGCCCGACAGTGCAGGTGACTATAAAGATTGTAGCAGTTTTTTGTATAGCGCTTATGATATACAAAATATATCAAAGTTACAAAATCCAGTAATAGCAAAGGGTTAAGAATATGTACCACAGGTGAAGGGATGCCAAAAAGGCACTACCGAGGATCATTAGCGAACGTCCCAAACATTAAGGTAAACGATTAGTTTGGCAAGGTCTTCAACATAAAGAAAAGGAGCCTGCTATTGTATTTTACAAAGTATCGGAAACCCGAGGGGTTTCGCCAGAGGGCAAAGTCTTGACTTAATGAAGTGAGGGCCATTATGGATGTTTGGGAAGCTGAAAGGATAATGACTGAGGACAGTAGAAGACAGGCATCGTTACGAGGGAGAGATACATGTAAGCAACACGGTGAAAGTTCGTTCCAACGGTTACGTGAGACTACATATTTTATTCTATTTAAAATTGTTCAGCAAAGCTTAAATGAGTAAAAAGAAAACAAATAAAGAGTTCTAACAAAACTACAATATCGCTCTCTGTAACCACCACGGATACCCGAGATTAAGACTCATGTGTGAGCAGCCGTAGGCACCCATAATAAGAAGCAGTCAATCGAGTGATATAAAAATGCTTCAAGATCCAGAATTCATAAAATTAATAAAAACGGACGCTTTAAGATAACAAAGAAAATTAATAGTGAGTGAGTGATTAGGGTTTAAGGGCTCGGTGAATTAATATGAAGTATAGAGATGAATAAGGCTTTGTAACAATAACATTTGTTGAAGAATGAGTGGAGAAGTTAATGCGAATGAAATTAGTAAGATTTTAAAATAAATGTCAATATATAGACAGTGAAGCAGAGCAATGTTAAATTCATAATACACAAAAGAGGAAGGTGTAAAGATGTATCTTCTTCAGAAAATTTCCTCTTTCATCAACAATTTCATTATTTGTTCGTTGGATATTGTTATCCTAATCAAATCGTGATGTACACGCATTAAGTAGATCGGCAAAAGATAGCATATTAGCACTCGTAAGTGGTTAAAATAGCGAGTGATAAATATACCAAATCTCAGTCACCCCAGCAGCTGTATCTTCAAACTGGTATGATTAATTTAACACATTTACTCCGCTTTCCATGTTCAGATTTTTCCCCAGGAAAGGCAAATAAACAATTACAAATTAATGGAATAGCAGCATGAAGCGGTAAATAAACTCGGACACGCAACTCTTTTGTCCAGGCGAGGAGCAATGTCCATGACAAACGACAGTCGACATGCGCACCCTTGACCACATCAGCTCTACGCCCCAGCGGCATGTAGTAATGTCGAGGTCAACGTTCTGCTGTGTTGAATGTCCCCTTCCCGTGGCATGGGGTTCCTACCCAGCATAGCTGAGGAAGCATCACCTTCACCCTCAGGTATGATATTTTCCCTTTCTGTTCTTGTCGCCGAATCTCAAAGATGCATAGCTTCCTAAACTGATCATTTAAATCAACAAAGATACCTGATTAGTAGTAAAGGCGTGTATTCTATGGAAGCAGGGGAAGTGTTACTTAAGCTTTAATTGTTAGTGATATATTATCTTCTACATTTTTACTTTCTCTACTACGTATAGTAAAGTAGAGGAAGTATTGTATTCCACCCAAAAATTCTATGTCATGATTTTACCAGAAATGTATGTTTTGAGGCCCCCTGAACAAAAAAAAGAATTATAGAAAAAGGTCCGTCTGTGTGTGTCTGTCAGTTTGTGAACAGCATAACGAAAAAACGAAAAGTCGGCTAAAAACCAAAGTTGGTATTTAAGTTAAATGTCTTTCAAGGATGTGACACGGAGATTGCTCCACCGTAAACTACCCTTTACATGGAAAAGTTTTCGAAAATTTTGATTTCGTTGAAAAAGGCTCTAACAATTTTGATTAAAATGACATATGTGGAAGATATTTTTTGTGACAAATGAAACGTATATCTTGAATTTTCTGACTGTAGCTCATGAAGTTCTATTTACTCTGGACTACTTTTGCATAACTGGCAAACCAGAAGAGATAGACCAAATCTTACTATACAAAAAATGTAGATCTTGCTAAAACACACAATTTGTATGTGAATAATTTTTTGTAGAGTGAACCATTTCGGAGATATTCCTGGTTATTTGTGTAAGTATTGGATAGCTTATACTTCTGTCAAATAGAACGTCACCATTCATTTTTGTTTGTTAACCGTGCAAAGAGAACGGAGTTTGAAAACTTTGAAAGATTTGACTATCGCTCAAAGCCTACTGTATTCCCATATTCCCGTTGCACGTGCAAGAAAACGAGCAATAAGACAATTTCTGCAAATGTTTATCTCAACTAATTCGAAGAAGATGCGGGAATAAAAGTTTGTAAGAATGGTTAGTAAGAAAGTCAGGGAGTGCAACACAGAATTTGTATTTAAGTCACCCTTGAAGAAGACTTCGTGGTACAATAAGAAACAGCACGGGGTATTGATAAATCGGGAGACGCTGCTGCATGTAGTTTTATGGAGCCCCAACAAATGATATGGAGTGTTTGCTGATGGTCGATATTTAGATACACTATCGATATAATCTCGTTTTGCGGAAGCAAGGTATTTCTTGCATATTTCCTCCCTATATGTAATCCAGGTTACTGCTTGTTAGAGACTAGGAAAGAAAATTAAGTCAATTTATGTTTTCTTTATAAATAACTAGCTGAAATTCTCGGCGTTGCCCTTGGTTTCACGATTTGATCCCTTCAGCTTTTAGACTTACGTTGGATACTATAAAGTACGTAAAATATGTAAATAAAACACCGGGAAAACACCATGCAAAAGCACTGTTGAACAACTCCAAATACCACAGGAAAAAAAGCAAGTAGAGAAAGCTGTATGAATGTAAGAAGTTGCATTTCTAATGGATTCTTTGTAGAAGAGGTAATAGAGAAAGAAATGTGATTGTGTTTCGTAGAAGAAACACGAGTAAAGAAAATCTTGAGAATGTAATGCGCTGCATTTCAATTTCAAACATATATAAAATTGTATGAATTATTTGTAAAAGAGGGAGTAGAGAGGGAAGTGTGATTGTGTTTCATGAAACAAAAGTGTGCAGAGATAATCGTGTAAAGTGATGTGTTGCATTTCTATTTCAGTCATACAAAATTGCATGAATTGTATGTTGAAGGGGAATAGAGAAAGAAATGTGATCGTGTTTCATAAAAGAAAAGTGAGTAGAGAAAATCGCCTGAATGTAATATGTGGCATCTCTATTTCCGTCATAGAAAATTCTATGAATTTATGTTGAAGGGCGAGTAGGAAAGGATATGTGAATTTAATAAGTAAAATAAAAGCGAGTAGAGAAAACCACGTGAATGTTGTATAGCAAAATGATTAGCGTACAAACCTTCTCCATGTATATTCGTGTATATAATCTCTAATACATACATATATACAGGATGTCCCCAAAAAACACCGACAACGCCTAATATATTGTGTGGGAGGCAAACTGGTTTGTTTTGAGATAGGAACCCCTGTCCGGAAATGCACGGTTTGGACGGACACTGTAGTGCATTGAAATGTGAGATGGTTGTACGTTCACATTGCATCAATAAACCCAAATTATTTCGTGATGTTTAAAGAAGGTTTAAACCAGTAACAAACACATTGCTGTCAAATTGTTACTTTTTTATGTGGACAATTTTATGAACCAAACCATAAATGAGTTTCACAATATAACGCCTATTCCGAGACACGTTGTGGCTAGCTAAACCAAGTATTCAAATCTCCCAGTTCAAGAACTATTCCTCACGAAAGCCATGCTTGACTGAAGTATGTCTGAATAGATGTCGGCAAATTGGGAATTGTCGCGATTGCAGGAAGGTAACGTCATGGGGCATGTACATAATGCACGGTTCGAAGGGGGGAGTTTCGAAAGCTGTAGTGGCAGTGTAGGAACTTCTCTAACGCACGATTAATTTTATATACGCTTAATACATATATAGAGACCGTGTCTAAAATTAACATTAATTTTCTATGTAATTCTTCACTTCATCTGGAGTGTTACAGTTTCGTTGTTGTAGTTGTAGTGTTTAACGCCCGCTTTTACTACTACGGCACCGCAGGCGGTGACACTGATGATACATGAAGATGGAGCACCGGTGGAATGAAATGGCGGGGGAAACCGGAGTACCCGGAGAAAACCCGCCCTGACGCCGCTTCGTCCACCACGAATACCACATGCGGGTTACAGTTTCGCACACATATAACGTTAATACACACAAGTACTGACGTACAACAGAGAACGTAGGTTTTCACCTGTCATTCGCGATCTACTTTTAGATTTAATAATCTTCAGTTTAGAAAAAAAAAGCTCACCCATATGTATATGATGAGCCAACATACCACTAATATACAAAAATGCCAGTATGTGGAAAATGAACGGAAAGACGGAAATGGCATATCAAGTTCCCTAAACAAATCTAAATACGGTTTATTTTGTAATTGTAATTTCAAAATTGTGCTCGTCTGTAAATACGCAACCCCAATTTATAATCGTGGTTTTACTGTATGAGTGTCCATAGCGAAAGGATTTGCGAAATTGTGAAAATCATAGTTCCTTGCTCTGAGGTCATGAAACATTTCATCTTCGAAGTCTTTTATCTTTCTAACACACCTACATGTATAGAAAGCTTCCGTTGCGTTTTCGTGGTTTCGAAAGGCTTATGTTGTATTGACGCCGTCCACACCACTGCTTGTTTACGTTTAACGCGTGTAGGGCTACGTATTGCTTTGCTCCAGGCGATGGTGTTACATCATATCAGTCGGTACATTTGTTGATTCCTGCTTTAGCAGGTAAGAGAGAATACAAAGAACATCCAATAGATAAATGTATATCCTAACGAGCTGCAGGTAAAATCAATTAAGGTTTGGTGGACAATATCAAAAACAAAACGATTAGTGAAGGATGCAGACACACCAGTTATGGATTTGACATCTGTGTAATACTGTTATTCAGTACCTTCAGAGATAGGCTCTCTTCTATGTCAGCAAACTTAGGATGGCATTTACCACAAGCTCGGAACATTCTGCCGAAGCGAAGTGAGGTTTAGAACGACGCGGCTGCTCTGTATTGGTTCTCATGAAACGCGCATGGGAAAATATCTTATTAGTATAATCATTACACTAGGCAGCTAGGTGATCAATTTGGGGCACACATCCATTCCACGCGGGCAGCATTTCTCCCTTCTGGGGACTCTCTTTGCACAATGTCAACAAAGGCGCGTGTGGCACCCGAATGCGGTACTAATCAAGGATGAAATTGCCCAATATCTGAATTTTATTGTGTCCACACTTCATTAGTTGAATCTGGACGAACATGAGAGAACAGATCTACGTGCACGATTTACACTACCTAATTCTGGATACATCGAAATTTGCAATTTCATCTAACATGTTTCTAACTTCCTATCGAAAATGTTTCAATGAGCTTGCAGATGAATTATAGAAACACTTTTCATTTAATTCTACTGAAAAGTACCTTAGTTACCACTTACCTTGATGACTATGACCAGGCTTCGAACCTTAATACAACTATCGCGAAGCCAGGAGATCGCAAGTTACCTGCCACACGGATAGAATGTGACGTTTTTACCCGAGTGCAGTGACAACACAAAGCACACTGCATACAGTGAACAGTGTCTCTCGAATATGTTCACTAATTCTACACAGCAAAATGTGTGCAGCACGAAAATCAAAATATTCACGTATTGCTGAACTGTACAAGAATTTGGGAGCGAATATTTTACCGCAAATGGGGACAACAGCGTTATCTAAAACGTTCGTGTATCGTCTGTACCTGGCCTCCTTCGTGCTGTGATCATGTGACAGATTGACCTTCCCACTTCCTACTTTCCAAACTCCACAACCTCTCGTTGCCTGTATGAAGGTTCGCTCTCTAGTTATGGTGGACATCGTCAATACGTAGTCGTCGCTCAAAAGGTGCATCTACTTGCCATTCCATTTGTGTTAGTTTATCTTCATAGAACCCAAGGCCTAAACAAACCAGATATCTGCATTCTTTAGAAAAAAAAATACCTACATTATATTTCCAGCTAGGCAGCCAACAACTAACCATTAAGTTATACAACCTATTCCGAAACGACAAGAACGAATATGTCTCATAGCTTGTACTTGAACTAGTTCGAAGTTTGATGTCGAAGCTTCGAAACTCGTTTATGTATGTATTTATGTAACATTGAAAATTACAGCATTCTGAGATTAGGCAGTGAGGTACTAGGACCTGGTTGTTGACCACCGTCTGCAGCCAGCGCGGTTACCTCCGGCTGCTCACAGAGGAGCAGGCCCTCGTTAGAGGGTCCATATCGCCTCGAGATTTCGGGCAGGAGGCCCTAACCCTTGACTGTGCATTAACAAATTATGAAATTAGATACATAAAAGGATGTTACTGACTTAACTGCCTGGCGTTTTGTTATCAAGTCGTTGGCTTAGCGCGGTGGTAGCACTTCTATTTCCCAAGCGAGAGACTCAGATTCGATTCTTGGTACCCGCGTGAGGATTTTCTCCCGGTGGAAGACCTGGACCGGGATTCACTGTCTTGTTATGTCTAAGAGCGGCCAATTGAGAACTGTAGCGGCCCTGGTTGAGTAGATCGCATAACCGGCCGTGGGGGGTGGGGGGGGGGTTTCGGGCGCTGACCACGTACCATCCTCCTTATGCACCCACTTATGACGCCTGTGGTCAGCAGAGGTGAGGACGCAGCGGCTGGGCGGTAGGCTTTGGCCCAGAATGGGCTGTTGCACCTTGACTTACATTATAGCTAGTTTATGAGAATATGAATGACACTATGTTTTGACAAAAAAAGATGCAATGTTTCTGATTTTATAAACAGGTTATTTTGTAACCCATTAGCCCAACATTAATTTATTACTGAAGCTACATAGTTATAATTGGATGGGTGATTGTTAAAAGGGATCTAAGATACCGAATTGATCTGGTTGAGCTAGTGATAGATTTCAATTGTCCGAGAGTAGATGCACATTTGAGCGTCCTTACGTTGCCCTTGTCAGGGTGTACAAGGTCATGAACCTTTATACTTGATTGCAAGAAGGGGCTTCAGGCACCTTTTAACACGCAATCCTGATAACATGTTTTGCGTGGATAGGTTTTCATTTGTTTAATCAGCTGGTGCAAAGTTTCGTTATTACTGATTTACTTTCTCTACTGCATATAGTAAGTAGGGAAAGTATTGTATTTCACCGGAAATATATGTTTTGAGCCCCTGAATAAAAAAAATTAAAAAAAGGTTCTTATGTATGTTAGCGTGTGTCTGTGAACAGCATAACTCATAAAACGAAAAGTCGGTTAAAAACCAAAGTTCGTATTTCAGTTTAAAATCTTTTAACGATACGACACAAAGATTTTGAAGATAATTCCTCCACCCTAAACTACGCTTTACACGACCCATTTTTAAAAAATTTTGATTTTCTCAAAAATAGATTAATGATTTTGATTAAAACGCCATCTGTTTAATATATTTTATAGCTAATTAAGTGTATATTTTGAATTTTCTGGCTATAGGCTATGTAGTTCTGTTTACTCTTGATGGCTTTTGAATATATGGTAAACCGTAAGAGATAGACCAAATCTTACTATACAAAAATTTCATTAAACATACAATTTATATCCAAATGCAATTTTTTTTGTGTGTGGAGTGAACCACTTGTTATTTGTGTGAGTTTTTCAATACTTAAACTTTTCTCAAATGGAAGGTCGTTGTTCACTTTTTATCTCTTGGTTGTACAAAGAGAACGGACTTAAAAAGCCTTCATATAGCAACCAGCTTTAAAACATTTGACTATCACTCAAACCTTACTGCATTCACATATTCCCCTTGCACCTACAAGAAAATTAATAAGATTATTTCTGCAAATGTTTATCTTGACTAACATGAAGAAGATATGGGAATTAGAGTTTGTAAGAAAAGTTACTAGAAGAGTAGAGAAAGTCATGTGAGTGCATCAGATTTTTATTAAAAGTTTTTGCTTCACATCAATAATGTCCAGGAGAAAATAAGAATAACATGTCACGTTCCCGCTTAGTCCTCGAATTTTTTAAATTATGTTACTTAACGACGCTGTCAATTGCCAGGATCACATCAGCGTCACCGGTGTGTCGTAATTTCGTCCCGCAGGAGTTCTTTTACATGCCAGTAAATCTACGGAGATGGAGCTGTCGTTTTTAAGCACACTTAAAAACCATAGGTCTGGACCGGATTTGAACACGCGACCTTGGGATTAGTACACTAGCGTCTAAACAACTGAGCCACCCAGACCGACGCTTAGTCCTCACAGACACGGGCGACCCATAACAATGAAGCAGTTTTCTCCCTCAGAGATTATTCATTCCTGCCTTGTGATAGGAAGTTTAGTGTTCTAATGCGTCCAATACCAAGAAAATATCGTATTCACACAATGAAGAATATATACGGTCTCATCTGTAATGAATCCAAGATGGCTCGAGATACTGTGACAATGTTTGAGAGTTGTATGACTTGATTTTAAAATCTTCTAGCCAGTGGACTGACTTGAGACCAAGAATGCTCCTCGTTCAGAAAGAGAACATTACACCATGTGCAAGTTCCATTTTTTGAGTTCTGCAATGAGTTGAAAGGTACTGTGAAAGCACTAGAGACAGTCAATAACAATATCTCCTGCCACAAGTTTGTAGTTCACAGAACATCAGTGAATCTGCCACTACAGCAAGCCTATCCATCTGGTAAGATGCCGATTAAAAAAACCCATCTGGATGACTTTCAGAAGATGTACTTTTGTATTCTACAAGAGTACTCTGACTTCTATGAAGAAATTTTGCAATGGCCCACAGTGTCTGATGAATGATACGATTCCGATGACTGACAGGGATGGTTGTAGTGTCACTACAACACTATTAGTGTGTCACCGTCGTCGTCGTCATCGTCGTCATCGTCGTCATCGTCATCGTCATCATCGTCATCGTCAGACTACAATTGGTTATCTTCTTATCAGACATTCCCAAGTACACTGCGGATGAAACATTGAATAGATTCTTCTCGTTTTTTTTTTTTGTTTTTTTGTTTTTGTTTTTTGTTTTTTTTTGTACAGAAAAGTGTTTTGGTTTCTAAAAGCTACAATACAGTAACAAATTATATTTTTTTTCAGCAATAGAAAACAATTTCAGTGATATATTGTGGCACAGAAGTAATAATAATTATGGCTTGAATGTTAAAAGGTACTCAAGTCATCATGTAATATCCTTCCTTCTTCTTGAAAAAACATACCAATGGTCATGGAACAGTATGTCCTACAATACACAGCAAGTTAACTATTCCCTAAATAAAACTCAGCTTGCTTAATACAAAATCCAGAGGATAGGATAGTTTTTTTTTTTTTTTTTTGTATTGTTCTCAAAACTGTCCAAAAGCGACTTAGATCCCTTTTAAAAAAATCACTCGTTCAAGTGTACTGAACTGTGGAATTATTGATTTCTATTTTCATACTTCAGGAATTTTGTTTTCTGTGTTTTCATAAAATGATTTAACTTAATATTACGGAAAGAAATAATAATTTTATACAGTCCTTAAAAATACTTGGAGAAAAATTTGAGGGTTAGGGGGTTTGCTCATGTCAAAACAATGACAAAAGATTGAATAACATGTACGACAATGCCAGTTATGTCCTAGTGTTTCAGGTACAGTTCAACAACTTAACTCATTTTGTGAATTAACCAAACTACTAATGCTAATTGAATCCTAAATGGCGATGTGCCACCATAGGGACTAGTTTGTCCCTTAGGTCGCACCCAACTACTATGGTATATTCTTTCAATCATGGTAGTAAATTCATTTCGTGAATCAAGATTTTACCTATAGTTGCGCAAAAATAATAGCGAAGTATAGGAATATCCTGGAAATGCCTAACTACATAAACAATTTCATTCGACACGAACTGTAAGTTCTATCCATATCTACATTTTTTGTGTGGTAAGATTTTGTCTGTCTCTTACGGTTTAGTTTATACAGAGGTCATATAGAATGAAGATGACTTTACAGGTTATTCCCATAAAATTTAACTTATACATCGCATGCCATTCATTATCAATAACATGTGGTATTTTAATAAAAATCGTTGGGCCGTTTTTCAGAAAATAAAAAATAACAAAATGTTTTACATATAAAGAGTTGTTTTTGGTTGGGAAGATTTTCTTGACAATCTTTGTGACGCGTATTTGGAAGTTGCTGAACTTAAATACCAAGTTTGGTGTTTCACTGACTTATCCTTTTGAGTAGTCAGTCAAGTCAGTCAAGGCAGTCAAGTCAGTCAAGTCAGTCAAGTCAGTCAGGTCAGTCAGGTCAGTCAAGGCAGTCAAGGCAGTCAGGTCAGTCAAGTCAGTCAAGTCAGTCAGGTCAGTCAAGTCAGTCAAGTCAGTCAGGTCAGTCAGGTCAGTACAGACAGACAAAAAGACAGAAAGACAGACGATGGATCTTTTTCTAACAAAAGTGCCTTTTTTATGTGTTCAGGGAGCCTCAATACGTGTATTTCGCCGATATGTCGGTATCAAAGTGGTAGGTGGATTGCAATACTTTCCTACTTAGATAAGTATTAGAGGAAGCAATAAAAAGTTTGTCTAAGCAAGTATGAATGGGATTTTAGATGTTAATTTTACCCGTGGTAGCGCTGTTGCTTACCAAGGAGAGACCCGGTTTCGATTCCCGTTACCAGCATGGGGATTTTCTCCCACTGGGAGGCCTAGTCCGGGTTCACCCTCCTCGTTAGGTCCCTGAGGGAACAATTGCTGATTGAAAAGTACGAGTAGCAGCTTCTCTTGCGAAGACAGCATAACCGGCTGGGAAGGACCAGGGTGCTGACCACGTTCCATCCGCTAGTAGTGTACCGCAGTTATGACGCTCATAGTGGACAGTGTGGGAATGCAGCGACCAAGTGGTAGGCCTTGGTCCTGAAAGGACTGTTGAGTCGCGGAATTAGTTAAAGAAGGTGAATAGAATTTGGCGATTTTATACTCTATGTATGCAAATTTGAAGACTTGTTTCCTAAACGAATACGTGAATCATGTGAATATTCTGAAGGACAACTAGAAGAGACGGGGTCATACAGATCCTTTTGAAACCTGCAACAAAAATGGCCTTTACAAAGGACGCAAGCTTTCTAGAGAATCAACAAAGTAGCAAATTTGATGCTTAAAACTTCAGATCACGAAACTGGATAAGAGATTTCATGTTCGAAATTCGACTTCCAGGCAAATGGAAGGTAAAATTAGTTCAAGATTGTTCAAACAATATTCACAAGGAAAGAAAACCTAGATACCTGAGAAACAAACTTCATGATGACGCGGAGAAATGGTTTCTGACGTGCTGCTTATTATTCTTTACACGAACTGCAGCCTTTACTGTTTTCGTGCCGTTTAGCTGTTTGTCACCTAGTTGTCAATGAGAGGGTCTTGTTCCATTTTTAAAGCAGAGTTCATCCTTATTTCTCCAGATATAGCTATACCAAGTTATTAGAGTTTTTCGTTATGGGGTCAGAAGAATAAGGTGCGCGTTAGTGAATGCGATTAGCACGAAATGCTTTGTAAGGATAACGCCCTGTGCAAAAGGAAGCCAGTAGGACCTTCCAAAATACTGGGTCTTACTCTAATCTTAGAGAGCAGTAGATATAAAGTGCCTGATTAAAAATCTGATGTGTTACACTCACATGACTTTCTTTACTCTTGTACCAACTATTTTACAAACTCTTATTCCTCTACATTCTTCATGTTAGTTGAGATAGACATTTACAGAGATAATCCTATCGCTAATTTTCTTGTAGGTGCAAGGGCAATATGGGAATACAATAGACTTTGGGCGATAGTCAAGTCTTTTCAAGCTTTGAAATTCCGTTCTCTTTGCACGGCAAAGAGACAAAAAAGTGAATAACGACCTTCCATCTGAGGAATGCCTCCGAAATGGTTCACTCCACAAAAAATGCATTTAGACATTACTCGTACTTGTGTGTTTTAACGAGATCTACATTTTTGTATAGTAAGATTTGGTCCATCTCTTACAGCTTACCAGTAATGCAAAAGTCATCAAGAATAAACAGGACTACATGGGCTATATCCAGAAAATTCAAAATATACATTTAATTTGTCAAAAATATCTTAAACAAATGATATTAATCAACACCGTTAGTCATTTTTGAGAAAATCAGTTTTCGAAAATTTTTGGGGCAGAGGAATTTCCTTCAAAATCTTCATATCGCGTCTTTAAAAGATATTAAACTTAAAAACGAACTTTGGTTTTTAAACGACTTTTCATTTTTGAGCTTTGCTGTTTACACACAGACACGCACGCATACCAAAAAAAAAAAAAAAAAAAAAAAAAAAAAAAAAAAAAAAAAAAAAAAAAGCCATGGACCTTTCCTTGGGTTCAGGGGGCATCAAAATATGTACTTCCGTGAAATCTCGACGTCAAAATTTTGGGTCAAATACAATTCTTCCCCTACTTACCATACGTAGTAGGGAAATGAAAGCATTTTATTTCGTGCTTAAATCTTAAAGTGGCGCATAAAATTAAAAGGCATTCAGTGTCAAGAGAGCACGTTCTCAACGCAGATTACTACTGAATGTTTCTTCAACACTACCCGATGTAACCATGTCATGAGTAGTCACATTTTCTTTAAAGTTCATGTTTTTAATGAGAACGTTCCTCTGTTAAAGGGCAGAAACAATACTGAAGCAACTATTTTGAGGTTGGAAAGAAATATGGAAAACTACACAGAAAGGAATATAATTCTAAATAAAACTATATGAATTTGAATAACAATTTAAGACATAATCCCCAAGCAGAAGCTCAGGTAGGCTGTGAAAACAATTTTTCAGAAATAGATTCATAACATGCATGGAATCCAATAAGAATAAAAATAAAAATGCTAACTTAAGTACTGCTGGACGGGCACTTGTTTCTAAATTGGAGTCCTCAAAATATATTTATGGTAAAATGTGGATCTGGAATTTTGAGTGGAATGTAGTAATCCCTCCTTCTTATAAGTAGATGCTAGAGAAATTATAAATTATTTCACACAAAATACATACTTTAACAACTTCTTAAAATATTCTTCATTGAATTTCCGTGTCTCAGTTTTCCAATTATACAAAATTCCACCAGAATTAAGGGGACTTGACAAGATATTCAAATAACCTTCAAGGTGTACGGTTTACCCTTCTTGTCAAAATGTAAAAAATAACATTTTAATCAGAATATTTTGAGCTGTTTTGAGAAATTAACCACAGTGACTAATTTTCAGCTTGAGCTTGACTTATTTTGTGAAAACTTTCCTGTCGCACTCTCGGAAAACGCTGGACTTATAGTATTTACACGACTTTTCATCCTTGGATTATGCTTTCTGTCTCTCTTTCACTCACTCGCCCACTCATTCACACCCACCCACTCATTCACTCACCTATACACACATTCACTCACCCACCCACTCTATCACTCACCCACCCACTCATTCACTCACCTATACACACATTCACTCACCCACCCACTCTATCACTCACCCACCCACACATTCACTCACCTAACCACTCATTCACTCACTCACCCACTCACTCAACCACCCACTCATTCACTCACTCATACACCCACTCATCCACCCACTCATTCACTCATCCACCCACTCATTCACTTACTCACTCAATCACTCAACCAACCACTCATTCACTCAACCAACCACTCATTCACTCAACCAACCACTCATTCACTCAACCAACCACTCATTCACTCAACCAACCACTCATTCACTCACCCATCCACTCATTCACTCACTCATTCTCACCCACTCACCCACCCACTCATTCTCACCCACTCACCCACCCACTCATTCACTCACCTAGGCACACATTAACTCACACACTCATTCACTCACCCACTCATTCACTCATCCACCAACTCGTTCACTCAACCACTCAATCACTCACTCATTCACTCACTCAATCACCTACCCATTCATTCACTCACACGCCCACTCATTCACTCAATCACCTACCCTTTCACTCACTCATCCACCCACTCATTCACTCACACACCCACTCATTAATTCACTAACTCACTCACTCACCCAACCACTCATTCATTCACTCATTCACTCACCTACCCACTTATCCACCCACTCACCCACTCACTCATCCACCCCTTCACCCACCCACTCACACACCCACCCACCCACTCACTCATCCACTCACCCACCCACTCATCCACCCACTCACCCACTCACTCTTCCACCCCTTCACCCACCCACTCATCCACCCACTCACCCACTCACTCATCCACCCCTTCACCCACCCACTCACACACCCACCCACCCACTCACTCATCCACTCACCCACCCACTCATCCACCCCTTCACCCACTCACACACCCACCCACTCACTCATCCACTCACCCACTCACTCATCCACCCCTTCACCCACTCACTCATCCACCCCTTCACCCACTCACTCATCCACCCCTTCACCCACCCACTCACACACCCACCCACTCACCCACCCACTCATCCACCCCTTCACCCACCCACTCACACACCCACCCACTCATCCACCCCTTCACCCACCCACTCACACACCCACCCACCCACTCACTCATCCACTCACCCACTCACTCATCCACCCCTTCACCCACCCACTAACACACCCACCCACTCACTCATCCACTCACCCACCCACTCATCCGCCCCTTCACCCACCCACTCAGTCATCCACTCACCCACCCACTCATCCACCCCTTCACCCACCCACTCACACACCCACCCACTCACTCACCCACTCACTCATCCACCCCTTCACCCACCCACTCACACACCCACCCACCCACTCACTCATCCACTCACCCACCCACTCACTCATCCACCCCTTCACCCACCCACTCACACACCCACCCACTGACTCATCCACTCACCCACCCACTCACCCACACACTCATCCACCCCTTCACCCACCCACTCACACACCCACCCACCCACCCACTCACATACCCATCCACCCACTCACACACCCATCCATCCACTCACTCACCCACTCACCCACTCACTCATCCACCCCTTCACCCACCCACTCACACACACACCCACCCACTCACTCATCCACTCACCCACCCACTCGCCTGTTATTGTACCCTTGGAAGATCCTGGACTTCGGTACTCTTTTTATAGGTCAGAAGTAGGGAGAAGTCACAGGGAGAGCATACAAATTGTATTCGGTAGAAAAATATAAAAGTAAGCCTCTAAGTATCGGTGGTACACTTTTTGGAAATCTATGATAAAGATCTACGAAATAAATGTAGAAATTTCAACATGTGTGTGTGTGTGTGTGTGTGTGTGTGTGTGTGTGTGTGTGTGTGTGTGTGTGTGTGTGTGTGTGTGTGTGTGTGTGTGTGTGTGTGTGTGTGTGAACGATCAAGCAAGTTTTGAAAAGTAAACTAGGAAGCACACCCAAGTTAAATGTTACGAAATAATCCATAACACACTAGTCTAGACACACCGGAAATCTGGCCCAAACCTCTTTCTTCTGCTATAAGGATATCCATTGCAGCACAACAATTATTTAAGACAAAAAATAAGAAAATGCTCCACAACTAGTGAAGTATTTATATTTTGTAATTAACCACGATACGTGTTTATTCAGCATGTCTTGATCCGCTGTATCACTTTCAGGTGCTAAGCACAAACGAAGATGCTTTCTTTCTCTTATGTTTCTTGGCCATTGGTTCCGAAAAGTGGACTTTTTGGGTTGGATGAGATCAGCAGCCGAAGAAGTATATAAGCCCATGTCCTGCCTTTAGGGCATCGGAAATAATTTATTTTCAAGGAAACACAAAAACAACCAAGTTCTAGACTTTCCGAATGTGTTGCTTTTACCGGAAGAACAAAGAAAGTTCGAACGGGCTGCGTGGTGTTTTGTCTGTCCGCATCCTCGGTGCTGTTGCCGTCTACCGCTGTCATGGAAAGGCGCGGATGAAACCCTATGGCATTTTAAAAATTACTTTAGTTGCCAACTTTGTGAAAGGAGATGCTGAATCTGGCCACAGTCGTTGTCCACACTTTTGGCACCTCTTTAGGAAACTGTACATCACTCGCCGTACTTCACGTTAGCAATTTTCTGGCGGATAATTTTTTTTTAGTTCCTCTAGGATGTGTGGGTTTGTCTTGTATACTTTATGAGATAGAAATCGCTTATTGGAGCTCTGAGGAACCTTTCTCCACTAATGTTGCACCATACATAATTTTTTAGCCATGAAGGGGTTCTTCGTGGACAATATTAGGTTCTGAATTATACGGCACATTTTTTTCTCGAGTCAATAGCTGACACCCGTGGATAATTCTGCCCCCTTTTTTTTAGAGAATTAATGGACAAGGAGCGTGATTTTGTCTTGTCCCAACGCGAATCTGCAACAGCTTATGCGGCCAATATTTTGATGAGAAATATTGAAGGTGTGTTTCAGTATAGAATAATTACTAGATATTTGTGTGATTTCTATCTCTGGGGTAACTTAAAACAAGGTGCACAAGACAAATCCACACATCCTGAAGAATTAGAAAACATACGTCAGGAAATGGCCAATATTTCTCAACGTGAACTATGGCGAATAATGGATAGTTTTCTAAAGAGGTGCCAAAATGTATGGACAACAACAGTTGCCAGTTTCAGCATCTCCTTTCATAAAGTTGGTAAGTAAAGCATTTAAAAGCAGTTTAAAAATTTGTATGGTTTCATCCGCGCCTTTCTATGATAGTGGTGGACGGCAGCGATCGCCGAGGATGCGGACAGGCAAAACACCGAGCAGCCTGTTCGCACTTTTTTTTAGCTCTCCCGGTACTTGATGGCAAATTTTTTCGGGCTTGAAAGTTGTGTGAAGTGTCGATGTTTCTGGCGCGTACATTTCCCACCTTCAGGGTTAACTAATTTCGAAATGAACGCCTCCAAAACATCATCACTTCACATGTTTATCTGGGTGATGCTCGAGAAAATATAGTATACTTCAGTTCCTATTTGCCAATATTTATTTTGCAATACTCACACGTATTTTAGTAATCGTGAATGTTGTACTATTGATTTCTGGAAATCAATGTTAATGCTAGTTCACTGCGTCTAGCTACTTGTCTAAAATATATTGCTGCAGACCTAGTGATTGTTTGGATCTGCAAAACATTATAACCTGTACTGCACCAAAGAAGTGATAGGGATCTTTATGAATAAAACATGGAGCTTCCGTTGCATGACTATTGAGGTCAGTAAACTGGACCAGACTTAAGACGGGGTAAGGTCATCAACACTTCCTCCAGATAACCCGAAAAGGTAAGAACATATCGATCTACTTTCTTACTTCTGTTCTGGCGACACAACACGCAAACATTACATATTGCGTTACCATGACAACGGTTGTTGTTTTAATATCGATTCCTTAATGGAAAGCCCCTATCCCGGCCGCAGAAGGAATGTCTTCAGTGGCCAGCCAGGCAGTCAGGTAGTTGAACCTCGGCATGGTCACTATGGTGAGCACCAAAACGCTATCCTTGGTAGAACAGAAGCGCTTACAATGGGCAAAAGAAAGAGGTAAGTTTACACTTTGGCTTTCTTGTGCTTTTAAAGTGACACTATTCAATTAGCACTAAATTCCGCCCGATTATTTTTATAAACATGGCGCCCAGCAATGTGTTTACATTTTCCGCGAATGGAATGCTTCGTAACTTCTTACAATGCTTTGTGGTAATAAGGGCCGTACAATAGTTTGTGTGAAATAAAAGACTGCAACGGCCAGGCATCTGTGAAGGTTTCAATATGGTAGATTTAAACACTTAAATTATGTGAGAATACATACAATATGCATGCAAATACGAGTGCATTATATATGTATACACATACGCACGCACCATTGCAACTATTTTGAACAGAACATTTTTAATTCCTTTGAAAGTGATTTTCTGCTGCTCTAAATGGCGAAGAAATGTATTTAATTTTCTTAAATTTCAGTACGGATCCCAGAATGCCTTCATACGGAAATGACATCTTTCATCTCTCTCTGAAATAGAAGATGTTTGAGAAACGCATTTTTTTCTTCTCAGTAGACCTTTTGCTTCCGATTACGTTTTCAAAACTTGTTTAATTAAAACTATTGGGTTACGCAATAAATCCCAAACTCATTTTCCGAATACCATTCGTGTGGATACCAATCAATTTTTGTGAATGAACCATCGTACAGTGGGCCAGATAGCAGTCAAAATGGGACAAAAGTCCAAAAATCTGATGTATTGCACTCACATGACTTTCTCTACTCTTGTACTAACCATTCTTACAAACTCTTATTCCTATATCTTCTTCGTGTTAGTTGAGATAAATATTTGCGAATCACCTTATTGCTTACTTCCTTGTAGGTGCAAGGGGAATATTAGAACACATTAGGCTTTGAGCAATAGTTAAATCTTTTAAATCTTTGAGATTACGTTCTCTTTGCATGGTTGACATAAAAAATGAACAACGATGTTATATTTGACGAAAGTTTAAGTATTCCAAAACTAACACAAACAACAAGGACATAAATTGTATATTTTAGCGAGATCTACATTTTTTGTACAATAATATTTTGTCTATCTCTTACTTCTTGTCTATCAGTTATTCAAAATCCATCCATCGTAAACAGTACTACATAGGCTGTCATAAAAATATCTGAAACATGCCATTTTAATCAAAATCGTTAGAACCATTTTCAAGAAAATCAAAATTTGCGAAAAATTTTCTTTGTAAAGGGTAGTTTAGGGTGGAGCAATTTTCTTCAAAACCTTAGTGTCGCATCCTTGAAAGACATTAAACTTAAATACGAACTGTGGTTTTTAACCGAGTTTTCTTTTTGAGTTATGCTGTCCACAGGCAGACAGACACACTCCATATATGGGTCTTTTTCTAAAAAATCTGAAGTGTTGCACTCACATGACTTTCTCTACTCTTGTACTAACCATTCTTACAGACTCTTATTCCTATATCTTCTTCGTGTTAATTAAAATAAACATTTATACAAATTATCGTATTGCTTATTTCCTTGTAGGTGCAAGGGGAATATTGGAATACAGTAGGCTTTGTGCGATAGTCAAATCTTTTAAAGCTTTGAGATTCCGTTCTCTTTGTACACGTAACATATAAAAAAATGAACAACGATGACCCATTTCACGAAAGTTCCAAGTTTTCCGAAACTCGCACACATAACAAGGTATGTCTCCGAAATGGTTCACCCTACAAGAAAATTTATTGAGACATAAATTGTGTATTTTAGCAAGATCTATATTTTTTGTATAGTATAATTTGGTCTATCTCTAACGGTTTACCAGTTATGCAAAAGTCGTCCAGAGTAAAAACGACTACAGGGGCTATAGCCAGAAAATTCAAGATATACATTTCATTTGCCATAAAAATATCTCAAACATATGACATTTTAATCAAAATCGTTAGAGCCATTTTCAAGAAAATCAAAATTTTCGAAAAATTTTACAGGTAAAGGGTAGTTTAGGGTGGGGCTATTTTCTTCAAAATCTTCGTGTCACATCCTTGAACAACATTAAACTTAAATACCAACTTTGGTTTTTAACCAACTTTTCGTTTTTGAGCTATGCTGTCCACAGACTGACAGACTGACACACAGACACACACACGGACCTTTTTATAAAAATGCTTTTTTTGGATTCAGGGGCCTCAAAACATGTATTTCCGGTGAAATCTCGACTTCGAATTTTTGGGTGGAATACAATACTTCCCCTACTTACCAGTAGAGAAAGTAAAATGCTTTTTTTTTAAATTTTGGATTCAGGGGAACATATTTCCGGTGAAATATCGCCATCGAATTTTTGAGTGGAATACAATACTTCCTCTACTTACCGGTAGAGAAAGTAATAAAAATGAAATGCTGAAATAGGTACTTGAAGCTTGGAGGTGAATATATATATTTCACAAACAAAAAATTGTGACAACCGCCTGACATTGCAGGTGACCATAAAGATCCAGAATATAAAGATATGACAAAGTCAATTTTAAGAAGAAAAAAAATGATTAAAATTAATATGTTAAAGTATAGAAAACCATTAATAAATCGTATCTCAGTCCCTTTTGGCACCTCTGAAGAGTGGCTTTGTGTAGGTTAGATAAGTAATTAATTATTCAGCCGAAGATAACGCAGAGCTGCAGTGTGTCATTTCCTTGTTTGTAGTGCTCTGCTAATATTTAAACAGTGATGTAGCTGCTAGAATGAATATTTCAGATGGTGAGTTTCAACTGGTTAATAAAGGTATAGAGCTCGAGTGAGTGAGTGAGTTAGTAGGGTTCAGGGGCCCGTCGACAGCTAGGTTATTAGGGCCCCTATAGAGCTCGATAATGGATATGTTGAAATAGATTACTAATAGGCTTTTGTGTTCTAATACAAATTACATTTTTCCTTCATGACCCTTCACGTTGTTTTATGCGCTGAACAAATGTTACCTTATGTAACATATCCTCAAAGTTTCGTCTGCGTTTTTTTGCGGTTTTGGAATGCAGAGTGTATTTTATCTAACGGAGCGCCGACTTCACATGTCAGTGCATTACACGTCGAGACCTGCACAAGGTATTGTTGGCTAGTAATCAAAATAACAAGTCAGTTTACGACTTTATCATTTCTGAAATAGATAGTGAAGAAGTTTCTTCGCAATTAGTGAAAAACATTGGAATCATTTTACACCAACTTCAGTTCAGGATGGCACAAATTCTACAGAAAAGGAACATTTTGAGTGATTGTTTAAGAATTTCGACAAAACGTTGTTACAGTGAACCAAATGCAAGTAAAGCTACCCCCTCAGCTCCCTTCGGCAGCGGAAAAAACTGTTTCAGAAAGTAGTATGAAATCGAAGAGACGGATAACAGAGAATCTCCGAGAATCAACTAGTACCGAGGAGCCTCCTTTTACCGCTCAATTAAGTCTGAAAAGACCTAGGAAAGCTGATGCAGCGAAAGTACTTGAAACTGCACTAGGCAGTCGCATCAAAGCCACCAAATTATTGTCTTCATTTAAAAACCATCCTTCTGAAAATGTAAATAAGAACAATAGAAATGAAGCATTAGCACTTACAATGGATGTCGAATTCAGTAATAAGGCTCGGAGCAAAGAATAGAAATGCTGACTTATACACCACATGTAATAAAGTACGGGAGGCTAAGCTCATGTGTTACCCAAACAAAGAATGCATTGTCACAGAAATCAGTGCTGAAATAAATTTACAAGAATTGCTAGACCATGCACTTCCACGGATTATTCAATGTATGGAATCAATCCCAGCTATTTTTTTTTTCTCTCAACAGGGTAAACTAAAGTTATTCAGAAAATGGGGCTGTGATGGTAGTACAAGTTATCAAGAATTTAATCAGACGTACACTGATGAAAGTTATTTATCTGGTGCAGACATTTTTTTGGTTTCCCTTGTTATGCTGTTGTTATATGGTGAAGGAGATGACAATACCAAGCTGTACTGACAAAACCCGCGACCATCATCAACAAAATACTGTAGACCTAAGCACATCAAATTCATGTATGAGACTAGTGTTTTAGTGATTTCTTCTGGAATTAAGATAAAATTTAGTGCATTTGACTTACCAACATATACGCTTGAAACTGCACGACTTTTTGTAAACACATACCCCTGGTTTTACCTCTCTGCTAGTGTCCACAAAGTGCTAATTCATGGATCTCAGATCATAAATTCAGCAACGATATCCATTGGTTAACTGTCTGAGGAGGCAAGAGGCACGAAACATTTCTTGGAGGTATGCCATCTTAACAAGAACACACAAACCAATCTTATGGATAATCTAATGTCGCGCAGTAAAAGCTAACTAGTTCACTTTCGCCACATATTTTGTCGCGTTCGTGCTGAATTCCTTTTGGTCAGTCGTCTTGTCGTTAGCCTCGTCGCAGTGTTGCTCTATTATGAACCCGTCATGGAAAGCAGGGCTAATTTCTAAGTTTGCAATTCGTACCTAAGGTCGCTACGTCTGTTGAGCAACTTCTATCAATGGGTTCGGGTCTGATACATTCAGTGGAGTGCAGTGTTTTCAGCTTACTTGGTCTTTGGGGGAATGCATGTATGTACATGTAACCCAATAAGCAGGAGTTAACCGGTAATGCAGTTCATTTTCTTAATTGCCCTCCAAGGTTAAAAGCCTAAACTTTCCAGCGTAATAATTTGGAGCAAATAAAATAATTCATTTTTTAATAGTTTTGGAACTGTTATAAACTAACTAGATTTATCCAGTTTAGAGAATTTTAAAGCTTATTTATCCAGTTGAAAGTATAATTTGGATTCATATTTATTATCATAATTATGATCATAATGAATATTATTACTGTTATTTATGTTATTTCGTATTATAGGTAATTCGAAAATGTAATAGAGTATTCAAAATCGAAAACTTAAAATCTTTAGAAATGCAAATTGTACACTTTTCTGTAAATTAACGTCAAAAATAGACAGGATCGATTTAATTATTTGACGAGATAAACCAATTGAAGAATAACATGAATATTGTTGTAGTTCTTAGAAAGTCTGAAGTATTACCTATCTTTCACACGCTATCCAATCTCATTCAGTAAGACGCTTTGTCTGCCAAATGTAATACTTATGGACAACATGCTTGCTTTTTATTTGTCTAATACGAAAATGTCCACAATTAGAGTCTACAAAAATATGTGTATATATAATATGTATCTTCCCTTTTTATTGCAGATGTATTATGCGTGTTACCAATTTATGTTTTTGTTGTCTCCACCATATATTAACTTAAGTTGGTGCAATATTCTCCAATTCCTCAATACCCGTAGGTAATTGTTGCATGTGTTGAATTACCGATCATTTTCATCCATTTGCCGTGACATAATTATGTACTTCTGGTTATGCAAGCCAGTGCTTGAGTGATTAACTTTTCACTGTTTTCTGAATACACCCTATGAATCTCCAAATGGACACGCGATGCGACACTGATTTTTTTAACTTTGCTACCCCTCCACTTATCAGTGGTACAATATATACCGCTTGACATCTGTTCGTAAATATTCCACACGACTAAACTCAATTGAAGTGACCGACACAAGTATTTGAAGCCGATGAGGCACGATCTCGTGAATGGTAGGTCGGAGGTTCAAATCCGGCCAGGACAGTCTCCCTCTATTGAGATTCTTCCAGGTTTTCCTCAGCCCTCACAACTAGCAAATGCCGTGGAGGTACTTACCATGGAACGTTTCCTTTCTTAAATATGTGACAATATGACAATGTGACAAATCCCACTCCTGACACCACTGTGTCAAATAATACTTACACTTAAATAAGGAAAATTGAAGCTATTAACAGTGAAGCAACAATATTCTAAAGTAAGAACAAATTAGAAACTAAAAACTTCACTTATCTTAGTAATAGGCTATAGCTTTGAGAATGAGTTGGAGACAACTTGAAACCCAGGGTTAGCTTGTTCAAGGAGAACATGCAACATTACTAAGATAAGTGAAGTTTTTAGTTTCTAATTTGTTCTTACTTTAGAACACTTTCACTTACTTTTTCTGTCATTTTATTTCCTTTCTAAAACTGAAGAATCACAAAAGCACAGTCCTCTTCTTTTCTTCGTCGTTAACACAATCTACAATTCGTCGTGATCTTACGGCTCACAGCTGTTCTAACCTCTGGTAACCTTGACATTACTTCACTGTATTTCAATTCTACTCCCTGTCTCACAAACTGCTCCCTACTATACAGCACACCCACTCAATCAGACTTAACGAAAAACAATTTCACAGGCAAACAACTCCAACGCGACGATTAAATTTTTACAACTGTCCCTGACGATACTCAAACTCTCAACACTGAATACACACAAACATGCACACACACACTGCTAACAGTTGTCTGGCTCAATACTTAACGATTCGCTTCTCTCAACATCGCATTCACTTGTACAGGGTGAAACGGAAGTCATTACATTAATTTACATCAGTGATAGATCTCGCTATTTGGAACACATTTTATATCTTATGTTATTGTCTCTGACCATTTCTTACAGGATATTTTAGTTATGTTGCAAACAAGCTGGCAACACTGCAGATTGTGTGGATGTCACTTTCGCTTGATCAGTACATAAACCATCGCAAGGTGTCTCGTGAACGGAAACAAATAACATGCTGTGTCCTTCCATGTTTACTGTGCGAGTGTAGGCCAATCAGAAGCGTTAGTTCCCAAAATACACCAGCTTGCAAGCGATCGGCCTGCTTCCGTCCAGGAACTGGCTCAATTCCCTGGCCAACCTCAACGCAACGTTATCAAGTTTCTTCATGCCTGAAAAAGCTGCTCGGGGTATTCCTTAATTCTTTTAAGGATTAATTATTTCGAAACCCTATGTGGTGTCCCATAAAATTACAACCAAAGCTATGTCAGAAGTAAGTTACTGTACGCATCTTACACGGAAAAAGCTATTATCTTTGTACATTCTTGTGGAATTATGCATCCAGTTTGGAAGAAAAACCATTTATTTTTTGAAATCGGTTACTCAAAGAACAAAATGCCATTAGGCCTTTTTGTTTGCAATGCTTCTATGAAACACATATTAGAAGGAATGTAATAAGTTCCCTTCCAATTGATAGAGCCGAGAATGGCGTAGTATGGATTTTTCTCGAAATCCACCTTTACGTAAATAAGCTCTTCCGGGGAACAGTTTCTCAAACAGTCTGGAATGTTGGACCGCGTATTTAGAAGCCGTGTTATGAGGAAGCTTGACCTTGAGCGACTATGACGATGGCTGCCGATATATTTCATGTTATCACTAATGTCTACCACCTGTGGTAGCATATGTAGGTAGCACGAAGGTTACTAAATACCTCTAAACCCCCTCTTCAAAGGAGTCGGAACCACTCAACGTCTTTTCCCTCTGGCTTAGTACATGAGCTTAATCTGCAACTTCATGTGTTTCTTCAATGTGGTACATACGTCCTCGAATAGGGCAAACAAGGAACGAATGGAGGAACGAATGGTGAGGTGACGAGTGCTGGCAGGTTGAGGACAGCCCGAGGCGTGTCATGAATGTACCTGCCCTTGTCAGGGTTTAACTACTGAAATGACGGGATATGGGGTTTGCAGAATAGCGGCTGTATACTAGGTTGGGATAAATGAACAGTAGTATCATTAATATATATCCTCTTATCATTTTTATATCGTTATTACTGAGGTGAAATTATTTTAACGCTCAGCTACAACCTTCTGCCAGATATTTAGGCAGAAATGGCAAACGGCGTCCATACCTGCATAGGGGAATACTATTTGTTAATATTATCTGCACGAGCGTTCGCAGACCCTTTTCCAGGGGAGTGGGGGGTGTTGGAAGTTTGCCATCAAACAATATTAATTCATTAATTTGTTCTCAAAAGTCATAGTATTTGCTATGGACAACCGTATTAATTTGTGCTAAATGAAAACTGTTCTTTACATCAAAATTAAAATAATGGTCTAATAGTAATTGATTGCACATTCAGTGCATTATCTTATAGGAAGGGGGGGGGGGGGGGTTGACACATTACCTCGGAGCCATCCCACTTTACTTTATTAATAATACAATTATTTTAAGGCGGCGCCATGGCCGAGCGGTTAGAGCGTTCACCTACCACCTAGGCGACCCGAGTTCGATCCCTGGGTCCCGCATGTGGTATTCGTGATGGACGAAGCGGCGTAAATTCAACATATGGGGAAGGTAAACAGGTAAAGAAAAGAAACTAATATGTTAAACATATGGCGTTTTACTCAAGATCGTTACAGCATTTTTGAGAATATAGAAAAATAATGTGATACCTTTTAATTTAAAGGATGGTTTGGATTTGGAATATTTTCTTGAAAATCTTCGTGTCACATTATTACAAGCTTGAAGCTAACAAGTTTGATGCTTTTTTTCGGTTAACGTGCGCTTTTACTGCATACGGCACCGCAGGCGGTGACACTGATGATACATGGAACGAAGATGGAGCACCGGTGGAATGACATGGTGGGGGAAACCGGACAACCCGGAGGAAATCCGCCCATGCGTCGCCTTGTCCACCCCAGATCCCACATGCGGTCGCCTGGGATCGAACCCGGGCCGCTTCGGTGATAGGTGAATGGTTTAATCACTCGGTCACGGCACGTCCAATTTTGATAGCTATAGCGTGTGTAGCAGGCATGTCAAACATCACTCCCAGGGTGTGAAGAGAGGAGTCCACCCCTTCCTAACTGCAGTAGCACGCGCTAGAAGAACCGGTTTTTTATTTGTTTTTCTCGCTCTCCGATTTGAAGGGAGGAAAAATAGCGGAATATTTTCACACTTGGCGAGTGCTGTTTGACATGCCTCTGTGTAGCAATAACAAGCATTAAACACAACTAAAATTCAGGTAATTAAGCGTTTTATAACAAGACTTATTGCAATAGAATTATATCGAATTGTCACCAATAGCTACGTTTTATTTCTTTATTTATTAATTTCTCTATAGTAAGTAAGGAAAATCTTGTTTTTAACTGTTTAATTTGCACAGTTATTAAATTCTATATCATACTAGTATCTAGGGTCTTAATTTGAGAAATAGCTTATTTAAGGTGATTTTTACACTAAGAGGTGTTGGAGCTTCTTCATTAACTTTTACATTGAACACACTAGAATTCATGCTACCAGACTCCGTGGAGGGTAGAAAATTATTCTGGATACGAAAATTTCTCTGCCTAATCGAATTCTGAACATGATAAAAAGCCAGAACGCTGACCACTTGACCGCAGAAGCAGTGTAAGAAATATTGAGTTCACACAAAAAAATTGATATCTCTGTTTTACAGGAAATATATGCTTTGCTGTACTTGAATCTGCCCTTCAAAAATAATTAAAAATTAATTAATGGAAAGGCTCATACGTACGGGTATGGTGTGAGTGTGAGTGTGAGCGTGTGCCTGTGTGTGTGTGTGTGTGTGTGTGTGTGTGTGTGTGTGTGTGTGTGTGTGTGTGTGTGTGTGTGTGTGTGTGTGTGTGTGTGTGTGTGTGTGTGTGTGTGTGTGTGTGTCGTTTTTGAGCTATATCGTTCTCTGTATATGCATCTCACGTAAACACATACATTTCTGCTTTTTTTTTTTTTTTTTTAGGAAGATCAAGGCACCTCAAAATAATACTTTCGGTTATCTCAATATTGAATTTTTGGTCGAAACACAACTTTTCCTCTGCCTAAATAGGCATGTGGTATAGAAGGCAAAAACACATGGTATAAGCTTATATATGCAGGAAGTTAAACTGAATCTTGAGTTGGCGAAGTAGCTTCAATTCAGCGCAACCCAAGTCAAAACGGAGAAAGGCTGCTCCTTTAAGGCCTTCTTCATCTGTGGCTAGAGATCTGTAGAAGATGTCACATTTTATTGGTATACCATACTAATTATTTATTGCTGTAGATATTTCTGCAAATCTTTCACCTAGTCACTAAAGGACACTTGGTAGAGATAGAGAAGCAATTTCCATGCTGAATCTCAATATTATAAAGAATAGATTGTTAAAAATGGTAGGAATACTTTAATGGAAGAACAGGCAGGATTTAGAAAAGGGCGAAGATACATAGACAATGTCTTCTCTCTCAAGCAAATAATTGAAAATGGAAAAGAATTTAATTTAGAAACACGTATTCTCTTTATAGACCACAAAAATGCCTTCGATAAAATATCTAGATTAAAATTATGGGAAATATTAGAGAAAAAGGAATCCCAAAACATTTAATAGAAATAATAAAATGCAGAAATAATATGCAGATACGAGAAAAAAAAGCGTAAATAACCGAGAACCAATGCAAATTTCAAAAGAGTTAGACAATGCTGCCCAAAATCCACCATTCTTTTTAATTTACATATAGGCAAATGATAACAAAATGGAAACAACACACAATAGGAGTTCATTTAAGGACAAGATCAGTAAAACATCATAACAAAAGTTATAAGTGATACCAAATAGCAAAAGCTTATAAATTAGAAATATCTGTGAATAAAGCAAAAGCAATGGCATTCAAAGATATCCATACAGTTCGGTCAAAAATAGTTTTAGAAAATAACATAGTTGAACAGGTCTCAAAATTTAATTACCTCAGGTGTGAAACAACATACAGAACAGAAATAGATATTGAATAAAATTAAATAAATTCAGCTACGTAATAGGTACAATAAAAATAACCTTAAAGAATAACTCAAGGAACGAATCCATAATAAAGCTACACAAAACGATAGCTGCCCAGTTTTAACATATAGCTCTTAAACATGGATAATGATGGCACAACAAAAGAAAGGAACTTCCTCAGAGTAATAGCTGGATAAACAAGACTAGAAACAATAAACAAAACGATCAAACACATCAATTAAAAGCAGATGAGTTAAACAAAACAAGAATAGAATACGGAACTAATTGGCGACAGCGATTAAATATAATGGAAGAAACTAGAATTCCCAAAATAGCAGATATCAACCACAAGGACAAGGAACTTAGGACGACTTAGGAAAAGGTGGAAGGAACAAGACTGTGGAGCCGGAACAGGCTAAATGGTCTAAGCCGCGTTGAAGAAGAAGATGAAGAAGAAGAGGAAGATGAAGAAGAAGAAGAAGAAGAAGAAGAAGAAGAAGAAGAAGAAGAAGAAGAAGAAGAAGGAGGAGGAGGAGGAGGAGGAGGAGGAGGGTTTCTTGAAATCTATGCAAGCTACCATAACGAAAGCTATGCCGCTTATAAAACAATTTCTTCTAATTCAAAAACCATGGTCAATTCATACCTTAGGTTAATAATTGCGAACTTATTTATATTTCAATAAACAAGAAATTTTGAAAATTTTTCACAATTTCTTTTTTACTTTCTCTACTGGTAAGTAGGGGAAGTATTGTATTTCACCCAAAAATTCGATGTCGAGATTTCACCGGAAATATATGTTTTGAGGCCCCCTGAATCCAAAAAAAGCATTTTTAGAAAAAGGTCCGTGTGTGTGTGTCACTGTCTGTGAGTCAGTCTGTGTGCCTGTGGACAGCATAACTCAAAAACGAAAAGTCGGTTAAAAACCAAAGTTGGTATTTAAGTTTAATGTCTTTCAAGGATGAGACACGAACATTTTGAAGAAAATAGCCCCACCATAAAGTACCCTTTACATGGAAACTTTTTCGAAAATTTTGATTTTCTTGAAAATGGCCCTAACGATTTTGATTAAAATGTCATATGTTTGAGATATTTTGATGACAAATGAAATGTATATCTTGAATTTTCTGGCTATAGCCCCTGTAGTATTTACTCTGGACGACTTTTGCATAACTAGTAAACCGTTAGAGATAGACTAAATCTTACTATACAAAAAAATGTAGATCTTGCTAAAATACACAACTTACGTCTCAATAAATTTTCTTGTAGGTTGAACCATATTCCTTGCTATGTGTGTGGGTTTCGGAAAACTTAAAAGCTTTCGTGAAATGGAACATCGTCGTTCTTTTTTAATATGTTAAAGTGTGCAAAGAGAACGGAATCTCAAAGCTTTAAAAGATTTGACTATCGCACAAAGCTTACTGTATTCTAATATTCCCCTTGCACCTACAAGGAAATAACCAATAAGATAAATTGTACAAATGCTTATTTTAACACCAAGAAGATATTGGAATAAGAGTTTGTAAGATTGGTTAGTGCAAAAGTAGAGAAAGTCATGTGAGTGCAACACATCAGATTTTTCAGGTATATTTTTCTTCTAAACAATTATAGTGAGACCTTTGGATAGGACGGACGGGTCCAAGCAACTTCATAGCACATGACGTACCGGCGAGTAGCCACATTATCATCATTCTGATTATCATCATTATCATTATTAATATTATTTTAGGTTTAAAGATGCTCAACTACTTGGTCCTACTTGCATTGTTTTTGCCCTTAAAAACAGGATCATGGCGAAAGCCAGAGATAAGAGTGGTCAGACTGCCTCGCACGAGTGCTGTGTGTACGTGACTGTCAACAATCGAGAAGGCAGAAACAAAAGCGGTTACGAGAGCGTTCGCGAGTTTTCTAACTGCGTCACTTCCGATGCGCGAGCGCATCCGTGTGACACCATCCCCAGGATATAAGGACACCAGAGTAGAACACAGCAGCGAGTAAGTTTTAGAGTTGAGTTACGGACATTAGTGGATCAGTGCCAGTGAGTGTGAGACAGCTGTGCGTGTGTGCATCGTCGTGATATACACGTCGGGTATCGTAGGAAAATTCAACTAGCGTCCCGAGTGATTGTAACGTCGTAATTAGGATATTAGAGACAGCGGAAGTGAAGAAAGACACTGAAAGGATTGAGCAAGGTTACGAAAAGTAGAAATTGTGAGTTGTGGTAGTCCGAAAGAATGTAGACTGTTAACGACGAAAATAAATCTGTATTTGTGGTAAAATTTTAGAAGACAATAAAGCGATAGAAAGTAACCGCACTGATTTTTGTCCGTTGCCACAATATACGAACATGACGTACATTTTATTTTTAATTTTTTTTCGGGTATTTATAATATTTTTGGGAATTTCTACAAGGGAAACATAAAAGCTTTCACCGACTGTTTAGAACAATACGTTTTGATATGTACTTTTTTTTTTTTTTCTTTTTAGAAAGGTGTTCCTGATGTTTAAAGGACACAAGTGTTTCAGTAAATGGCTAAACAAGATACTCGGAGATGCTGGCAGCCATATTGAAATCTCGATTTATATCTGCACTTAAATACCCTTAAATGTTGCAGACACAAATAAATCTTATATGTACATATTTATTAAACTACGGAGATCAATATTACGCACAAAACCAAAAATAATTTTTTTTAGGCATTTGTCTCTACCGGAAGTGGAAAAGCACTTTCTATCTGTAGTTCTGCATGTACGACCAGAAAGTGGTAGTTTGCTGGGCGAGTGAGATAATTGCGGCCTCGGTAACGATCGGCTGGAATATCGAAGCGAGTGCACCATCCATCAAAATAGCTAGAAGATAAGTGTACTGCATTGCACCTAAAAATCTCTTATCCAGAGTTTGCCAGAAATGCATGATTTGAGGCCTTCTGAATTTAAAAAAAAAAAAAAAAAAATTAGTAAAAGGTTCGTGTGTGTGTGCGTGCATGTGTGTGTGTGTGAGAGAGAGAGAGAGAGAGAGAGAGAGAGAGAGAGGGGGGGGGGGGGAGAATGTAGTATATAGTATATCCCCAAAACGAAATGTTTTATTAATATCAAACTTTGACATTTTTTCCACGTTTTCAAGAATCCGACACGAAGATCATTAATATAAAGTTTCCATCACTATGGCAACCTTAATATGATATATTTTTCAAAATGTTCGGTTTTCTAGAAGCATGGCTCCAAGAATTTTTATTAAAATACCAGATGTTGATACCGAAATTACTGATGGATAGCATTAATATAATGATATAATATATAATGATGGGGATATAGCTAAATAATCTCCAAATAGGTTCGGTGTATTAAAATCAATGCATAATGTAGTAAGTCAGTATTGCATTGTGAGAGAACTGAAAGGGTCATTAGCTTACTTCCATATTAACGACAAGCAATTATTAAGACAATGTAGCTAAGGCAATTAGGGCTCTAGTGACATTACGTCAACAAGAAAACCACTAACTCAGAAATGGTTAAAAAATCAGTTATGTTCAGAAGGCACGGAGGCATAGTCCTGAAACTTAGAAAAAGCGAAAGGTATTCTCAGAATTTAGCATTTGGTGGTTGCGGTGGTCGTGGTCGTGGTCGTGGTGGTGGTGGTGGTCGTGATCGTGGTGGGGGTGGTGGTGGCGGCGGTGGTAGTTGATACAGAAGCCTATTACGTTGAGCGACATCTTGATAAGGTTACACCTTCAGCGAGACTGTTTCCTACCTGGAAGTCGATTCTGAAGCTGCTCATCTTTTCCTCGGCTCCGGCTGGAAATTTCTGGAAATTCTCTCGAGCTGAGTACTCATTCCCCGTTAAAGGGAATCTCCGATCTAGGGACTGAACGTGGGAGATGGAAACAGTACCCTTCACCTTGATTTCAAAGATTGCACATCTATTTGTCACTTTTATACACACACCTCGTGCGCTCACAGAAACACTTGTTAACGTCAGAATACTGCCAGTGAATATGCTTCCTTAGCTCCACTCTTACACGAAGTCGTCGATGTTGAATAGTTAAAAGATCACCGATTACTTATCCCTGACGTGAATAATTGCATTCGTCATTTGAACTGCTCTCAGCATCTGATTTTGGCGCGTACTTCTTATACGGCGATTTTAGCTCGCGCACACCTCTGAGGTATTCGAAGAACTTCCTAGATTTCCTATTTACTCCTCTATGTAAAAGACAGAGCCTGGGTTTTATGTTCATTAAATACGGTCGCTTTTACACTCCTGGGCGGTTTTCTGGTTCTCTAAGGTTGGCTGCACTGCTATTGGATCGGAGAGCGGGAAGTGAGCACAACTTTCTCCCACTTGTTATATTTGTGCGAGTCCAAGTTTTATTTTGTTTTGCTCAATGTGTTGCTGTGAAGCAGATATGGAATCTCTCTACAGTTAATTAACGTCAGTAGCCCCGTAGTATCTTTCAAGTTTTCCAGTGGCTGTGAAAGTGAGTTTACTTAAGTGGCTGGGTTCAAAACAACGTGCTGGGGATGAAGATGAAGAATCAAAGAATATGGTACTAAAAGGTGGGTGATGGCTCAAGTAAAAACAAAACTGGATGGAGTTCGGAGAACATTAGTTTCGTTAAAGACAGAGCCTGGGTATATGTTGCTGAAACCTGTGATGCAGATTCAAGGGAGAATCTAGATTATGGTTCTGTACCTTCTACTATCGACTGTGAAATTCAAGGACCCAGCAACCGAAAACAAGATTTTTCAGACTGTTGGAACAAGTTTGTCAGAGAACAAGTGGTTATTTGCATAAAATAAAAATTTAGGCTGCAATACTATATGTAAAGAGGAAAGTAAATTAGGATTAGGAGTTTCTAAAGGGACAGAACTTATGCCAATGAAAGTATGGGTAGAATGCAAGGCTCATCCCAAATATTAATCAACAACAAACAAACCTTCGGAAAAAATATTTGAGTACAAAAATTCAGAATCTCACAAAAAACTATGTTAATAAAACCAGAATCTAATAAAAAGATATTTGAAAGTTGCTTGAACACTATGAAAGTCAAACCTTAGAAACCGCCGTTCAAGTACTTCGAACAGCATACTCAATTGCGAAAAGAAATAGACCCTTCGTAGACCTGCAGGCTTATGTTGAACTTCAACAGTTAAATGGTTTAGATATGGGTCGAGTTCTTCATACAAATTTTAGTTGTGCTAATATTATTTAACACATTACACAGGAAATGAGAAATAAAATAGCAAAATCTATAACAGAAAATCAGAGGAAAATCAGTATTATGATTGACGAATCAACAACAGTTAGTGTAAAACTTGATTCAATATTATGTTGGAGATGTGCTGTTTCAGATAATTCTGAAGTTGTTTCCGTTTTCTGGGATATGATAGATTTCGAATCAACTACAGTAGATGTTATTACTCGAGAGATATTGAAGAATCTTTCTTCATAGGGGATGAATGAAAACTTTCTGACAGAACATTTAGTTGGACTAGCATGTGATTGGACCTCTGTAATGTTAGGTTGAAAAAATGGAGTTGGAGCACAGTTTTTAAAGTTATTCCAGATATAGTAATCTGGCACTGTTTAAACCATCGCTTGGAATTGGCCATTTCTGGTATAAGAAATGAAGTTACAGGTGTTGACCATTTCCATTCTTTCTTTGACAAATTGTACTCTTTATACAGCATGTCTTCCAAAAATCAAAGGGGACAACATTTGTACTGCTTCACTGGAAGAAAGAGATAAGAAGAGTGGGAAAATATTTACAATAAGATGGGTAGCATCAAATCAGAGAACTGCAAAAGCTGTCTGGGAAAACTGCAGTGCTCTAGTAAAACATTTTAGTGAGGCCAGAAATGATCACCAGAGAGACTCCAAAGAAAGGGCAAAATTCCGAGGTCTAGAAAATATGTTAACATGCGTAGAATTTCTAGAAGATATTGCAATTATGTATGATGCTCTTGTTGAGTTAGCTGATTTGTCATTAGAGTTAAAGAAAAAAGAGACAAGTCTGACAGAGGCTCAAAATGCAATCAAACGCACTGCATATATGTGCAACTCAGCTTCTGGGGAATACTACAAAACAGTTCTTAAAGAAGCAGAAAGCAAAAACTTTAGAAACATTAAACTATGATTCTAAAAATGTTTCAAAAATTGACAGAAAGCAATTTTTCAGAAGTGTTGTGAGCAATTTAAGTAACAGGCTAATGGAAAATGTGTCCCCATCATCTTGGTTCTAGCTCTAGTCAGCAGACACACGAGAGAATGACAAAAGTTATGATTCAGAGGTACTATACACAAATAATTGACCTTCCACTTCTAGTTTAGATATCTGCTATGGTGATGAGAGTGTTGGCAACCTTTGTGACTTCTTCCACATGTCAGACAAGAGGAGGTACATTTGTGCTTTTAGATAGTATGTCGAGACCAAGGAAATTTCAGTTGAGCTGATGCCTTTAATCAAGACTGTACAGACCATTCCTATCTCTACAGCAGAAGCTGAAAGAGCTTTCAGTACCATGAATGAGATCCACACCGAAAAGAGAAATAGGCTGCTGGTTGCAAGATCAAGCGGACTTTTTTCATAAGCTGCGTTGAACCTCCTGTGCATATATTTAACACACAACCATATGTCAAGTCATGGCTACGAAAAGGAGAGTTCAGCTGATGAAACAACTTTTCGGAAACCGCTTGACCGCTGATTTTGACACCCAATTCGAGTCCATTTGGAAATTGCTGAATTAAATTAATAAGTTGAGTTCCTGTAAATATTTTGTTCCAAGTAAATCATTGTCAATATGCTACATAGCCTGCCAACATTTGAAGGGCTTAGTGGAATAAGGGGGTATCCCTCAAAATTGTGTTTTTGAGATATTTAGTACTTTATTAGATTTTCCATAACTCAAACAAAAAAATTACCAATCACTAAATAATTTTGGTACTAAATTACAAAGGTTTTGAACTAACTTTCTGCAAATGTAAGGCACAGTAGGTTGATTTATAACATAAGGGACATTTACTTAATTTCAAGACGGCATACAATGTTCTACATTAAAAGTGACAATCGCAATTTCCAAACATCATAATCAAATGATTTCACCTTCCTTGTTCTCTCCCACTTCACACAAGTTTCAAGTTTTAAAGTTTATTTTATTAAGAAAGTATTGGCCTGGTGCCGGTACGGCGGCGCCGTGGCCGAGCGGTTAGCGCGCTCGCCTACCACCTAGGCGGCCCGGGTTCGATCCCAGGGACCCGCATGTGGTATTCGTGGTGGACGAAGCGGCGTCAGGGCGGGTTTTCTCCGGGTACTCCGGTTTCCCCCGCCATTTCATTCCACCGGTGCTCCATCTTCATGTATCATCAGTGTCACCGCCTGCGGTGCCGTAGTAGTAAAAGCGGGCGTTAAACACTACAACAACGGTGCCGGTACATTGGGCCCGGCTTACAGGCTATAATTTACATTTATATATATGATTAACTTTATTCCTATTTACATCATTTTTTATGTACATAAAACCCATACGGTTACCACCATTAGGTCACCGAGAATAGTTTATAATTGTCTTTTTTAGGGTTCTATTTCTTCTTTGTGTTATATACATATGTACATATTTACACTATTTACACTCACGCATTCACCCACGCACACATTCATTCACACACACATACACGCTCACACACTCATCTTCACTGGGCACACCAGAAATATGCGTCCCAGCTCGCGCACTGTCCTATTTACACTATATACACTGTCCCGCGGTGGCAGCTCCTGAATGTTCTCCGAGGCAAGGGCCTCTGCCGGAACATGTATGTGGTCTAGGAACGAGGCTGCGTGGCCGCGCATTAGTCGAAGAGCCGAGCCGCTTCTAGAACATTCTTATCCTGGTATGCTAGCGGTGCTTCGGCTCGCCTTTGCCAATGTTGGCGATCACGTCATTTTCATGGTTCCTAATGCGCGTCCACGCCGCCATTGCTCTTTTTTCTATTGCCTCCGGGATGAATGGGATCCGGGTTTCAAGGTGTAGAGTTTGGGTGGTGATGAGGAGTGGAGCAGAGAGGATTTTTCTGAGGGAGAAGTTTTGGAGGGTTTGAAGTTTCAGGGCCGTTTTGGAGGCATTAGCCCAAGCGACACATGCATACAGGACCACCGATAGAATAAATGACCTATATAGTATCAGTTTTTACTTCAGTCGCAACTGTTTACTGCGGAAGATGGGGGCGCACAACTTTAGCCGCTGTCTGCCTTTATTGGCGCTATTTTTATATGGGTGGACCAACACATTGTGCGGTCCAAGGTGACACCTAAGTATTTAACCTGCTGGCGGCAGTGCACCGACCGTTAGGTCCATTGCCAATGTGTGACGCCGCTTGGAGAAATGAACCAGTTGGCATTTGTCGGGGTTAATTTTGATTTTCCAATCATGTTACCATGAGAGGAAGTTGTTCACATAACGTTGCATTTCTGCAAGGCCAAAACGTGGATTTCTATGGTGGTTGTATATTGCAGTGTCGTCAGCATACATGGCGACCTAGCATCTGACGTCCACTGGGTAGTCATTAGTAAATAGTATATACAGAAAGGGTGACATTATTGCCCCTTGTGGGACGCCAGCTCGCATCGCTCGCTCTCGAGAGGAGGAGTGGCCCACTTGGACGTAAAACTGCTCTTTTTCTAGAAAATTGTGCAGCAAGTATAGATAATTTTGAAGAGCCGGGAAATTGTGGTTCAGTTTGTAAATGAGGTCATTGTGCCAGCACCGGTCAAATGCGACTTTTACATCCAGAAATAGTGCCAACGCTGAAGCCCCATTGTTAAATTGCTCTGTTACGTCATCAGTTAGCCTGAGGAGCTGTAATTCGGTGGAATGTCCTTTTCTAAAGCCAAACTGCGATTTTGAGAGTTCATGTGTTGCCGAGACTTATTTTTGTAGTCGAGAAAGGATGCATTTTTCGAGCAATTTACCAATAGTAGACAAGAGACTAATGGGGCGGTAGTTTTTCGGTTGTCTGGTGCTTTTCCCTTGCTTTGGGAGCATGATAACCTTGGCTCGTTTCCAAGTGTAGGGGAAATAGCCTTGCTGCAAACAGGCGTTAAATATCTTTGTTAGTTGCACCAGAGCTTTTCTCGGGAGATGCTTAAGTTCCTCATTAGTCACTTTGTCTGGGTCGGCAGCTTTCTCATTAGGTAATTTCCTAATGAGCTTGTAAACTTCCTGAGGTGTTATTAGGGATAGCTGTTGCTCTTGCTTCTGCGCCACCCAGCTTTGTACCCATGTCTGTACCTCCCGTTCTAAAACACGGTTGGTAACTGGGTTTTCACTGAATCTGTCTTCAAGACAGTCAGCGAAGACCTCGGCTTTCTCCTCTTCGGAGAAGTGCAGGCCGCTGTGAGTGTGCAGCGCCTCAGTTGCGGAGTTGACGCTCGTGGAAACTTTGAAAGCCTTGAGTAATTTCCACAAAGAAGAGTCCGAATGGGTGGTACTCAGCATTTTGTTTTCCCACTGTTCAGTTTTATGGATTTTAATTTGACGCCGAATGATGTTGCGTAGCCACTTTATATTCAGGCTGACGGGTGTATCGCCACAGTTTTGTCAAGCGTCGTCTCCGCGCAATGAGTTGCTCTACCTCGGGGTACGTGCAAAAACCGGGTGGTCTTGTGGTGTATGTGGTAGCACTTCTCTTGGCTGTGTGTAGCGAGGCAGTAAAGTTTGCAATGATGACATCTATGTCTGCCTCGCCATAGTATGATAGTGTGGGTTGCGCCATCTCGTGCATTTCGATGGTGAACTTATTCCAGTCGGTGTCTGCCCTCTTTCGAGGGCCAGAGACACCGGCTGAAATACCATCCTGTATGTCGAAATGCACAGGAAAATGGTCGGAGTCCAGGCTGTGATACACAGTAAAGTTATTTAACAGTGTCGTATTTTTTGTGAGTACGATGTCCAAAATCTCAGGGTCAAAGTGCCCTGATCGATGCCAAAAGGTGGGTTATGGGGGGAGATGTACCTCAATGTCATCATTGTCAGTTATAAGTTGGACCAGGAGATTTCCCGCCGCGTTTGCCCGGCGTGAAAACCACCAGGGGTGCCAGGCATTGAAATCTCCTGCAATTATAGCATGCTCCTCTAAAGCGAGGATTTGTTCGAGGTCGCGTATGAAATCTGGGGAGTTGGGGGGGCCGATAAAGTGCTATCAGCATCACCGTTTGACTATTAACACATGTTTTAAGAGCTGTGCACTCTAACTCTGCCATTGCAGGTAGCGTAACAGAAGCATGAGCAATAGTATTTCTAAGTAAAATAGCAGTCCCTCCCCCTTGTCTGCCAATTCTGTCGTTTCTGGAGCTTAAAAGTGTGCTCGCGCTTTAATTTTGTTTCGCAGATGAATGGGACGTCAATTTTGTTACGCCGTAGGTAGTTTTCAAGTTCGTGTTGCTTCCTGTGGATGCCATCTGCATTCCACAGAAGTGCGCGAGTTAAAGTTGAGCCTCCCCTTATATAGGCCATTTATTCTAAATGAGTTCAGAGGAGACATATGATGGTCTCTATTTTCTCCCAAGTGCTGTTTCAGATCTTGAATTTGGCCAGGAAAGGCTGCACCTTCATCAATAATGATGGCAAATTTAGGTCTTTGAAAATATTTGGTATGTCTTTTATCCCACTCAGATCACGCGTGGGCGCCTGTTGGGGTAGTGAAGGGGGACCATTCACCACTTCACACATGCTGTCTGATTCCAAATTTAAATAAAATTCATGGTACACGGGGGGAAGGGGGATATGAACTTCAACAATGAGGTTATGTCTCGATATTTTGCTTCTTTGATTGGCCTTCCATTAGGATACTTGGGTATGAAGACAGTGTTTGATTTTCTCTGTTGCTTTTCTTTTCCTTTTTGAAAACTGATGGTAGTGTAAGGGCCTAATTGACTATGTGAAACACACTCCACTTTATGCCCACCCTCAAACCTTAGAATGGGTGCTTTCCGGAAGTCCACATTTGCACCAGAATGGGATGTTTGTTAATTTACTTGTTAATGGAGCCAGACTAACAAAATCTTTTCTCTTCATTTCCAGTACAGAGAATGGATTCTGCATCCTTGCATTTTGTATAAGTTTTGCCCATTCCTCAGGTGTATGCACATACTGGGTATGTCATTTTAAGTTTCCAATAATGCCAAAATCTTCATCATATGGCACATATGTATGGCCTGGAACCAGGAACCTGTGTTATATGCTCTCAAACCAGCCCATTTCAATCATGTAGATCCATACACACATGATAGCAAAATTTTTATTTTGTCCCACGCAAGAATCACTGTACACAATAAGTTTCTTCATGTCACCCCGAATTTTGAGTACCACCTGGAGCAAACAACTACCTATTTCATCAGTTCCTCGTCCTGCAATAGACTCTGGCCAAATATAAATAAAGGCATTGTTCGTATTACAAATATGAATGCCAAAGTTGTAAGTCCATAGTTGTCTCAAATAAAAGCACCCTCTGTTGAAATCATTGGTGTTGGCAGTGCTTGTTGTAAATCCATTGTTATAACCAATGTGTCACATGTTTCATCAAGAGCCATTTTCTTCGCTTCCGAAAGGCTTTTGTATGCCATATCCACTTTCTTAGATGCAGTCGGTGACTTCATGGAGTTTCATCAACCGGGACATATACTGCTTCATCGCAAGCCTTAAGTGTCACTACGGGGAAGTTTAAAACCAATATTGAAGTGATTGTTGAAAATATATCTGTACTTATGTAACTTCAGGTGAATAAGCTCGCTTTCACTGCACCACTTCGCGTACAAACAATGCATTTCCTCAACTGCATTGACACTGAGAATATATTGCTTATTTGGATTTTGTGAAAGGGAGTAATGCGACTTGTATCTAGGAAGTAATCGGATATGTTGTTTAGTATATTCCACATCTTGTTTGCATGCATGAGACCTGTTATGATGCTTTCCTCGTCTATCAAGTCTAGGTGTGCTTAAAGATGTTTTACCAGAAGTGGATTCAGGAACAGTTGAAACAAAATACGACCAAAATTAATATTTAAAATATTACCCTACTGTTAGAAGCCTAACTACAATATTAAATGAGGTCTACATTATTTTATGTGGGCCTACATGTAATTTTCCCCGGAATGTCATGTTTTATTTAAGTTTATTAAAATAACCATGTTTATTGGTAAACTAATCTTCAAATTATTTACATTAAACAAAACTCGATTTAAATTTCCTACTTGTCAACGAAATGTTGGTATTTTAAAATTCATTCGCTTCTTTGAGATTTGATGTACAAATGAAAAGGCACTTCTATACACTCTGATGTCCATGCTATTTTTACACTTAAGGTAACAGTACCTGGGCGACCGAGCTTCGCTCGGCGTTTTTCGCCTCTGTTTTTGTGAAATCCTGTTTTTTGTGGGAGAAGATACTTATTCAGATAAACTGAAAGTCAAAACGTTAACTAAATATCAATTTTAGTCGCAATTGTGAAGAGTCATTTCCAAGATACAAATATTTCATAAACACCATCATTTCAGCTGTAAAACGTCTACTGCTGAACGCAGACCTCCCCCATAGATATCCACCCAGTTTGAGGTTTTCGTTAAGCATTTGTTCCATTATGGAGTTCAGTTCTTTGCTGCTGCGATTGACTCCAGGGCGTTAACACATTCGCCAAGGTCCTTTATCTTTCCGTCCAGTTCTTCCATGGCTTCCTTTACTCTGGCCAGTCGCTGGTTAGTATTTTCCAATAGAGCTGCCTTCATATTACACATTCCCATCTTCTTTTCTGTTTCGGAGTTTACATTTTCAGTTTGCCTTCCATTTTTGTTTTCATTTTGTCCATCTTTGTTCCTATATTTTCTATTCCGTAGTTTACATTTTTCCAATTCGGTTTTCATATTTGTTTCCTCTGCCGCATTCCAGAATTCATTTCATTTCCCATTATGTCCATCTTGGCTAACATTTATTTCATCAACTGTTCCATATCGTGCATTTCGGCGCACTCCTGACATCAATTGTGATTACTTTACTTTTTTAAAATATTTCTTTACTTTTTATTAAAACATCGCAGCAATACTAAGCAAAAACACTGTTGAACAATAACAAATACTACAGGAAGAAAAGCTGGTTGATAAAGCCATGTGAATTTACTACGCATATCTGTTTCAATCATATAGAAAATTGTATGAATTGTTCGTAATTGCTCTCTGAAACGGGAGTAGTGAAAGAAATGTGATTGTGTTTAGTAAAATAAAAATGAGTAGAAAAACCGTGTGAATGTTATACGTTACACTTATATTTCAAGTGCATGGAAAAATGTATGTTTGTAGAAGAGGGAGTAGTATGTTAGGTAAAAGAAAAAGGAGTAGAGAAAACCATGTGAACGTAATACGTTGAGTGGTAAAATGGATTGCATAAAAACCTTCGCCATGAAAACAATTAGATATATCACTTTTCATGGCTATCGGTCAACCTGTTTTGGAATTTATCCCCTCTTTAATATACGATATGTATAGGCGTTGGTATGTATGAAGCTGATAAAAGATAGGGAATAACATGTAAATTGTTACGTAAAACAATAGTGAGTAGAGAAAATAGTATGAATATAATACGTTCTATTTTTTTTTCAAACATATCAAATTGTATGAATTATGTTGAAGGGCGAGTAGCGAAAGAACTGATGGTGCCTCGTAAAGGAAGAATTAGTCGAGGAAGTCGTGTGAATGTAATACGTTGCATTTATATTTCAATCATAGAATATTATATGAATTGTATGTTGAAGGGCAAACAGAGGATAAATGAATGTGCTACATAAAAGAAATGCGAGTAGAAAACCATTTGAAAGTAATATATTTTGTAGTAAAATTGTTACCATAAAAAATTTCCCCATGAAAAAACACATACGTGCCGAATTTCGCGGTGATCGGTTAAGCGGTTTTCGAGCTTAACAGTTAGATATATACAAACGTCCAAGTTGTATAGATGATATGAATTGTTTGTAGAAGAGTGAGTAGAGAAAGAGATGTGAATGTGTTACCTAAAAGTGAGCATAGTAAACAGTGTGAATGTAATACGCAGAATTTCTATTACAAACATACACAAAATTGTATGACTTATTTCTAGAAGAGTGTGTAGAGAAACAAATGTGTTTCCCAAAAGCAAGTAGAGAAAACAGTGTGCATGTAATACGTAACATTTCTATTTCAAACATGCACGAAATTATAGGACTTATTTGTAGAAGAGTGAGTAGAGAGAGATGTGAATGTGTTACCTAAAAGTGAGTAGAGAAAACAGTATGAATATAATATGTAGCATTTCTATTTCAAACATACAGAAAATTGCATGACTTATTTGTAGAAGAGTGAGTAGAGAAAGAGATATGAATGTGTTACCTAAAAGTGAGAGGCGAAAACAGTGTGAATGTAATAGCATTTATATTTCAAACATATAGAACATGGTGTGACTTATTCTAAATGTGCGGATAAAAATGTTTTTTGGTGCAAAACCACGTTTTTATGGAAAATTGTTTATAGAAGAGTGAGTAGAGAAAGATGTGAATGTGTTACCTAAATACGTAACATTTCTATTTCAAACATGCACGAAATTATATGACTTATTTGTAGAAGAGTGAGTAGAGAGAGATGTGAATGTGTTACCTAAAAGTGAGTAGAGAAAACAGTATGAATATAATATGTAGCATTTCTATTTCAAACATACAGAAAATTGCATGACTTATTTGTAGAAGAGTGAGTAGAGAAAGAGATATGAATGTGTTACCTAAAAGTGAGAGGCGAAAACAGTGTGAATGTAATAGCATTTATATTTCAAACATATAGAACATGGTGTGACTTATTCTAAATGTGCGGATAAAAATGTTTTTTGGTGCAAAACCACGTTTTTATGGAAAATTGTTTATAGAAGAGTGAGTAGAGAAAGATGTGAATGTGTTACCTAAAAGTGAGTAAAGAAAACGCTGTGAATGTAATATGCATGTATACAAAAATTTAATCAAATCTTTAGAGCTATTTCTGAAATACCGTGAGTATATACAAGAGTTGCACCGTGGAGGCGGGAATAAAAAATGTTATTTTTTATGTAAAATCGCGTTTTTTCGGGAATTACACCTATATAGCTGAACTTAAAAAGCAAAACCCTATCTGATTACAAAATTTGATCGAAATCGTTAGAGCCGTTTCTAAGTTGCGGGGAATATGTATATACATGAATTGCTCGTTTAAATATATAAGATTTAATGCTGTTATGTCTCGTAGTTTCCTCGGCATTTACTATCTTTAAAGTATTCTCTCTTGCAAGGAATATCTTTTATAAGGCCAGAAAACGAATATTCCAATCCTCTAATTTATAAAACCCCTTGAAAAGTTTCTTCTTCTCTTCTTCTGTAATGTGTTTGTAACCACACCATTCAGTTTTGCAACACTGGATATTGGTAAATGACATATCAGGACAAGGGCTTCCAACAGGAGTGGGATAGCCCCATATTCCACTTAGAATACTTTTTTTTTTTTTTTTAATGATTTATTGATTGATCAGCGCATGTGCGCTCTACAGACCATTGTTGAAATACACATAACAATAAATAAAATATAATAAGTAACATTGAAATGTGGTAAACCCCATTGGGCCCCTCACTGACAGTATTAGTTTAAATTAAATCAGATCTTGCTGTGATAACTGGTCCAGTGGTAGACGACTCTTGATGCGGGTTGGAAAGCTGGATTTTCTGCCAAGAGAGTAGTGAATAGATCCAGGAACGTTCTTTAGATTGCCGTAAAACTGTTCGCCTTGTGAAGAAATTGACTGTTGAATGGTACTGAGTCCAGTTTCTCTGTGTAGTTGATTGTTTCTGACAAACCATGGCGCATTAGTTGAGATACGTAAGATTTTGTTTTGAAACGTTTGGATGCGTTTAATTTCTGCATCACTGGCTCCTCCCCAAATTGGACAGGCATATAGTAAAAGCGGCCTTAAAAGAGTTGTGTAGAGTAGTATGCAGTTTTTTAACTTAAGCGAAGATTTTTTGTTGAGAAGTGGATAAAGTTTTGTCAGTCTTATTTGGGCAAGTTTGAGTTTGTTACTTATATGTGACTTCCACGTGAGTTTTCTATCAAACAGTACACCAAGGTATTTCACCGTTTCTCTGTCACTTTTCCAGGGTATAGAATTTGTTGCTATCGTTACTGATGGTGGATATTCCGGTCTGCATAATGAAAACACCATTGCTTCACATTTGTCATGGTTGAGAGAAATGCGCCAGTTGTCAAGCCAGGGTATGATTAAGTTTAAGGCCTCTTGAAGGCGATTTCTAGCGGTGTGTAAATTACGATGGGTTGCATAGATAGCAGTATCATCGGCATACATTGCTATTTGAGCTGTGGGCGTTGTAGGTATGTCAGAAGTGAACAAGTTGAACAGAATTGGACCCAATATTGAACCTTGTGGAACACCTGCTGTTACAGGTCTGGTAGAAGATCAGAATACTTGAGAACTCTTCAAAAGACTTTTATCTATTTCTCCAATGTCAGATGGGCTATCCCCATTCTTAATAGTTCAATAAACAAACACTAGATGGACTCAGGTTACATAATATGCGACTAGTTCATGTTTGACCAAAATAAGGGATACCCCCTTATTCCACTAAGCCCTTCATTTCTAAAAGTTGCACATTTTGGGAAATTGAGCCTATGTTACAGTTTGTTTCTTGTGTGTGATCTAGTTGTTCAACAAGATGGTTAACACAGGAAAAGAACTCTTATTCCTCATATTCCAGCTGGTGGCTTATCTAAATTTCTGTCTTCTTCCCCTACTTCTTCTTGAGTCTCTTTGTCGCCATTTAATTTTGCTGACATCATTGCACTTAATGTAACGCTATATCCCGTGCATAATTCTCAGGCTAATACCTCGGAACAATTGCGTCCAAGAAGCTAGGATTTTATTATCTGATTCACGTTAGTTGGCAATGGATGATTATGAAATCTAGACCGTTGATTTGAGAAAAAGAACTCTCAGTACGTCTTGATTACATTTTGATTCTATAAGATATACTCTACTGAACGTAGGTGACCCACAACAAAGCTTTCATTGAAATATTTCAGTGTTATAAAACGCTTCCGCGGGCTATAGTATCACTTTCAAACACTGTCATTTCAATCAGAGTAAGCAGCTAGCCGGCAAGTGACTTCTACACCAGCTGATGCCATTATCACGTACGTCTACTGCGCATCTAGCTGGTGATACCTACCGTATTAGTCAACATACCGTGGTTAATAATACATTCTCAAGCAGTCGGTAACTTACTTGAAATAGATCATTATTAGCCTTCATTAAATTTATCTGCAAACTTAACTGGTGTTGTTTGTCTTAAAACATCCCCATTATGCCCTGAGAAAAAAAATGTGTTATATCGTAGTTCGCCAATGGAGCAGCTGGCAGCAGATTCAGCGAAAACCGAAATTGGAGATGGCGTCGAAAGTGACTTCTCACAGGGTTTCGTCATCGAACATGTCTTAAAAGTTTGATATATTTACATGAAAAATATACCTTGAACTGTTTGAGAATGGCCTAGAAAGTTCTCTTTATTCGAAAGGAATTTTATCTATGATTTTGTATAACTGGCGATTTCTCAAAAACGTACTGCACAAAAATTATCTTTTAAAACACACAAATCATTTAAAATAACTTTTCGCGATATGGATCATTTCCGGATATGCGTTATTACCTATTGGTTTGAATTTGTCAAAAGTTTATCATCAAACGTCGGATTTTAGAGCAAAGTCTATTTTATTCCTTTAGTACAAAATAAAAAAATCATTCTTAATATTTATGCTTGATGGACATTGAAAACAATATGTAGGGTTTTATAATGCCCTAAACTGCTGTAAAATGACTGTTGGAGCCTAATGTGCTAATATTTATTTTTAAATCGATGAAAAGTTTATGTCACTATTTATTTGGATATTATTTATTTTTAAGCAGGCACAAGAATGCACAAAATAAATTCATACAAGTAAGAATATTTCAAATGTGCATTTTTCATGGATTAACACTAGGAAACAATGCAACAATGGGTGGAACATTGCATTATCGTCACTGTTAAAGACGAGGCTAAATCGTCTAAGAAGAAAAAGAAGAATAGCTAAAGGAAATAGTGAAAAGGCTTTTAATAAATAGCAAGGCAATTTTGTAACGAATAAAGTGAGTCAGCGGAAATTGAGAATTTCAACTTTGACCTTCTTTTGTTGATTTGTAGTTCCGCATTTTCAGCAAGTACATAGAATGCAGACGAACTGTATTATCGATGTGTTAGCACATCAGGAAAGTCTAAATGGGTTTAGGACTACCCAGGAAACTGAAGTTTAAGTGCAGCAGATCAAAAAATTACATTGGCTAGAAAAATGTTAGAGTGCGATTAACTTGAAGCAATATTGTTATACCTTAGTACTTATAAAAAGTAATTCCCGTTCCTTATGCCAGTGTCCCATGGAAAGCATAGCATATAACAAAAGTGCATCGTAAGACATCCAGAGTTGGATACAATTTTGTTGCATACAATTTCTATCGTATGTTTTGTATCCAACGCGATTGAGTCGCATCTAACTTTTTAATCCAACGACATAAAACAAGCAATCAGCGTCAGTAAAGTAACTACGAGGGACTGTGCATGCTAAATATAGTCAGCTGCTGTGTATGTACAAAGAGCGCCAGAGAAAGTCTCACTGCACCTCGTGTCCATGTCACATTTATCGTTGTACGAAGCCGTGGCCATTCCATTGGTTACTTTACCACACTGTGCAAGGATGTGCCACTCCTGGTATATAGTTACGCTAGTAGGCAAAACAAGGGTTACAAAATGACGTAGAAACGAAGCATATGTTTACGCTTTCGATCGTATTGGCTAAAAGAGAAAGAGGTAGCGAGTGCATTCAGTTTGTCATACAGATATCTTTATCATGATTGGTAGCCATACCTTACCGGCTAGTGCAGCCCAAGCCTTTGAAGGGGTAAATCTAAGGGGAAAACTTGATGAGCGTGCAGGTTAGTGGTCAAGCTCATGCCTCAAAAGATCCCAAGAAACAACACAAAATCCGGCGAAGATTTTCTTTGGCGTTCTTTGTACAGCCATCAAAGAAAATTATTATTCTGCTCTACTAACGTGCTCATTTTCCTAAGTCCCATTTCGTATTGCAGCGCGGTTTACACAAGTGATATTTCCAACATGCAGCTGAGTTTATTGATAGTCTCTGCTCCGTATGTTATGTTTGTTGGATACACAAATAGGCTGTCTTGAATCACTACTCGCAATATATACATACTCGCAAATACAAATACGAGTGGTGTTTCAAGATACAGCCTATTTGTGTGTCCGACAGACGATAACTTATGCAACAGACTACCAATAAACTCTGCTGCATGTTGGTAATATCGACTTGTGTAAACCATGCCGCAAAACGACATGGTACTTAGAAATATTCTGCTCTTCTAATGCGCTCAATAATTTTTTCCATGCCTGTACGAGTACGAGCTTGTGCTCCAGTAGTTGGCTATTTGTTCCTCTGCAATCTTTTGCACGTAAACTTAAATTCAACATGATGTAAGAGGTTGAGAAATGGATCTTCGTCAATTCCTAGAAAATTGCGATACTTTTCCATGTCCTTTAACCTCAATTCGTTTAGACTCAATATGTGGTGACCCGTGTCCCGTTCGCATTTTTGCAGCCATGATTGTATCCACCAATGTCTTTTACTTCTACTACATCTTTTCTTCCTACCAAGAGTCATGGAAATATATCCCAAACTTACACTTAATATAGCAGCCGCTGTATTAATAATTGCATCCGCCATGTCTATTTCTCACGCTTGCTACCTAACTGTCATTTGTTTTAGGACCAAACTGCACCATAGTGTGACAGACGCCGAGCGGGATGGCTCAGGCGGTAACATCTGTGGTCCCCATTCGGGAGGTCGCGGGTTGAATCCCCGTGGCCGCGCACTGTGACATGGGTTTTTCCGTGGTTTCCCCATGTCACTTAGGCGAATGCTGGGGTGCATTATTTTATACCACGGTTTCCTTTCCATCATTTTTCCTTTCATTCCATTTCCTTATCATCTTTCAGGTGGTGCAGTTCCAGTGTGGGCAGTGTCGGGCAGATGGCGTGGATGATTCCGCATGGTAACTGCTGTTCTCAGCGCTGGGTGGTAGTTGAGGGGTCCGTCGAGGGGTGGACGGGAAGCTTCGTGCGATACCGCCCTAGACCCGCGGTGTGATGCTGACTGCTTGGCGGGGCCTAGCGCTGGGATGAAGACTCTCAGCACTGGTTAGGGACTTCCACGCGTCTCTGGTGGGCCTGTCTAGCTGCGGTACTGATAGCACCCCTTCGGTTCCCTCATTCATCCCTGCCTCCTGGGGGGTGGTAGCCACAATAGATCTGTGTAGGTCGACGTGAGCGAGGTGTCCCCGCCGTACTGTGCCCTTTACTCTTTAGTGTGACAGACACCGTTCTTTTTGTGTGCAATTCCATTCAGTACGAAAAGTTTGATAAAGAAACGTTGGACTGGCTTTAATTGTACGAATCCTTTTACACAGAAAAGGTTGGTACTTGGCTGAGAAATATATTGCTGTTATTAAATTCAAGAGAGGAAAAGCTTTATTTTAATTTTATGTGTGCTTTTCGAACTATTATTTTGATCCTTTCCCATTAATGAACCTAATATTGTCGGTATAATTTTTACTTTCTTATAATGTATATCATGATGTATACATCTTCCCCAAAATAATTGATATTTCACCAGAACCATAAGTTTTGACGTGTCCTGAGTAAAAAGAAAAACAAAAACATGATTAGAAAAATGTTTGTGTGTGTGAGAGAGAGAGACAGAGAGAGAGAGGGAGAGAGTGAGAGAGAGTGAGAGAGAGAGAGAGAGTGTGTGTGTGTGTGTGTGTGTGTGTGTGTACGGTATAAGTCAAAAACGAAAGGTCCTTGTATTTAAGTTTAATATCTCCAAAGATGCAACAAAACTTTTCACGAAAATCTCCTAGCCCCTGATACCCTTTACATGGAGATTTTTCTAAATTTCGGATTTTCTCTCTGCATTCAAAAGGCATTTTGTATAATTTTGCTTGTCCGTAAGAAATAGACAAGAACTTACTACGAGCATATATAGATCTCTTTAAAACAAACACTTTATACCAAATAACATTTTCTGTAGCATTAGGCATTTCCGAGATTGTTGTTAGTTTGGATTTTTAATCCGTACCTACTTTGTCATTTGTTAAAGTAGTACCGCTCTTCAGTTGTATGAGTATGGAACTTCTAACTCCACACTGTCTGACAGGCTTAGTTGCTTAGACGCTAGCCTACTGATCCCAAGGTTGCGGGTTCAAATCCGGCCCAGACCGATGGCTTGTAAGTGTGCTTAAAAATCAGAGATCCATGTCAGTAGATTTACTGGCCTGTAAATGAAGTTCTGCCGGACAAATGGAGAGAGAGAGAAGCAGAGAGAAGGACAGAGAGAAGGAGAGAGAGAAGCAGAGAGAGAAGGACAGAGAGAGAAGGACAGAGAGAAGGGGAGAGAGGAGAGAGAGAAGCAGAGAGAAGGACAGAGAGAGAAGTAGAGAGAGAATGAGAGAGAGGAGAGAGAGAAGCAGAGAGAGAGAAGCAGAGAGAGAAGGAGAGAGAGGAGAGAGAGAAGCAGAGAGAGAGAAACAGAGAGAGGAGAGAGAGAGGAGAGAAGCAGAGAGAGAAGTAGAGAGAGAAGGACAGAGAGAGAAGTAGAGAGAGAAGTAGAGAGAGAAGGACAGAGAGAGAAGGACAGAGAGAGGACAGAGAGAGAAATAGAGAGAGAAGGACAGAGAGAGAGAAGGACAGAGAGAGAGAGAAGTAGAGAGAGAAGGACAGAGAGAGAGAGAAGTAGAGAGAAGTAGAGAGAGAAGGACAGAGAGAGAAGTAGAGAGAGAATGAGAGAGAGGAGAGAGAGAAGCAGAGAGAGGAGAGAGAGAAGCAGAGAGAAGCAGAGAGAGAAGGACAGAGAGAGAAGTAGAGAGAGAGGAGAGAGAGAAGCAGAGAGAGGACAGAGAGAGAAGCAGAGAGAGAGGAGAGAGAGAAGCAGAGAGAGAAGCAGAGAGAGAAGCAGAGAGAGAAGCAGAGAGAGAAGCAGAGAGAGAAGCAGAGAGAGAAGCAGAGAGAGAAGCAGAGAGAGAAGCAGAGAGAAGAACAGAGAGAGAAGTAGAGAGAGAAGCAGAGAGAGAAGGAGAGAGAGAGAAGGAGAGAGAGAAGCAGAGAGAGAAGCAGAGAGAGAAGCAGAGAGAGAAGGACAGAGAGAGAAGTAGAGAGAGAGGAGAGAGAGAAGCAGAGAGAGAAGCAGAGAGAGAGGCAGAGAGAGAAGCAGAGGGAAGAACAGAGAGAAGGAGAGGGAGAGAGAGAAGCAGAGAGAGAAGGAGAGAGAGAGAAGCAGAGAGAGAAGCAGAGAGAGAAGGACAGAGAGAGAAGTAGAGAGAGAAGAAGAGGGAGAGAGAGAAGCAGAGAGAGAAGGAGAGAGAGAGAAGCAGAGAGAGAAGCAGAGAGAGAAGAACAGAGAGAGAAGTAGAGAGAGGAGAGGGAGAGAGAGAAGCAGAGAGAGAAGCAGAGAGAGAAGCAGAGAGAGAAGCAGAGAGAAGAACAGAGAGAGAAGTAGAGAGAGAAGCAGAGAGAGAGAAGGAGAGAGAGAAGCAGAGAGAGAAGGAGAGAGAGAGAAGGAGAGAGAGAAGCAGAGAGAGAAGCAGCGAGAGAAGGACAGAGAGAGAAGTAGAGAGAGAGGAGAGAGAGTGAGTGAGTGAGTGAGTGAGTGGTGTTTAAGGGCCCGTCGACAGCTAGGTCATTTGGGCCCCAAGTCAATTTTAAAGGATAAAACACTCGCTAACTTCTGGTTAAGAACTAAGCTAAAATACAAATCTAAAAAATGCTAAAACGGTTAAAATACTAAAAAGGTTAATGGTAAAACCGTTAAAACACCAAAAAGATTAAAACGCTAAAAAGGTTTAAAATACTAAACAGTAAAACAAAACAAACCTAATTGTAGAGGAGAGAGAGAAGCAGAGAGAGAGGCAGAGAGAGAAGCAGAGAGAGAAGCAGAGAGAGAAGCAGAGAGAAGAACAGAGAGAGAAGTAGAGAGAGAAGCAGAGAGAGAGAAGGAGAGAGAGAAGGAGAGAGAGAAGCAGAGAGAGAAGGACAGAGAGAGAAGTAGAGAGAGAGGAGAGAGAGAAGCAGAGAGAGAAGCAGAGAGAGAGGCACAGAGAGAAGCAGAGAGAAGAACAGAGAGAGAAGTAGAGAGAAGGAGAGGGAGAGAGAGAAGCAGAGAGAGAGAGAAGCAGAGAGAGAGAAGCAGAGAGAGAAGGACAGAGAGAGAAGTAGAGAGAGAAGGAGAGGGAGAGAGAGAAGCAGAGAGAGAAGCAGAGAGAGAAGAACAGAGAGAAGCAGAGAGAGAAGAACAGAGAGAGAAGTAGAGAGAGAAGGAGAGGGAGAGAGAGAAGCAGAGAGAGAAGGAGAAAGAGAGAAGCAGAGAGAGAAGCAGAGAGAGAAGCAGAGAGAGAAGGACAGAGAGAGAAGGAGAGAGAGAAGCAGAGAGAGAAGCAGAGAGAGAGAAGCAGAGAGAGAAGCAGAGAGAGAAGCAGAGAGAGAAGGACAGAGAGAGAGAGAAGCAGAGAGAGAGAAGCAGAGAGAGAAGGACAGAGAGGGTACGGAAAGAGCGAGTGAAAGTTTGCACAGAAGTCAACTTTTCGTAGTCGCATTTTGCATCTTGCACGTGCAATGCAGCAGTACATGCACCTGTGAGGCCCTGGGCAAAGGATTTGGGATGGGGCTTCAGGGGATCCCAAAACCTGTTTTTATGGTGATATATCTGAAATTTTTGGATAGAATACAATATCTACTTCCTAGAGGTAAGCACGTAGGGAGATCTAGCAAAATTCTTCATACAGCGTTCCAGTGAACGAAAGTTTAGTTATCTATGCATGAGAAGTCCATCTTTTTAAAGTGAAATAGTGGCTAACAAACTGCACGGTAACACGCCACGTTCGATCACAATCGCATATTATCTCATAAATGATAAATGTGCAGCAAGGCTACAGTCTAGACCCAGCACAATGCATTCACCGCCTATTATATTTCCGGACTGCAAGGTCATAGCCTTTGCTCTTGAAAACTATTCCATCTTGGTGGGTACTAGTTTCACTTTGAAGCAAAAAAGAACCGCGCACTGCGGCCTATATATACCGGGTGCTTAAAAAGTGTCCGATATTGTAAGAGGAGCTTACATTGGTCAAAATTAGGATACATGTTCCAATGTTCACATAAACCTCTGTCCGGAAACAAATACCTGTTGAGATATGAGCCATTTTACCCATGTTGAGTGTGAGTTGCGTTTGATGAAGCAGTCATGTAGTTGAGGCATCAGAATCGCTGTAGCCTTAACGTGTGGGCAGGAATTGTGGGTGACGGACTCCTAGAACCATTCATTTTACCGAACAGATCAACAGGTTCTGTACATTATCTATTCCTGCGCGATGAGTCACCGGTGAATTTGGAGGATATTGTGCTGTGTATCATCTATTCCTGCGCGATGAGTCACCGGTGAATTTGGAGGATATTGTGCTGTGTATCATCTATTCCTGCGCGATGAGTCACCGGTGAATTTGGAGGATATTGTGCTGTGTATCATCTATTCCTGCGCGATGAGTCACCGGTGAATTTGGAGGATATTGTGCTGTGTATCATCTATTCCTGCGCGATGAGTCACCGGTGAATTTGGAGGATATTGTGCTGTGTATCATCTATTCCTGCGCGATGAGTCACCGGTGAATTTGGAGGATATTGTGCTGTGTATCATCTATTCCTGCGCGATGAGTCACCGGTGAATTTGGAGGATATTGTGCTGTGTATCATCTATTCCTGCGCGATGAGTCACCGGTGAATTTGGAGGATATTGTGCTGTGTATCATCTATTCCTGCGCGATGAGTCACCGGTGAATTTGGAGGATATTGTGCTGTGTATCATCTATTCCTGCGCGATGAGTCACCGGTGAATTTGGAGGATATTGTGCTGTGTATCATCTATTCCTGCGCGATGAGTCACCGGTGAATTTGGAGGATATTGTGCTGTGTATCATCTATTCCTGCGCGATGAGTCACCGGTGAATTTGGAGGATATTGTGCTGTGTATCATCTATTCCTGCGCGATGAGTCACCGGTGCTTTTGGAGGACATTGTGCCTGTAGAAAGGCAACGCATGTGCTTTATGCATGACATCCCACCACCACATTTTCTATGCACCCTGCGACAATATATAAACCAAACATTTAACGGCCGATGGATTGGTCGAGGAGGTGCAGTAACATGTCTTCCCCGTTCGCCGGAGCTCAATCTATTGAATTTTTGGCTATGGGGACATTTAAAGACATTGATATATGCCAAACCGATCGACAATGTGCATAGTTACAAGAGCGTGTAACTAATGCATGTGCCCAAATTGGTGAGCAGCCAAATGTGTTCAAAGGAGTACGGGATTCTTGGAGATGAGCTGAATCATGTGTAAGAATGCACAGTAACCACACGGAGCAACCAACTCCTTTAGTAATATCGACACAACGTGCAAATGTTACCAGAGGACACAATGGCAGAAATCATCACGACTCCTGTTTGGTGTTCATAGATGTTTACAATTGTTCTGTTGAACGCTTGTGACCGTAAAGTGGTCACCAGAGCTTACTTGTTGAATGAAGCCTATTGTCTAGTGTAAATACTTAACACAAGTAAAATGGCTCACATCTCAACACGGATTTGATTTGGGGTTATGTTTATAGGTACACTTATTCTAGGTTTGACCAACCCCTACTCCCATTGCAATATCGGACACTTTTTAAACATTCTGTATATTGAGACTACCGTCCACAAGGAGGAAAGGACGAAGTAAAGGAACCACAGGCCAGGGAGACGCTCCGAAGTTCTTACTAGCTTCCTGGCTCAAAGACTGGTCCCACTACTGAAGCTACTTCAAGGGCGATGATAATTCACTGACCAAACAGCTCTCTACTCTTTCCTTTGAGCAAGCATCCGCGCCATCTGTCTGGCACCTCCATACCCCATAAAACCTAGAAAATACCTGAAAAATCTGATGTGTTGCACTCACATGACTTTCTCTACTCTTGTACTAACCATTCTTACAAACTCTTATTCCTGTATCTTCTTCGTGTTAGTTAAGATACATATTTGTACAAATTATCTTATTGCTTATTTCCTTGTAGGTGCAAGGGGAATATTAGAATACAGTAGGCTTTGTGCGATAGTCAAATCTTTTGAAACTTTGACATTCCGTTCTCTTTGCACGCTTATCATATAAAAATGAACAACGGTGTTCCATTTCAGGAAAGTCGAGTTTTCCCAAACTGCCTCAAGTAACAAGGAATATCTCCGAAATGGTTCACTCTACAAAAAAATGTTTGGACACAAATTGTGTGCTTTAGCGAGATCTACATTTTTTGTATAGCATAATTTGGTCTATCTCTAACGGTTTACGAGTTACGCAAAAGTCGTCCAGAGTAAATACGACTACAGGGGCTATAGCCAGAAAATTCAAGATATACATTTCATTTGTCATCAAAATATCTCAAACACATGACATTTTAATCAAAATCGTTAGAGACATTTACAAGAAAATCAAAATTTTCCATGTAAAGGTAGTTTAGGGTAGGGCTGTTTTCTTCAAAATCTTCGTGTCGCATCCTTGAAAGACATTAAACTTAAATACGAACTTCGGTTTTTAATGGACTTTTCGTTTTTGAGTTATGCTGTCCACAGACTGACATACTGACACACAGACTGACACACACACACACACACACACACACACACACACACACACACACACACACACACGGACCTTTTTCTAAAAAATGCTTTTTTTTTGGATTTAGGGGGCCTGAAAACATGTATTTCCGGTGAAATCTCGACATCGAATTTTTGGGTGGAATACAATACTTCCCCTACTTACCAGTAGAGATAGCAAAAAGGCAGTTTTAGAAAAAGGTCTCTCTGTGTGTCTCTCTCTCTCTCTCTCTCTCTCTCTCTCTCTCTCTGTGTCTGTCTGCCTGCGTGCGCGCGTGTGTGTGTGCGTGCAGCATAACTCAATAGCTAGAAGTCGGTTAAAAACCAAAGTTACTATTTGAGTTTAATATCTTTTAAGGATGTGATACGAAGATTTTAAAGACAATTTCGCTACCTTTAACTACTTTACATGAAACAATTTTCCAAAATTTTGTTTTCTCCAAAATGGTTCTAACAATTTTAATTAAAATGCCACATGTTTAAGATATTTTTATGGCAAACGAACTGTATGATTTGAATTTTCTGGCGATAGCCTATGTAGTCCTGTTTGCTCCTGATGACTTTTGCATAACTGGTAAACGGTAAGAGATAGACCAAATCTTTCTATACAAAAATGTAGACCTCGTTAAAACACACACGTTATGCGCAAACGCGTTTTTCTGTGAAATGAACCGTTTCGAAATATTCCTTGTTAATTGTATAAGTTTTACGGTACCTAAACTTTTCTCAAATGGAAGGTCGTTATTCACTTTATTTCTTCGCCGTGCAACGAGAACGGAATTTCAAAGCTTTAAAAGATTTGACTATCACTTAAAGCCTACTGTATCCCCATATTCCCGAGGCACCTACAAGAAAATTAACAATAGGATAATTTCTACAAACGTTTATCTCGACTAACATGAAGGTCATATGAGTGCAACACATCAGATTATTTTATAGATGTTAGCATTTGCTGATCAAATCTTTGCGATAAAGTACTTATATTCGTATTTTATTTATGAAATAGTCCAGATAAATATCATTCAACCATCTGGCGTCAGCTAAACTTTCTCGCTCCGCGAGCGAATTTATCGATTAGTCCATATGATACCACTTGTGGTTATTTACGAATCACTAACTCATAAAGATAAACTAGGAAATCGACCAGTACCAAAGATGTATTCTGTTAACTATAGCTGTTAAAGTACTCTATCGTGTGTATTATCTTGTATTGTAGTATTCTACTATAGGAATTACGTCCCCGTGCATGTATTTCAACAATGTTATTGAATTCCAATTAATATATTGCTTTTACCGATTATTCTGGTTTCTTTTCTATGCGTCCACGTCAGTAGTCACATAGTCGCTCCACAGATGTTTTTTGTTGTTTAATTTCCGTTTTACCTATATACAGCATCATAGTTGTTGGAATTGATACACAGGATGTGAAGATAATTGAGAAAGGAAATTTGGAAAGGAAACGTGTCAGGGTTAAGTTTAGCGTTTCTTCCTGTCATTTGACAGCTATGGAGACTGGTGGAAACCTGGAAAAAACACCTCAGTCAGGAAGGACAATTATAGCAGGGTTGAATCGTAGACTTCTCGTTCACGGGTTCATGGCTCAACGACCTTGGCTATCACTGTAGGTCGTTCTCTACCGGTAATAACACTTATTGATATTATCTACATTGGGCCAAAAATTGCCCATTTATCAATTTCTTGGTTACACAATCGAAAGACTTGACTATGTTTGCCAAAACTGTAACAAAATCTTCTAAAAATCATTCCTTTTCTGTTGTAGTCTTAATATTCACAAAGAGAAAGTAATGAAAGGACAAAATAAAGAGCCGGGCAATTATCTTTATCTTTGTTAGTGCTTTCGTAAACAAGACAGCTACTTTTTCTTTTGTTTTCTAGCACGCAAATCCAAGACTGTCTTGCGTGCATGTTATCGAGGTTATTTTAAGTCATCGCCTACTTTGTCTACAGTTCTAAATCTGGAGAATTTCTATTAAGGCTTTTCTAATGAAATCTTAAATACCCGATTTCTTTTTTAAAAAAAGTTAGAATGTTTTCACCATAAAAGTTTGTCGCCTCTGTATTTAGGTGGTAGCGTATCTGCCTTAATCCAAGAGGTTCGAGTTCAAATCAAGGGTGAATTATCCGGATAAGGTTTTTTTTCCCGAGATTTTCCCTTATCCTGAAAAGACGAACGTCGGGTCACTTTAAGCTCCATGGACCTTGGGCTCGTTTGAAACGGGCGAAATGATGCTCATTCATTAATCGACCAATATGACACTACTTGGAAGACAATATAATAAAAAGAAGAGTTCTGATGTGTTGCACTCACATGACTTTCTCTACTCTTGTACTAACCATTCTTACAACTCTTATTCCTCTAATTTCTTCGTGTTAGTTGAGATAAACATTTGCAGAGATTATATTATTGTTTGTCTTCTTGTAGGTAAATGGGAATACAGTAGGCTTTGAGCGACAGTCAAACCTGTTAAAGCTTTCGACTTCCGTTCTCTTTGCACGCTTAGCATGTAAAAAATGAATAACGATGTTCCATTTGACAGAAGCATAAGTTCTCCAAAACTCACACAAATAACAAGTAATATCTCCGAAATGGTTCTCTGTAAAAAAATAAATTGTATGTTTTAGCGAGATCTACATTTTTTGTATAGTAAGATTTGGTCTATCTCTTATGGTTTACCAGTTATGCAAAAGTCATCCAGAGTAAATAGGACCACGGGCTATAGCCATAAAATTCAAGGTATACATTTCATTTGTTATAAAAATATCTGAAACGTATGGCATTTTAATCAAAACCGTTAGAGCCATTTTCAAGAGAGTAAAACTTGTCGAAAATTTTTCCATGCAAAGGGTAGTTTAGGGTGAAGCAATTTTCTTCAAAATATTCGTGTTGCATCCTTAAGATACGAAACTTAAATACCAATTTTGGTTTTTAAACAACTTTTCGTTCTTGAGTTATGCTGTCCACAGACTGACAGACATTTACACACGGACCTTTCTCTAAAAATGCTTTTTTTCTTTTTTTTTTAATTCAGAGAGTTTCAAAACATATATTTCCGGTGAAATCTCGACATCGAATTTTTGGGTGGAATACAATACTTTCTCTACTTACCAGTAGAGAAAGTAAAAATTGATACCATGCGGCTGGTCGTCCTAAGGTCTCACACAGATGCCTCGGCTGAGATCTTATCTCGTGGGTGTTGAAGAAATAATAACCACAGTTATTATTGTGAAACCTTTTTTATTCCAGTCCACAGTAAATGCTACTCTTCCTACCATACACCCTTTGTTATTGACTTCGTCACTGACTTTTCCTCGCGGTACTGGACGGCGCTGATACTAATGTTGCAGGGGTGTTGTAATAATGTCGGAGTGTGTGGTAGGGCTCTCGGTGTGTGTTGTAGGACTCGCGGGGTATGTTGTAGGACTCCCGGGGTGTATTACAGGACTCCTCTGGGTGTATTACATGACTGGGGTTTTAAAATGCGTGTTCGCCGGTTTTATAACTTTCCCCATTTCCCCTGACTATACCCTTACCTTCTGTCCACGCGGTTGTCATCATTGGTGGAAATTCATATTGTACGCGCGGCTCCCGAATTTCCACCTATAGGCATACCTTGCTGTGGCGGGAGTTCCAGGAGGGGATTCCGCCTCACTGCACATGGCGTCCCTATTAGCCTAACAAAAGGCACAAACGGATTTTTCGCCTTTTGTTCAGCATTGTCTGCGTCGTCACACTAATGACTGCTTTACCCTGAGTTGGAGCAAACTCCAGCTGATACCCACCTTTTACGCATCTACCTGCTACACGGAATGATCGGTTGGCGAACATTTTGTTTAAGAATTTGCTTTAGCAATTGATTTGATTTGTCCCACTACAACCATCACACACATTTACCAATTCAGCTTTCCAAACTTTCTTTAATGTACTCCAAATTTTCCTCGCAATTTTTAATATTTAATGTGGTGGTTTAATATATTTATACCTTCATGTAAAGCAACATATTCGCCCACAATCAGTTTGATAACAGTACTATCTATAAGATATTGTTTACTATTTAGTAACAATAATAACCATTTGTGGCGATCATGCGCCTCAAAATTCGTGGAACTTTCACGTATTTTGGAACTTTAAAATTGTCTCTTATGGGCAACATTTTACACCAATTTTCGTTAATCTTTGCCTTCTTTTTCTTTAGTAAGATATAACTATGCTTTAGGTTTAAAGTTTAAGGTTGCTAAAAGGTGCTTAGTGCTTAAAACTTAGAGTTACTTGAAGTTGCTTAAAGCCGCCTAAGACCGATTAAAGTGGCTTAAAGTTGCTTAAGGCTCCTTCAAGTTTGAATTTGCTTAAAGTGCTTTACGTTTTTAAAACTACTTACAACTTAAAGCTACTTAAAATCTGCTTAAAGTTGTTCCAATTTCCAGTTTTCATTATTGACAAGGTTTTGCCTGGTGCAGATACAGCAGGCCCGGCTTACAGGCTGCAATGATGATTAATTTATAGTTAACAATATTTAAATATTTACAGTTTTCTGTGACCATCTTTAGGTACCGAGAACAGTTTTTGCTTGTAGTCATTGATTTTTGGTCTTTTGAGTGTTTGTTTTATTTTTTATTTTTGCTTTCTCTACTGATAAGTAGAGGGAGTATTGTACTGCACCCAAAAATTCGATGTCGAGATTTCACCAGAAATATATGTTACGAGGCCCCTGAATAAAAAAAAAAAGCATTTTTGGAAAGAAGGTCCGTGTGTGGTTTGTGTGTGTGTGTGTGTGTGTGTGTGTGTGTGTGTGTGTGTGTGTGTGTGTGTGTGTGTGTCAGTCTGTGTGTCTGTCAGTCTGTGGACAGTATAACTCAAAAACGAAAAGTCGGTTAAAAACCAAAGTTAGTATTTAAGTTTAATGTCTTTCAAGGATGCGACACGAAGATTTTGATGAAAATAGCCCCACCCTAAACTACCCTTTACACGGAAAAGTTTTCGAAAATTTTGATTTTCTTGAAAATGGCTCGAACGCTTTTGATTAAAATGCCATATGTTTGAGATTTTATTTTTTTTTTAAATTAACGTCCTCCAACATATCGGACGAATGAATGAAATGAAATGAAATGGGTGAAATGATGCTCAAATGAGCCCGAGGTCCATGGAGCTTTAAGTTACCCGACATTCGTCTTCTCAGGGTAGGGAAAACCTCGGAAAAAACCTTACCCGGATAACTTACCCTAAGCGAGATTCGAACTCGCGACCTCTTGAACATGAGGCACACACGCTAACCATCAGGCTACCGAGGCGAGCAAGATATTTTTATGACAAATGAAATGTATATTTTGAATTTTCTGGCTATAGCCCATGTAGTCCTGTTTAGTCTGGATGAGGTTTGAATAACTCGTAAACCGTAAGAGATAGACAAACTATTACTCTACAAGAAATGTAGATCTTGCTAAAATACACAATTTATGTCTCAATAAATTGTTTGTAGAGTGAACCATTTCGGAGATATTCCTTGTTTTGTGTGTCAGTTTCGGAAAATTTAGAACTTTCGTGCAATGGAACATCGTTGTTCATTTTTTATATGTTAAGTGTGCAAAGAGAACGGAATAGCTTTAAAAGATTTGATTATCGCTGAAAGCCTACTCTATTCTAATATTCCCCTTGCAACCACAAGGAAATAAGCAATAAGATAATTTGTTCAATGGTTATCTTGACTAACACAAAGAAGATATAGAAATAAGAGTTTGTAAAACGGCTAGTACAAGAGTAGAGAAAGTCTTGTGAGTGCAGCACATCAGATTTTTTATATATGTACTCGTATACATACACATTTATGTACACACATACACGCATTCACTCCTGGGCATACTAAAATTCTATGTCCCATCACACGCACTAAGGCTGCTTATGCTACTTATAGCAACATTAACCAGCTTTAATTCGTCTTAAATTACTTTAAGCAGCTTTAAACTTTAAACCTTAAACAATTAATTAGAACTCCTCCTTTGAACTTTTAATTTGCCATGTTAACAATGCATAGTCTTTTATTCGAACATAATTCTGTTTACTTCGAAGAAAATATCGCAGGAATGACTCCCGAGTTATGGTATGTGGTAGGGTGCGAGGGGATCTACTATAAAATGGGAAACTAGCTCTAAAATTGAAATATTTTACACTTAGTGCTTATTTTCGAGAAGCGAGACGTATGGCAATATAAGTATACTATCACCTGTGACTTTACGGTCTTTCTCATCTCATTGCCTTTTACATCGGGGACACACGAGCGTAATCTTTGCGTTCGTTTTTACGCGCGTAATATTTGCGCGCGTTTGAGACCTAAACTCACACGCGTTCTATCGCCCTTTCAGTTCTCGAAGATGGAAGCTGGTGAAGTTATTGCTGTAGGGGGTCTTGTCTATCTCGTATTGAACAGAAGGGAAAAATGAAGAAGGTTGTTGGTACACCCAATTAACAGTGAGATGCACTTGCATGGCAATTTTTGCACTATATCCTCGACTCTGTGAAGATAGTGACAACATTTTAAATTATTTTCAAATGTCAGCCTCTTCATTTGATGAACTTCTTTCAAATATAAAGGAGCGCTTGTCCACAAGCGGTTCATAGGACGAATTTCAACCTCAGTTATTAATCGCTCTCTATCCATCATTGCAATTGTAGAGGCTCTTGGAGAAGCAGAACTATCGTAAACTAAGCGTGCTGAATGTGAAGTGTTCCATTTATCTTGTTATGCTAGTGAGTTGAGTGCGCACGCAGTTCCTAGATTACGCGCGCTCTACCATCTCAAGCCCCATGCACACGGTAAGGTGACTAAGAATTGTGGCTTTAGTAATAACTAGGAATAGCAATTCTCAAACAATTGATTTCAAATTAAAAACATTCAAACCATTATCACCACAAAAATATAAACAGCGGACAGGGGTCACTGACAGTGCAATAAAAACCATTCTGAGTGCTATTTGCAAACACCATAACATTGTAGTGCCCATCCCTTAACGACCACATTCCAAGAAGTGCCTAAACCTTCCGCCACTGCTAATGAGGTGAACACAATAGAGAGGGTCCTCTCAAAATGCTCTTAGCAAAAGGGCCTGTGGTTGTCAAGTCGGTTACTGTTGTGCATTCAGATAGTTGTTAAAGATTGTGCTTGTTGAGTGACAGAAGTGACAACATCGTCCATGCAACTAGTTGGCACTCTAAAAGGCACTTGGGATGAGGAAGGCCGTTAAGGCAGGGGTGATACTATACTAGAGATGGGGTCGTGGTTTGTTACCTGCGACGTACCTGCCTGTATTCTAGTAACAATTATACTTTATTTCCTTCCTCCTGGCTTTAATGTTTAGCAATCCCTATGCCTGGTCTTGTCCTCATGGCTTCGTTAACTATTCTATACATATTCAAGTTTGAGGTATAGGTATTACCTATAAGGTTAGTTTTTATAATTTACGTACTCAGATTAGAATACACGAATTGTCTTGAACATAAAGATTTATATATGTTTGTTTACACTGTATTTTATCGGTGCTTCCATTTTTTTTTCTAGAGGAGATGGCTGGACTATGCGCACCTTGGGGACCACCTTCTACGCGAAAGGAGGAGAGTTACAGAACATGTATTAGGTGAGTAACTTTTCTTTATGAATACAACAGGAATTTTATTTGGAGATGTTTTAGTAAGATTCCCTATTGGGTATTTTAATTGCTTTTAGTTTAAGTTTATTCTATAAACGGAGCCATGGTTGGTGGAAGTAACTTCGCTGTTATTATGGAACTCCCCTCTAAATCCTCCAGATTACCATTTGCATTTATGCAGATTGTCTATTCTTGGGACTCGGAGAAGCAAGGCATTTTTGCTACAGTCTCCTCGGTGTTTCTTGGTCCAAAAGTGTATGTAATGTTTGCTGCTCAGTGCGTATTTTGCGTACAAAAGTGTCCCAGATACAAACTTTCGTATTCTAGTATGACTCACTGGTCATGCTGAATGCATTTTGCAAGAGTTTTATCGACGTACTTTGAAGCTATATATTACGTCCACAATCAAATAACTATTAAATAATAAGGCAGAGAAAAAGGTGGTATTGGGAGATGGGGCTGGAAAATGGGACAACTCATTTTTTCTGAACTTACTGTCGCCATTTCGTGGTGCCACTGCTAGACCACTCCAGAAGCCTCTAAACCTGTAGGTAATGTGACTAGTCAGTAAGCTGACCAGTGGTTGCGAGAGGACATGGTTGCTTTTTGGGCGTGGAGAGTTTTAACAGAGGAAGATTTTATGTGCTATTGCGTAAACTCCAGGTAGGAAAAAACGCCTTGGTTTGCACGTTTAGTAAGTCTATAAATGGATCTTTATATATTTTTCACATATACCTGGTTAGTTAAATGTATGTTTAAGAGCGGCATTGATGGTAAAGTGTTGTAAAATGAATGGTGGTATTAGAGGACAAGCAGAGCTGAGGTGAGAATTCTGAGAAAGGATGACAAAATTCTATTTGTGACTCTAAAAACAATAATTTTCCTACAGTTTCAGATGAAGTTCAGCCATCAAGTAAATGCGCGTCTCACTCAAACTATGTAACAAATGGTCCAAAGAAAACAAAAAATAGTACGAGCTTTAAACATAAGAGGTTTCGCATTCAGATAAGAATATTCCAATTCAGAATACGCTGATATCGTCATCTCTTCGGGTGAATCAGTTTTAGTAACTCCAACTAATGGTTACACATCTAAGTTCGGGAACTCGAGACCAGGAAAACTGGACCAAGTGTGACAATTGCGGCAGACTGTTCTGCTTGTGAGAATGACAGTTTCATTTGTGACTTTCGTGCTTAAAATTGCTGTGTTCTTTAGAACTTCTTGTAAGTCCAAGCATTTTTGGATTCCATTGAAAAGAGATAAAAATGTTAATTACCTTATTTGTTGGACAAATAATATCTTTCTGTGTTGAAATTCAATTTGTTGTGCTCCACTTGCTTACAAGTTTGAAAATACAAGCATGGAGAGCCTACAAGGGATATTCTTTAGAAAAGGTCCCGCGAGCACTTAGTCAGAATTTCGGCTAAGTCCCACTCGGCAGTGTGAACGAGTTATTACGAAAGTCGCCGAAGTTGCAGTGTTAATTCAGCGCTGCCAACAGCACTATATATGTTAATTACACTTTTTATGACTGATGGTGCATTTGAATGCCCTATCATTCTCTGTCCAATAACACCACCCAAAGTTAAAGGTTGTCGAAAGTGCTAATTTTTTTTTCTTCAAAAATTGATCTTAATATAATGTAATTTGTGTCATTTTGCACTATAGATCATGAGGAGAAATTGTTTCGGTAAGATCTAAAAAAATAGTTACAAAAATTGCCACGTGTTTTAGTATATATGGACAAGTAAAGAAGACTCCCATGATATCACCTGCTCCTCTATATTTTGTGTTGATTTAATATAATTTTAAGAACTATATTTACAACAGAAACTAGTGAGGAGTTGCACAAATAAACAGGTATCAGTGCAAAACAAACCTTTTTATAATAGCAGCACAGTAGGAAGACCTTCCTTAAAGCCATATCTATCTGGTGCCAAGTTGTCGCCGGTAAAATTCTATTGAAAGAAAATAAATGTGCACTTATCCATAAAAGGCAGGGTAAGGTTTGGAAAGTTAAGGTTTTAGAAGAACGTGACTTATCTTGTTCGTATCAATTCACGTAAGAAGGTTATGTTATGTTTCAGATTGACGAAGGAAAACTAAGTGGAGAGTTTCTATAATTTTTCCCGGTCAATAGTAAAATTTCATTTATTATAAAGAGATAAATTCAACAATTAATATTAAACATGACGTGTCGCGTGACTTAGTGGAGAAATGAAAATTTATATGGTGAAATCTGACACTGAAATCTTACACCCACAAGTATATCACGATCTGGAATGTCCGCCAAGACGGATGCACAGGTCAATGCTATGTCAGGCGTGTTAATACGTGAAATGTGTGATAAAGCTCACGAGTTAGGCCGCCGAGATCATCATATCGTTTCGTATGGTCGGATCATGCTAAAGGAGAACAAGGGAATCTGAAACATGTGCGTCTGAATACAGTTAATTAGGAATAAACGGTGTCTTCATTTAATATCACTTGAGATACTTAAATCATCCACGCATCCCCATCCCTTATTTCTCCCTTTCCTTTCTCTAAAGCAGCTATGTCCAGCCGTGTCTCTTTGGAGACGCTTGCGTAATTAGCGACTATTCCTCACTTTACTCTTTCAGAAGGTGAATCGGCTCTTGCTTGTGACGTGTACAAAAAACCAGACAGTCAGTATCCAATGATAGACACAAACAGGCGAAACCATGGCAGTTTCTAAGTCATAACTTGAATTTTATCGGAATGTCCTCAAAAGACCTCTTCATTCTGGATGACTTTTGTATAAATTGTAAATAGTAACATATGGACAGTCTAATTAAATAAAAAATGTGGATCTGGTTAAAACACAAAATTTATGTGAAATACTTTTTTCTTTTGTGTGAACCATTTCCAAGACACACTTTATTATTTGTGTGAATTTGCTAATACTTATACTTTTCTAAAATGGAAATATGCTTATACCAATACCTCCAGCAACATTCTATAATCTCTGTTGGAAGTGTCGGAGCAATTCAATTCTATTTGTGTGCTTATAATCCCTAACTTCTTATCTGAACGTTTCCTGATGGACTAATGTTTTCTTGCAGCATTGGTTGAATTTCATCCACAAAACTCTGATCCCAAGATGGATCCAGAGTTCCCCCAAATTAGTTGTTCCATCTGTGTCTTTTGTTATGGCGAATTTACATACAAAGGAACAAAATTCTGACACCCCTCGCAACTTACACAAACAAACTGCAACTACGAACGGGTATAAGACTCAATTATAAGATTCTGACAATATTTTAGCTTCTAAAACCCTATCGAGCGAGGTGACTCCGCGTTTACGTGTGAGCCTTGCATTCAGGTGGTCATAGACTCGATTCCCATGACCGACCTTCCTGATTTAGGGGTTTTTCTGGGGTTTTCTCCAGTCACAGGTGAATGCTGGGAAGAATTATTACATCCCCCAAATTTTCTGTTCCTCCATTTCAACTCATCTTCATTTCAATCGGTCTTTCAGACTCGGAAGTGTTGCGATGGATGGGCGAGCTGATACTGCTGTATGGGGACTTAGTGACTGTAACTGCTGTTCTCCTGGATGGGTTCGTTGTAGTCGCCTGGCCTCCTGGTGGCTGGTGATTGTTTGGCGAACCCTGATACCCAGATGAAGAATCTCCAGCACACGTTAAGGGTCCTCACGCTGGCTCGCGCTACTAGCCTGAGTTCCAACCCGCCCGTAGAGCGCTTCCATCTCATCCCTTCCTCCCCGGATCTGTCAAACAATAGTCTAAAGCAGTTGGCCCGGTGTAGAATCCTCTCCGTCTATACTCTACCTCTCTCTACCGCTTTTAAGTTCTGGATTCGGACAGCTCCTTTTACACCGAGCTATAAAATCTATCTCGAAAATGATGTCTTACTTCAATATTTAGGTACTTTAGGTATTAATCTTAACATGTCTACATTACCCTTTCCAAGCTGTTTAAGCTGGTGTTAAAATTAGCAACAAATGTCCGTTATTTATATTGAACAGTTATTGAATCAATGATTTATTTCGTCATGACGGCATTAAGTTTCGGCCTCAAACGGTAAAAAACAAAACACAAATTCAACCAAAAAGATGACAAGTTAACGAGCCGAACAATTAACAGATGATATTTGAGGTTATAGTCTTTATGTACTCGTGTTTGTGTTTTCAGTAAACAACCTTTTTGCTAAGTACTATTTAATGGATACAATTAGACTTTTGCGTCAAGTCTGTTTCTGCTCTGTTAATTATTACTGTCGGAAAATGTGCTTTTATTACCCATTTTCAGCATAACTACCGGCCGTTCTCGTTTGGCCCCGCATTACTCGTCCTACTTTCCCAACTTGTGCTAAATGGGTTGCGAGCAAGACACGATATTCGGTGTGATCGATCCTGATAGGTGGCAACTAAAAGAAACAGGGGGGGGGGGGGAGGGGGAACGGAAGCAGAGAGAGTAAAAGGAAGGAAATCCAATGAAGAATGACTGCATATTCTGATGGCCCTTTATGGCGCAGAATTGCAAGGTAGTTAATTTGGGTAGTGGTGGATTAGGGATTGCTGCTCAATTTGAGGTAATTAACAATCCACATCGTAGCTCATTTTAGAAACATTCACGGAAGAAGGGGATATTTTAAAGTGTAATTATTGGGAAAAGCTAGTTCAACCAGATGTCTTAACCGGTTTTGTACGGATTATTTCATACATGGAGGCGTTCAATTATCATATACGAACTATTACCTGTTCATTCTTTTGTTTTGTTCAAATTATCGTTCTTTTTTTTAGTCAGTGTCACCACAATATCACGTAAATCGCTGAAAAACAATTTATTACACATTACAGTCGTTTAACAATCAAAATCAATTTGACAACTGTGTTCTTTTAATGATCAATGTTTTTCCAGAAGAAGTGTTAAAATTAAGTGAGATTTATTTGAAATTATAAACTGGTTTTCTGTTGTAACAACATGAGAAGATCCAAATACATGCAATCCTTGAGTTTCATTTTCCTCAATTGGCACTGCTGAATAAGCGAATTACTAACCGAAATTAATGTTTTAGGTTATTTTTATATAATTTAAACTGTCCTATCACATCTTTGGGATATAATAGCATTTAAATCATATTTTATTCATTAAATAGTCCAGATTAATATAATTCGTTGGTCTGACCTTACCAGGTAAATTCTCTCGCTGACGTTACTTGTGATAATTTTCAGCTTTGTTAAGGATAATACAGCAACTAGAAAATAATGTGATCAACGAAGGAAGTGAATTACCAGCTTTTAATGCAGTGGAAGTTTATTCTGAATTATGAATGCAGATTCTGTATTAATTCATACTCTTTACCTATATTATTTTATATATCTTCTACACCTTTTCCCGAAAAAAAAGTTTATTTTTCTATTTCATGTTAAACAAGCTTTTGTTACACCTCGTGTTATGAAAACTGAAGATCGAAGCGACAGTAGAATATTTAAAAAGCTGATGTGCTACATTCTCGTAGCTTTCTCTATCTTCTAACGTTCATTAGTGTACGAAAACTTGCTTTTTATCCCCTTCGTTTTAATAGAGATAACCCTTTACAGAAATATCTACATTACACCTTTCGTTATAGATACAGTCAATAGGACAGCCCAATGATTAAGAACTCAAAGCCATGTGCTGACCTTAAAATTCCATAATTTGTTACTTTTGTCAGACAGGGTGGCTCAATTGGTTAGACGCTGGCCTACTGATCCAAAGGTTCAAATCCGGCCCAGTAGATTTACTGGCATGTAAAAGAACTCCTGCGGGACGAAATTCCGGCACACCGGCGACGCTGATGTGATCCTAGCAATTAACAGCTAATGTACCTAAACCGGTACATGTATTGCCAAATGTTATCAGAACCCACCTCTGTAGAGTGTCTGCCTCACATCCAAGAGGTCGCGAGTTTGAATCTCGCTTAGGGCGAGTTATCCCGATAAGGTTTTCGCTTATCCTGAGAAGACGAATGTCGGGCAGCTTTAAGCTCTGTGGACCTTGGGCTCATTTAAGCCTCATTTCACACATTTCATTCGTTCATCGTCCGATACATTACCTTGGAGGACGTTAATATATCCCCCGAAAATGTTATCAGTTTATTAAATTATTATAGCAACTCTTACATCAGTATTGCACAGATAACTAAATCTAACTGAAAGACAAGAGAAAGCAATTACAGCTACTAAATGAAAATAAATATTCGGCAAAAACTGGCAGCCAGTAAAAGCCATCTAATTCAGTTATATTCAAACTCTTTACTTCGCGTAACCCTAAAGACAATTTTCCGTTCAGACTAATTGTATTCTCCCATTACTGTCTACAAACTCTTGGAAAAATTATGCTTTGATGGAAAAATAAATGATATGAAATAAAGCAAAAAAATTAATTACATTATTGTATTATAACATGTATTTTAAGCACTGCTGTAAACTATAAATATCAATACAGCAGTTTTAAGAAGTCAACGATGAACAAACTATTTACTCTGTCAAAACAGGACACGTTTTGTATCGTCTACCACTGACCTGACTCATCAAGAAGAAAATACCAGCCGATCCTTGTACAACTGTTCCGAGGTATCCTCTAACGAGCTAGAGGCAGCTGTTGCAGCTAAGTTGAGGCTCAAACGCAGTCCCAGCCTTCCACCTATATACAACAGAGGCAACTGTCAGGTAATATAAGTATGCGTGTTTTTTTGTAATTTCTTCATGTTGAGTGTAAAAAAATGCAGAAAAATGCAAAGAAATAAGTATGAGAGAATTAAGCAAGTGTGACTATAATTTTGACTTTATATTTGGTTATGTAATATTGGTGAATTTATTCCAGTGTTTGTTACATACTGTGCGGCCCACTAACTCCTTATAATAGTTGAAGGTATACAGCACTTCAGAATTCTACGGTTGATATGATTTATGCAGCTGCACTCGTGCCCACATAACGGCAATGCAAACTAGAATTGCGACTACTACTCTTCCTCTAATTGCCATTCCTTTATTTCTTCAGCCACCAGAGCTGGTTAAATCGGTTTTGTTAACTCGGGGTTTCAAGTGGGCCTGTGGTATTATGCAGTACTGTGCACGCAGAGCTCTTGAAAATTATTGGAACTCTCCCCATGAATATTCAACAAACCTACACTGTTATAGGTTGCATCTTGGAGGTAATCCAGGAAATAACGTTTGGCTTTAATACATTCAGAAAAAAATATTTTATTAAAAAAGCGCATCACACAAAATTGAAGCCTGCTTTATTTCTCCGTTATTTAATCGTCTGCCATATTCGTCCACCAGTCCATTAAGTCAAGATGTTCACACAGTTTCACCAAGCGAAGAACGAAAAGTGTTTGGGAAAGAAATCTGTAACTCATTTAGGGTTACACGTCCTTCTTGTGCAATTTTGTTATTCATTTGATTCTTCAAATCATCTACGATGAGTGACAAAAGTCTGGATCGGATTGCGTTATACTCATTTGTCGTCCAGGATTGTACATTTCATATCACTTTCTCACATTTCTTTCGTTCATTACTCAATCATCATACTATTTTTTTAGTTGATGGTCAACTTTTGCTGGTTTCAACTTCCGTGTATTCAAAACTCCAATGGTTTTCACCGCACAGCCGGCGGGGCTTTGTATGACGCAGCTCATTTTGAACAGTCACAAGGTGCACAATTCGACGGAAACTTCTGAGAATAGATGACGGAACCATTTGACCTTGCACAGAAGCCCGACACAGCGATCTACGTTGCGGGAATGTACAAACGGTCATTATTTCCTAGATTATCTCGTAAGTTTAGGGAAAGCGGAGGCTTACAAACCAAAATTTTCCTTAAGCTACTTTAGTGCCAAAATTAATTGCGACTCAAATACTTGCTATATTGTCTATGACCATAATTTCGAAAAAAGAATATGGTGCAGCCAATGTAGAGTGAGTGAGTGAGTGAGTGAGTGAGTGAGTGAGTGAGTGAGTGAGTGTTTAAGGGTCCGTCAACAACTATAGGAATTTTCACGTTATGAAGGCACAACCATGCTATTCTTATGGAAAATTCACGTGCGCTGTTGCCAAATGTGCTTGTTTTCAAATGCGACTAAGATAAAGTATGAACATGCATTTCGGTGTGAAATGTGTCGATATGACATGCACGATAAACCTTTTATATAATTCTATAGTTTTTAAAATAATAACATCTAAAATTTTGTCGAAAGCAGATCTTTTAACATCTTTCTCGCGCCAAACGTCAAAACATGGTTTAAAATCGAAATAATTGCAATGAAAAAAATCTGGATTATTCGCTTGCTTTTGTAGGCCACGTTGGTATTTAGATTATATCGATATGTCTAAACATATTTTTCTAAATAAATAAAGTTTAAAACAAAGTGTTAAGATTCTTCATTTATACAGTGGAAAATGTCGTCGCTGGCTAATTCTCGTTCTGTAAGTCCACATAAAAACTTCCAGCGACAAAGTTGTCAAGTAAATAACGAAATTATTTTTTATACACATATAGAACGTCTCCAGTACCGAAGTATCCATGATTCACCATTTAAAGACAAATGTTTGCGGCGCGCCGGACTACAGCCGGTCCTCGTGTCTTGGAGATGATGAAAACCAGATGTGGTATGACAGTTGAAGGGCCGATAAGGCATTGTACTTCAGCGTAGGTTTTCAATAGGTTTTGGGAATCTGAGGCGTGAGCGAGTTTTACAAGCTCTCTGGTAATTATGTGCATTGCAGTTAAGTGATCAGTGCGGAATGGATCGCAGAAAAAAAGGCGAATTATTAAAAGTGGCGACCGGAAAACAATATTTAGAGAGTATGATTATTAAAAGGAAAAGAACCCCGGACACTGTGACTCGTTTATTGTTGGTGAGCTTCATAAGGCGACTGGTGTAAGTAGGCGTACATTTTTTATATTAAGAAAAGAATGTAAAGAGGCTCCCATCACTACACCGCGGCTTACATGCAAAACCAGCAGGTAAAAGATAAAATATGATCATTTTGAACGCAAATATGGCACAAATTTCCTGAATTTCTATTTCAAAGTACTCCCCCCTAAAATTCTGACCGTGTTGAAAAAAGTCAATGAGGATGAGGACCTGCCAAATTTTAAATATTCAACCTTTTATAGCTTAGGGAGGAAATGGGATTTCATTTTGAAAACAGAGGAAATAAATCGTTTATGGTTGAGACAAATTATATTATAGTGCGGCGACATTCCTGTTTACGGAAAATAAAACAATTCAGCAAAGAGGTAAGGAAAATCGTGTACCTTGATGAAAGTTGGGTATCAAAAGTTTGGAAGGATAGGAAGCGCTTTTGGCAGGGTTATCCACTGGTCTTAAATCACCTACTGCTCGCGGACCACCATTTGTAATATTGCATGTGGATGGTACGATTTGTACGTGCAAAACTTGTTTTCTTGTAAAAAGGTTCTGTTGATTATCATGATGAAATGGACAGCGATAGATTTGAACAGTAGTTCAGGAATCAACTAGCAAAACCACGGTAATCGCTGCGGCGCAACATACATGGCAACGCCGCGCTGATTCTCCATGAGAGCCATTGTGCCTTCATAACGTGTAAACTCCTATAGGTCATTAATGTCCTGAACCAACGTAGAGAAAGCAGTATCGGCCATACAGCAGCAGCGCTGCAGCATATCGGGAGATACTCGTGATTCGAGGTGTTAGTCACACTGCTTCTAGGAGAGTGTTTACAGCTTAGGGTGTATAGTGCAATAATCTTGAGTATTTAAAAAAGTATACGACGAGGTCGGGTGATTTTTGGAGAGATGGTTGTTGAAGGTATGTAAGCAAAGAGTATGTTAAGGGTTTGAATAGAGACACGCACAATCATGCCCGTTATTCGCTTTCAAACAATCCGAACGTGCTTTGTTTGCAAAGTTCATAATACATCATGATTTCGTTTCTCCTGTCTGTCATATTGCCCATGTTTAGGATTACCCGTGATATGCATTCACCTTTACTTCGTTAGGAACTCCTCTCTATAGGAATACTCCATTTCAGGTGTGTTCGCCATTTTAGAGCACACAGAAGCTTAGCTTTGTCCGTCTGTCTGTCCATCCATCCGAATTTCTATGCACTAATCGGTGTGTTCTGAAAATCCGTGTATGCATTCACATATGCTACAGCTTGTCTAAAACGTCCTGAAACTCATATGCGCGAGTTAGGAGAAATGCGGGGAAGTGATAAGAGTGGTGGGGGAGCAAGTGACTAGAAGGTTATCAAAACTTGGAGGCAGTCACATATACAACACATGTACTTATCACACTCACGACAGTTTGACCAACTAGTCGCAAAGTCCTCAAGATTTTGCTTGAATAGCTCTAAACATAGCTTCGAAGTTGAAAGCCACACCAGACTGTTGTCCAATGTGAGCAAACGCGGCATCCATCGGACCGACAACTTCTTCGCCTTCAACTTATCATACAAAATGTGAACTACCGTTCCTTTTGACACACCTATGGCCTCTACCGTTTCACGAACTTCCATGACTTCGGCGATCAGCGAGAATCGTGGATTTTTTCAATGATTTCCTCGGTAACCACATTTCTGGGCGTCTTGAGCGTTCCTCATCAAAAACGGACGTTAGACCACAATTGAAGTCTTTGAACCAAAATCTAATTGTCGTGATAGACGGTGAAAGGTCCTCATAAAGAACATCTAATTTTACTTTTATCACTTCGCAAGTTATTCCATCCAAAAGTAAAAAGCAAATCACACTTTTTTCATTTTAGTGAAAACACGTTGAATGGCTAATTGAAATGCCTATCAAATTCAAACTAGCCTATGAATCAGTACCAAATTTGTTTTATCAGCGTAAAACAAGTGACTACGGAGCGAACCTTTATATAAGAAACAAAACGCTGCGGAGTTTGGACTATAGCAAGTGGAAGGGGTCAGTCTGTCACATGATCACAACACGGAGCAAGCCGGGTAGTCGACGCAGCAACGTTGTAGATAACGTTGCTGCATAACTTACATTTAATGCTTTCACCACTTGCAGTAAAATATTCACTCCCAAATTATTGTAAAAGTTCGGCAATACGTGGATATTTTAATTTTCGCGCTGGAGGCATTTTAGTCTGTGTGGAACTAGTGAACACACTCGAGAAACGCTAGGTACTGTAGGAAGTGAGCTCAGTGCTTGTGCTGTCACTGTACTCGTGCAATGACGTCACGCTCCATGTGGCACGTAACTTGTGATCGCCTCATTTCGTCATAGCTGTATAAACGTTCGAAACCTAGAAATAACGGTACATGATGGTACAGAGGTGTGAACGTTCTTAAACTCAATTAGATATCTACGGCGAAAATTACTATGAGTTTGAAAATATTTTACAAATGTGTAAAATCGTATTAGCACCTTATGAGAATGACTTTCCACTATTTTCAATTTTGAATATTTATTATTCTTTAATACACCATCGCATTAGTATTTTTTCTTGATGAAACATTTTTCCAACCTACTTCTAAATGTACGCAGAACGATAGCTATACATAGATCAGATATTTGCTAATTAATTTTCACATATCTTGGATTTTCACCGACAATATCGAGGGGAAGAATGACTGAAAACAGTCATCTAAGATTCATTTTGGCAAACTTGAAATCAATTTCGCTATGCTTCATTAAAGAAAAAATGTGTCCATCTAGATAGAAGTTGCCTCTAGTTTTGTTCTAATTATTGATATAGGCAATAATCTAATCATAATTGGTGAAAAAATTCTGCATTACAGTTCATCACACCAAAGCTTCAATGTCTTGGAACGATAATTTCTGACAGTAAATAACCTTTTTTTTTTTCGAGTGGAGGAAAAATCCATTTATGGACTCCCACTGTGTTGGAGAGCACAGTGGGGTGTGTCGACTTCGCCACTCTGGCACTACTCGACTAAAAAACCTCCACCGGACGGGAATATCGTGGATTTTTGAGAGGATTAGGAAAGGTTAGTGTGGTCCCGCGTAAGCACCCGCATTAGTCTGCATATAAGTTTAGATGGCTGCCGCTTGGTGGGCAAGAGCAGACATAAAATAAGGCTGCAGCTATCACAGAATATCTTGACTGCAGCAGTAGTGTTCAAGGGTGATGATGGTAAGGATAGGTAATGGAGAATTAGGGATTGTTCCTTCGTCGTCCTTCCTTGAGCGCAACGCACTGGTCTAGGAAGCGTCGGTGCTCTGGAGGCATCACGAAGGGCTGCGGCTGATGTGATTGTTGTGATGGCATCGACTAAGCTTCCAGTACCTGCAAGCAGGTGGTGATGCTGTCAATGTGTACTGGTAGCTCCGCGGTAGTGCTCTCCTGTGGGATGTGTTCTGCATTGAGAGCCGCTTGCAGGTCCTGAAGTTAAAGCTTTTCTTTGAGTCTAATAATGTTCACACCTCTGTAACACCAACCTATTTTGAAATACGGGCACTTATTGAACTACTCTCATAGCCATGTTTGCTTGAAGGTCAGTTCTATTTTGTGATTTGAGTCTCTTCTGCATTTCCAGCATAGTTCTTGTTTCTGGGAATTATAAAACTTCAGCTATAATTGGTAACTAATATTTTTAGTGTGGACTTCTTATGACAAATGCCTCTGTTTTCCTAGCTAAGCTTCTCTTGTCTAGAAACTGTTGTGTTGTTCATTAAGTGTGACTACACAGTGGTGTGTTTCAATTATAAGCTAATTTCTCAAAAGGAAAAAATGTTGACTATGTCATTACTTCAATATACTGCAATAAATAAAATTATGAAACTATATAGAGGTTATACTAACAACTATTATTAACTGATTATTTAAAAGGACTGGAGATTTAGAAATAAAGTTTTAACCTTCCACAACTTGTAGCTTAAACAGGATTTTAATCTTTTAGGATCAAAATACTCAACCTTATGATCAAGAAGAAGATGGTGAGGGTGAAACTTCAGGATATGCTAGTGACTCTAATGAGAAAAACATTGACTACTGGAATCAACAACGGCAGCTTGCCTATAACCAGCAACAAGACAGTTGGATGAGTGAGCCGCCTGGTTATGACAGAGTATCAAGAAGATTTGTCAACAAACAAGGTGCCTGGTACAATAACAGGTACCTACACATTGAGTTTTACTGTATGGTAAAAATTAGTGAAAGCAAAATATGTGCTGCGTGTAATATTTGACTGATAAGGCACATTATTATCAAAAGTACAACTAGGTATAGAAACTCACTTATTTTAACCTATACTTCAGTATAAAAATGTCTGATATATTACATTCACATAGGTACCCTTTCTTTTACAAACTATTCCTATAAAAGCTTAGTCTTCTGTATACTTCTTGATAATCAAGTCAGGTAAATGTTTCCAGATATGCTTTTACTACACATTTTGTTGTAGATCCAAGGGGAATTCAGTAAATCAACTTTTTAAAAAGTACTTTACTACATACAGGGTGATTAAAAAGTGTCCGATATTTCAACAGGATTTGCGATTGGTCAAAACTAGAATAAATTTTCCTATAAACATATGTCCGGAAACAAATACTTGTTGGGATATAAGCCATTTTTAAAAAATATGCAATTTATGCATATTTTTGATAGGTTTGACATACACCAATATCCTGAAATGTCCCCATAGAAATCTAATGGATTAAGGTCCAGCAATCAGGGAGGGCATGCTACTGACCTCCAACCTCCAACCTCCTCAACGAATCCATCGTCCATTAAATGTTTGGTTCAAGTATTGTTGCACAGTGCATACAAGTTGGGTGGTGCATAATCCACATGCGTCGTCTTTCCACAAGCACAACTCCTCCAAAAGCACATGTAACTCATAGGCAGGAATCAATGATACACAGCACCTATTAATCTGTTCGGTAAAAAGTATGGTCCTAGGAGTCTGTCATCCACAATTTCTGCCCACACATTGGAACTAAAGTGATCCTGATACTTAAACCAAACATTTAATGGATGATGGATTGGTCAAGGAGGTCCAGTAGCACGCCTCCCCCCCCCCCCCCCTCCCATTTGCCAGAACTCAATCCATTAGATTTCTGCTATGGGGACATATAAAGATGTTGGTGTATGCATAATGCACATTTTCTAAAATGGCTCATATCTCAACAAGTATTTGTTTTCTTTAAATATGTTTGTAGGAACATTTATTCTAGTTTTGACCAAGTGAGTGTGGGGTTTAACGACCTGTTGATGAGGTCATTTAGGCCCATTGTAAACAAAAAGGTCAAAAATATTCACATAGTTAAAATCAGAATTAAAAGAGATGGGTAAACTACTAAACAATTAAAACAGTGAAATGTAAAGTATAAAAGACTGAAAATACTATAAGACTTCTAAAATCTAAAAACCACCAAAAACTAAAAAGAAAAGCAAGTCTGAGTTCCAAAAAATCAATATGTTAAAACAAGTAAAAAACACACACACACACACACACCGACCTTTTTCTAAAAATGCTTCTTTTTTTACTCAGGGGGTCTCAAAACATATATTTCTGGTGAAATCTCGGAATCAAATTTTGGGTGGAATATAATACTTCCTCTACTTACAGGTAGAGAAAGTAAAAATGAATATCTTAAGAACAGTCAAACATAGTTTGTTAAATTTTGTGTGGACTATATTTTTTATATTCTGAGTATATGGCAAAAAAGTCAAAACAATGGAAAAAAACTATTTTCACAGATGGATTGATTTAAATTCTTTTCCTAAAGTTAAGTCAAGCTGATTCTAGCCTCATGAAATACCCTAATTAGCAGTTAAAGGCCTAATTAAATTTTCATGAAAGAGAAAAGAAAAATATTTTGTTAGGAGGTTTGTTTGCAGTTTTACTACATTTTAGTATGTTCTATTGCACAGGGGTGGCGGTTATAGAACACCAGATTCTGTGGTATCTACTCCTCCCTGCAGGTTGTGGTCCTGTGGAGGAAGTGATGAGGTAAACAGAATGCGATGGGGAGATCGTGGTGTTGGAGTGGGCCATCTTTGGGAACCTGCCTTTCAAGAACCTGATGCACGGTTACCTCAGGTATTTATCTTTATAGAAGTGAGATCTTCTAGATGTGAAGGCCCCCAAATAAAACCTATTTCTGGCATTCACAAGTTTGTTTTGGCCTTCAATACACTAAAACATTATTGCATGAACTAATTTATGTGAAAGTTTTGTGTAGCAAATATCAATGATCAGTGTAACTTGTATCATAGTTCCACTTTATAATATTCAATTAAATCAAATTAATTAAAGAGGCAGGGAGTTAATATATTAATGAACAGAAATGTATTAGAGAATTGTGAACACCTTGTTTGCTTTGTTTTGAACAGGTCCAAGGAAGTAGAACAGGAACTCCAAGTTGGCTGGAAAGAGGACTAAACAAACTGAATAACTGTGATGCTTCCATGGCTTCATCAACAACACAAGTACTGGTCATTAACCATGGAACTCCAGAGTCAAGCAATCTTAGTAGGGAACTTGCAGGCAGTTGTGATACCATCAGCACTCAATCTCAAGGAGACTGCAATCGGTATGTATTGAGTAACATTTAGCTTTGTTCTCTTTTAGGGGAAGAATGATTTTATGTCCTTTATAACATTTCTGATGTATGTAAATGGACACTGAATGAAGAGTTTCTCAAAGATGAGAGGAAATCATGGTAAACAGCCATATGACACCAAATCATATTAACTGTGCTCCTCCAGATTACTAAAGAGGATCAATGTGAACCCATTGCACCAGAGAAGTGGACATGTTATTGTTGAGAAGTATTTTAAGAAATATGCGGTGTGGATAAACAAATCAAACCTAATTATTTACTCATTTGCTGCTGATTTGAAGACAAACAGGGGATAGGGCATTGATCTGTGCTCACGTGAGGTTTCACTTCACATACAGCACTTATTCTGACTGTTACCAGTGCTAGAACAGTGTCTGAGTTCGGTCAGAATAATTTTGAGTGCTAAAGTACAACAAAATACAAAAAGACTGATAACAAAAACTGAAACAATTATGCAATCCAGTAGTAGAAATAGTGATTGACAATAACTATTAACTGCATACTTTTAATCAAAAAATTAAAAGGACAGAAATTAAAATTAAAAAATTACAGAAGGTGGGCATAAAGTACCTTCCTGATAATGCAAGGGTTAACCTTAAATTCCTTACAAACATTAGAGAAAATCTAACATAGGAACTTACCAATTGTTCACAGAAATTTATGCTGATCAGAGGCTATCTCATATGCAAGTTTTTGAGTGATTTAAGAAATTTAAGAAAGGTAGGAGACATATCGAGGATGATCCAAATTCAGGTTGTCTTTCCACTATGAAAACTGAAGAGAATATAGAGAAAACTGCTATAATTATTTGAGGAGATGGCTGATTGAGCATTTGAGCAGCTGTTGAACATACCAACTTCAATAAGTAAAGTTTTAGACAAATTTTGCATGATGATCTGACCATGAAAAGGGTGTGTTGTAAAAGTGTGTCAAAAATTTTCACACACACACACACAAAAGAAGCATTAAGTGTTTTGCCATGTTGATATCTTGAAAACATTGAATGTAATCCTGATTTATTAACAAAAGTAGCTATATGTAATGATACTTGCATTTTTGAATATGATCTAGAGACCAAGCGACAATCCATTCATTGGAAGAGCCCCCAGTTCCCCAGATAGAAGAAAGTGTACGTGTGTAAATAAAAATTCAAAGCAATGGCCATTTCTTTTAATATCTGGGAGGTTATCTACATTGATTGGATCCCTGCAGGTCAGATTGTCAATTGGTTTAAAATAAAAATGCTTTGGAGACCTTCTTGAACATGTGTGATGAAGGAGATCAGACTTAAGGAAGAATGCAAAATAGGTCCTCCAAGGTGCTGTCTGTGAAAAGCTATTTTTGATGAAAAATGTTTCAATGATGGACAACAGTATGCAACCGTTGGACACCATAACACAAGATGACCTGCAGTAATGCTCTCAACAATGGAAAATTTGTATGCAGGAATATCGCGACTGAGGAGGAGGCTACATTGAAGAGGATGGCGGTGCCATTGATTAATTTATAGTGTTAGAACATGAATCTGGTTTCTTTATTGCCACACTTCATAGTTTAATATAATTACTAGGTATCAGAATTTTTCTTTAGGGAATAAGCAGGTAACAACCTATTTCTTCTCATATTTGCTAGCAGACCAGTTTTAGAGAAGGAAAGAAAATTGCAAAGGGGTTTTAAATGAAGTTAGACATACAAATAAATTGGATAAAAAAGTATTGTTAATAAAAGGTTTAGAAATATGCCACAGCAACTTTATGTATTCAATAAATTATCTCTAGTGTTAAGATTGAAGTATGAATATAATATGGAATATATTTGTGGCATTCTCTTTTAACAATCACACATTTGGCAGTGTTACACACTTTTTAAAATCTTGGAAATAAAAATGCTTTTTCAGGAAATTACCGGAAAAACAGTTTATGACAATACTAAATGCACAATTACTGTAATTATTATTAGCATTCCTAAAATTACTACCGTTTTTGTGGTGATGACAATGACCATTATTAGGATATTTAAGTAGATACTTCTTGGTGTGTTCCATATGTCACATGATTGGTGGATTTGATCTAATAATTAAAATCATCTAGTTGGGGATTCAGCCTATTTTTTAAGGCAATATCAAAGCACAGGTTTAAATACAGTGACAGAGTAGGTACTTGAAGTTTTAAACTCACACAATTAGTCATTATTGACCACTTGCCTGTGCATGTTAATAGCTTTATTATTATCATGAAGTACGATATAGCACAAAAAATATTTTCATTCTTAAACTCATTGTAACAAGATACTTAAATTTTTATTGCTAATATTTGCAAAGAAAACCAAGAAGTTTTTGATAGCTGATAGTTCTTTGTATTTTGAAATATATAATGTATAATAAAGAACTAAGTACAAACTTTATATTTCAGGACATTCATACGTGGACAGAATGCCCCTCTGGAGCCAGAAGTATTGATTGAAAGAGAGAGAAAAAGACAGAAAGCGCTGGAACATCAGAATGCGATAAGACAGCAGGTATGACCCTTTTCTTTTAAATTAATTGTAGTGGTTGTGAAATTAATATGGTTCTTGGAATAACAAATGCATCGCATATACAAATAACTGCCAATAAGGAGTTAAGGGAAATACTGGACACTGAAAAGAAAAACTTAAATTATGTAAAAGTAAAAATTAAATTGTTACAAGATTCATCGTATATTAATTACTTTGGAAGACAATGCTGCTGTTGCCAGGCTATTTACAAGGGCTCATCAAACATATAAAAATGTACTTTTTTGTGTGATTTATTGAATCAATGTGTCAATATAGGACATCTCTTGATTTACGAAAACAGGTGGGCTTACCTGAAAATTTTATGCACAAGGTCTATTGCTGCACATTTCCCAAGGTCTCTAGTTCTTACTCACAGGCCAAACATGGGAGTATAAAGCCGGATACCAGGAAATTTTCAAGTAGCAACTTGTGAATTTCTACCACATTTATGCTTATCAGAGAGGATGCACAGATTGAGTTTTTCCAGTAGTCCAGGTTTCATGAATTATCACTTAAGATACTAATAAAGCTTAATAAACCACAGAAGAAATGTCAGTTATCAAGTTATGAGCAAGATCAATAATGTCGATGAGAACCTAATTCAGTGGTGTAGTGTGTTTGGGATATGGATAACCTCTATGGTCTCTGCATGCACCACCTCCACTGCCCCAACCACCGCCACTGCCACCAGGGAGAAAGACTAACTTGTATTTCATCAGGCTTTATGCAATTTTAGTGTACCCATATGACATTTGGAAAATGAAACATGTTGGTCTAGTTTAATTTGCTTGTGTTTTATAAATGTGCAGGTGTTAGGAGACAATAAAACATTAAAAATAGATCAGTGTGTTTTAGGTACCTTATAAATATGTATGTTTTTATACAATTTTTTCTGCAGGTAATTAACTATCTAAATTCTTTGTTTAGTTAGAAGAGCGAGAAAGAAAAAGAAAAGAAGAAAAAGAGAGAAGAATAAGAGAAGAAAAGGCAGAAGAGGAACGAATAAAACGAGAACAGGAAATTGAGAGAAAACGCATGGAAGAAGAACAAAGAAGGCAAAGAGAAAGAGAGGTAATAACTCAGGAAACGAACTTTTAATTTTTTATTATTAATTCTAAATATCAACATGTTGTCCTAGCACCTGAGAAATATAAGACTTTTCTTAAATATAGTGCTTCTAAGGAAATTAATTTACTCAATTTCCACTTAAGTAACTGACTATTGCTCTAATTTTACTATCTTTTAATTTCTTGGTGTTTTACTTATAATCAATAACTTTTTAAAATAACTGATACAACTTTTGCCTATCTCGAGTCATATTGCATGAATATTGAAGAGACTTAGCAATAAATGTAACCGCTTTTTAGAGAGCACCATATTTTTATGTTTTGGCGGTCACATCGCTCTCTCACAACCCCCAGAATGTCTGGAGGACCACACCTGTCGTTGGTTTACGGGTCTCACCGACCTGACCGGGAGAGTTATCAAAATAAATTTACCGACCACATTCTCTGATTACCAATCAGAGGACGTATACATGCCATGACAGGTCAGCTTGTTATGGGTTAAGGTTTTATAGAGAAATTAGAGAAATGGAGAGGTTGGAAAAATAAAGAGTCCCTAGCCCTCAGGAACCCTAATAGCATCGGGGTCGGAAGAGAACAAGAGATGACCAAGGTAAGGTCAGATAGAAAAGTTACAGTGAGGAGCAAAACACCGGTAAGTGGAAGTAATGTTCTGCTCAGCTTGGGTACCTTGTGGTCCCTATTCTCATATCCCCTAGATGGAGACCCCGAGTACATTATATGCAGTACACATGTACGAGATTAATTACACGTGCTATCAAAACCACACCAATAGCAGCTATGGAAATACTAACCAACCAATGCCCCATTGAATATGAAATAGAAAAAGCGGCTCTTATTCAACACGAAAAGTTGATCAGACTCCCATTCAATACATGGCACAAGAGAAATTTTACACATACACTAAAGACTCAGGAGAGCTTTCTTTCCAAAATTCAAGACATCAAGAAGAATGTACACCTTCCTAATTCAAAGGAAAACTTCATATCTAAAGTCAATCCGACACAAACATTAGACATCACATATTATTTACACCTGACAGAAGAAGTTAAGAAAAGTGATACTCTAACTAGTGTTCTAAAATTATTGGCATTAGAGACAATCCATACTAGGTTTCCAGAACATGAGTGGCTCCATATTTATACTGATGGATCATTTATATCAAACAAAGATGGAGCAGGTGCTGGAGTCATATGTCACCTCTTTTCCTATTACAAATCTTTAAGTTATGGAACTACAAACTTTGATGGAGAAATTGAAGCAATTCGAATGGCCCTACAAAATCTTTTGCACAGAATTTCACATTTTCAGCAAGCAGTTATTCTCTCAGATTCCAGGGCAGCAATTATAGCAATTACTTCCAAGTTGTCACCAAAACACCAAACAATTATAGAATGTTGGAAAATCCTTACCCATCTAACAGCACTTCAAAAACACCTAGTCTTCCAATGGATACCAGTTCACTGTGGACTGAGTGGTAATGAGAAAGCTGATTTTCTTGCAAAAAAGGTAACCGGCAATGTGCAGAAATCAATAGTTAATCTACCATTTTATGCAGCTAAAAGATTAGTCAACTCTGAATTCAAAAAAATTATTGAAAAATATTACTATGAAAAATCAAAAACTAAAAGATGGGAACTACCAAACATGCAAACTGTAATTCCTGAGTATCCTCGAAAAACAGCAGTTGCAACCTTCAGGTTGATTACAGGACATGATTATCTGGCAAAACATTTAAACAGAATTGGGATATATTCTTCATCACTCTGTCCTCTATGTGATCTGCAAGAGGAAATGGATCGAGACCACCTTCAAATATGCCCGGCCACTTCTAATGCCCCATCCATCAGTGAAAAATATTGGAGAACAAGAGGATTAATGACTTCATTGTCAGAAATCCAACATTAGCCGCCACTGCCACCGCCACCGCTGCCACCGCCACCGCTGCCACCGCCACCACCAATAACTTTTGCCTATCTCTGAAAAGTTTAAATGTGTTTGGGAATTCTGGAAAGGATAAAATATTTTCCTAATTCTGTGGCTTTGCCTGCATAACCTAGTGGTCAATGTGAATTAGTTTCTAACCCCAAAGGTTCAGCAGGATGACTAAGGTTTATTTTGAAAAGTATTCTTGTATCCTGAAGGAAGCTCAATAATTCATTGCTCTAGTACCATTTGCCATTGTTTGTTGTATGATAACCTCAAGGTGAGAAAGACCCAGTTTGTGCAGAGAGAATGGAGTTATTGATGTATGTTCTGAAGTGGTCTTTAATTTATTGGTAATGTAATGTGGCAGTGCAGGATGTTGCTCAACATTAAGGCACAATATGCAATGGTTTTTAAATTATGATGAATTAATGGTTTACTTCATCTTATTTTGTGTTAGAATTGCCATATGTTGTGGGCCATATGAAACAGGTTTTAATATTGATGAAAGTAATGGTGTTGAGGTGCAATTTGTAGCCATCTTTTAAATATAGGTATTAGCCTCAGCGCAGCTACAGTTGAAAGCTGTAGGGCTGTTCCTTATATCTCGAGTATGGTACAGATCAATGTTTATTTTTGGCTAAATTATTCCCTTATATTGTTTGAAATTAGTTATTTATTTTTAAAACAATTTACCACCCGAACACAGCAACAGTAAATTTTCTTTCTATTGCTGTTGTTGACATGAAAAGTGAAGCACAACTTCTCATGCCTCAATATTTTTGCACCTAGTTTTGAGGGCTTAAACACGAAGCCGCTCCAGTTTTTAACTAGCTCACAAAGGAATTAGTTCTTTGATTATCTCAGGTGTTGTTAGCATTCTCTACATCTGTCCATGCTTTCACCTGCAAGTAGCAATGCTATCACATCATTCAAGCTCCTTAAAATCAGTATATTGAATAAAGAAGAAGATAAAGAATGATAATGCTGAAAAATGAAATACAGCTGATAGTATGGGAAAGAATAGTGCTCCAGTTACTTTTCTTGTTGATTTTGATATTGGTAATAATGCCAAACATATCTGAGAAGTAAAATTAGGGTTCACAGTCTCATTACTTCCATTTGGCGGGGGCTGAAAATCTACTCATTTCCTACAGCCATATCTATATGTATATCTGTAAGTTTTATACACTATTCATGATAAACTAAAAGCTAAATGCAGAGTAATATTTATGTAAAGTTTGTAACGCTTCAGTAGAGAATAACCTCTTTGAATTACTTCTCTTTTGTAAAAAAATCAAATGGACAACAGCTTGGTACATTATAAATTATGGCTTGAAAGAGAGAGATTCTCTGGTTTTAGAGCTTGCTTATGCATTGATTAAACAGGTGTAAAAATCTAAGTTTTAATTTTCAAACAATTTTGTTATACTAATACATCTATTTTTCTGAAAAAAATTGCAGGAAAAAGAGGCAAGAAAGGCAGCAGCTATGCGTGAGGCTCTAGAAAATGCAGAGAAGAAAGCAAGAGAGGAAAAGATGCGCACAAGAAGCAAACACATTTCAGATTCTTCTGGCAAACAGTGTGATTCTAAAGTAGAAATAAATGAATGTGAAAGACTGTGTGACAATAGCTCTATAGTAAATGATTCGCAACAAAGTGTAAGACAGTGCAACGACTCTCGGCTAGCAAACCAAGCTCCACAAACTGAAGAGCAAGTGTTAAGAAACAGTGATGCAACTCAGACTCCCGTAAAATCACTTAATTCCCTTAATGAAACTTTACTAATTGCAACTGAAACAATGGCAATGCCAGCAGATGGATTAGCTGTAGTGCTAGGCAATACATCGGATGCAAGCCCCCATGAAGTACTGCCAGCAAATGGAGGTAGTGTTCAGTTAGCACTTCTCATGTCACCGGCGATACAACCACCACCACTACTGGTTGAAAACAGGCTACTGACCCCTAGTAAATATCGTATGTGTGCAAGAGAAAGGGGAACACAGACAGATTCTGAGCTTATCATGGGCAATAGAGGAAGAAGATTAAAGGAGAAAACTGTTAGTCAGTGCACGAGGAACAACAGGAAAAAGTATGACAAACAAATTAATAAATTATTTATAGTATTTATAAGTGTCATATTTTACTTTAATTTGTATTTTTGATCAATTTCATGCATCATAAATCAGAAATGCACTTATAACGCATTTTTATAACTTTATGGGTGAAAAATATTTCTGATATCATTGTTTTGCTCATTAGTATGTTACTTCTATTCAAAAAAATTCAGATGTGTTGCACTCATTTGTCTTTCTCTAAACATAATAATAATAATAATAATAATAATAATAATAATAATAATAATAATAATAATAATAATAATAATAATAATAATAATAATAATAATAATAATAATAATAATAATAATAATAATAATAATAATAATAATAATAATAATAATAATAATAATAATAATAATAATAATAATAATAATAATAATAATAATAATAATAATAATAATAATAATAATAATAATAATAATAATAATAATAATAATAATAATAATAATAATAATAATAATAATAATAATAATAATAATAATAATAATAATAATAATAATAATAATAATAATAATAATAATAATAATAATAATAATAATAATAATAATAATAATAATAATAATAATAATAATAATAATAATAATAATAATAATAATAATAATAATAATAATAATAATAATAATAATAATAATAATAATAATAATAATAATAATAATAATAATAATAATAATAATAATAATAATAATAATAATAATAATAATAATAATAATAATAATAATAATAATAATAATAATAATAATAATAATAATAATAATAATAATAATAATAATAATAATAATAATAATAATAATAATAATAATAATAATAATAATAATAATAATAATAATAATAATAATAATAATAATAATAATAATAATAATAATAATAATAATAATAATAATAATAATAATAATAATAATAATAATAATAATAATAATAATAATAATAATAATAATAATAATAATAATAATAATAATAATAATAATAATAATAATAATAATAATAATAATAATAATAATAATAATAATAATAATAATAATAATAATAATAATAATAATAATAATAATAATAATAATAATAATAATAATAATAATAATAATAATAATAATAATAATAATAATAATAATAATAATAATAATAATAATAATAATAATAATAATAATAATAATAATAATAATAATAATAATAATAATAATAATAATAATAATAATAATAATAATAATAATAATAATAATAATAATAATAATAATAATAATAATAATAATAATAATAATAATAATAATAATAATAATAATAATAATAATAATAATAATAATAATAATAATAATAATAATAATAATAATCTTTATTAGCTTATAGACTTTGTTACAAGTTTCAAGCCTCGTCAGAGATAAACAAGCAAGATTTACAATCTATATACAAGCAGTTTTATACAATCTAGTATTTCATTTACAAATTATTTACAGTTCATCTATTCTATACAAGCATTTTTTAATTAAGTATGTTTTAAGCTCTTTTTGAAATACATTACCACTTAGCACTTTTAATTCATTTGGTAGTTTATTGTACAAGATTTTACCCATTATTAAGGGATCCTTCTCTGTGGCTTTTTTATTTACATTTCCTCTGTAATAATTGTGTTGTATTCTAGTACCATACTTATGACTGTCTTTTATTTGTAGAGGATTCTTATTTGCTACAAACATTATTACCTTATAGACATACAGTGACACTACAGTTTGTATTCTGGCTTTTACAAAACTATTTTTACACGATTCTCTATTCTGTAGATTGAATATACATCTTATACATCTCTTCTGCAATTTCAATACTCTATTTACATTTGTGATACTTGAGTTACCCCAGACCTCGATTCCATATTGCAAATGTGGATGAATTAGACCATAATAAACTGATTTTAAGTAGTCTGGATTTAGATATTTTGATAGATTTCTTAGTATATATAAATAGGAACTAATTTTATTGCAGATATAATCTATGTGCATTTTGAATGTCATATTTTCGTCCAAGATTATTCCCAAAAATTTGGTGCTTTCTATTTGTTGAATGCTTTCATTGTTTATCATTACACTGAGAACATTATTGGACCTATTATTTCGGTGTTTGAACATGATTATATTGGTTTTTTGAGGATTTACTTTCAGCTTGTTGCATTTTAGGTAATTACAAATATTATTTGTTTCAACATTTATTACTGTGTTTAAATTATTTGTGTCTTTATTGGCAAATACAACTGAGGTATCATCTGCGTATGTTATTATTTTGTAATTTGTAGATTTTGGAAGGTCATTTACATATAGTATAAATAAGAGAGGCCCGAGTACTGATCCTTGAGGGATGCCTACTTTCACTTGTTCATAACATGATTTAACTGATTTTAGTGTACATCCCTCTTGATAGCGGATTTCAGTGCATTGTGCCCGATTTTCTAGAAAGGATTTTATAATTTCAATGCATTTACCCCGAATGCCGTATTTCTCTAACTTCTCTAGTAGCAATACATGCGCCACACTATCAAACGCCTTAGATAAGTCAAGGAATATTCCAGCTGTTTTGCCAGAGTTTTCAAGTTCTTGTAATATTACATGATACAGCTCGGCTATAGCAGTAGTTGTGGAGAATTTCTTCCTAAAACCATGTTGCGATGGGTAAAACAAGTTAAATTTATTAAGGAATTCTATTAATCTACTACTTAATATACTCTCAAATACTTTAGCAAATACTGAGGTCAGTGTTATAGGCCTGTAGTTTCCAATTTGATATTTATCTCCCTTCTTGAATATTGGTCTAACTATACTAAGTTTTAAGGTTTCAGGAAATTGTTCATCATTTAACGATGCATTTATTAAATGGGTTAGGATACCAGCTAATGTATCCTTACAATATTTTAGTGTTTTAGTTGAGATTTCATCCCACCCACAAGATGCTTTATTTTTTAATTTATTTATAATCTTTTTCACTTCTTCTTCTGTTGTTTCTTCCAAGAAAATGGTTGGAACCATCCCAATATTAACAGATGGTGCACCATCAACCTTAGGTTCATCTTTTATTACATTTAGAAAATATTTATTAAAGAGTTGACATATTTTCTGTGGATTATCAATCACTTGATCATTCTCTTTTAACGTTATATTGTCAATCTTGTTTTTACTTATACTGCTTTCATTTACAATCTCCCATATCGTCTTAACTTTATTGTTTGAGTTTACTATTTTCTCTCCGTATTGTTGCTTTTTTAGGTTAGTCAATGCCCTTGAGTACTGTTTTTTTAAGTTTATGTATCTGTTTTTATAGGCTACGAGATTTGTAGATTTGTAAAAAATGTAAGAATCTTTCATTTTCTCTCTCAGTTCTTTTAATTCCAAAGGAAGTTTAATCTTCTGTTCACCCCGTTTAGTTATTTTACTCTTTTGTGTCGGACATGCTATGTTTAGATGCATATTTAATATTTTATAAAAATTGTCCCATTTTCTGTTACTGTTTAGCTCACTATATACTAACCTCCAATCTTCTTGGCTTAGGCTTTCCTGAAACCTCATTAGGTTATTTTCATTAGTTTGTCGTTTTGTTATATATATATTTTTTTCCGGGATTATATTTCTTCCTGATATTGACAATATTTGAGCACAATGATCCGAAATACAAAACTCCTCTACTTTCACTTTATAACTGTCCTGCGCTAGATTGCTAATTACATAATCTATAGCAGTGGATGAAGTTGGTGTGATTCTTGTTGGCTGTCTAACGGCATCATGTAGGTTATAGCTTCTTAATATATCATTTAAACTTTTATAGTCCCCTGTATTTTCACAAGAATTTATGTTTAAGTCACCCATAATTATGTTTTTCTTATTTATACAGGTTCTGTTTAGAAAATTATCCAGGCTCTTTATGAACTCATTAGGCTTAGTACTTGGCGACCTATATAGTCCAATAATCAGATATGATTCATCTTTTATTTGTATTTTTATTCCTGCCAGCTCAAACACCATTTCTGATTGGAAATCCTCAACCCAGTCAAGTACTGTGAAATTTATTCCACTTTTTATGTAGATTGCTACCCCACCACCCTTATGAGATTGCCTACTATAGCTTGCTGCTAGCTCATAGTTTACTAACTTAGAGTATTTAATCTGATTTTTATTAAATCCATGTTCAGTCAACACCAAAATATTAGGTTTACATTCACTTAACATAATTTCAAGTTCCCTTATTTTGTTGGATGCATACTGAGCATTTTGATGCATTAGGTAAAAATTACCATTTTCCCTGTTTTTATATTTTTTACCATCCACCACTTTGTTCTCTAGTTTCCCTTTAAGAGAGAATAGATAACATCACACATTAAATTTCCAAATTTTTGTGACCCCTTTCTATTTAAGTGTACACCATCTCTACCAATATCATTGTCACTTAACCAAAAATTACCATCTACAAACAAACATTTCTTTTTCTCGCATAACCAGTTTAACTCTCTATTTATTCTAACTATTCTACCCATGCTCACATTTCTCCTACATAGTACTCCACTTATAATTATTTTAGTTTCAGGTGTTTGGGATTTAACTTTATTTATCATATCCATAGTTTCCCCCATAATTTCTTTAGCACTAGTACCCCTGCCAATGTTATTGGTGCCCGCATGTATTAGCATTACATCAGGCTTTGCTTCCTTCAATTGAAAGTCATTTACCTTACCTTGTAGTTCGTCCATTTTTATGCCTGGAAAACATCGTACTTCAAAACCCTCTTCCTTGCACTCTTCACCCGCAAATTTTAACATTGAGTCCCCTACTATTAACACACGCTTACGCTTTCCAGCTGGCTTTGGATTGTATCTCTTTTCAATATTCACAGCACTTTCCACTATTTCTTCTTCCATGTCAAGAACTTGATATCTATTGAAGCTCGCAAAATTTGCATCTTGTCTTGGCTTGCATTCGGCTCTGCCTTTCTTGGTTACCGTAGTATACGCAGGTTTTTCAGCTTCAGTCTTTAGATTCTTTTTGAGGTCCTCATTTTCTGATTTTAATGTAGCGATTTCTTGTTTTGCTAACTGAAGTTCTCTACACAGAACACCTAGTATTCTCTATTTAGTAAATTTATCACTACATGTAGCGACGCAATAATCTCTGGTTCCCGCTCTTGGCGTCCTGTAGTGTGTTGATGGTCAGCCCTATCTCCATTCACTTTGGATTCATGATTTACGTCCTTCTCCGAGTTACCTTCATTTTCTACACTTTTGCTTCTGATATATGTTTCATCTACGCTGTAGGTTTCTTCACTACCATCTCCCTTTCCATTTAATTTCGATAATTGATGTTTACTGGATCGCGTTAACATACCGAGCGGCGCCATCTTGAAGAACATATATCTTACGAACTCTTATTCCTCTGCCTTCTTCATGTTACTTGAGATAAACATTTACAGAAATTATGTATTGCTTATTTCCTTGTAGGTGCAAGAGGAACATGGGAATACAGCAGACTTAGAGTGATTGTCAAGTATTTTAAAGCTGGTCTCTACATGAAGGCTTTGAAATTCCATTCTTTTGCATGGTCAAAATATTAAAAAGTGAACAATGATCTTTCATTTGAGAAAAGTATAAATATTGCAAAACTTACACAAATAACAAAGAATATCTCCAAAATGGTTCACTCCACAAAACAATTCATTTGAACATAAATTGTGTATTTTAATGAGATCTACACTTTTTGTACAGTAAGATTGGTCTCTCTCTTATGGTTTACCACTTATGCAAAAGTCATCAAGCGTAAATAGGGCTTCATGGGCTATAGTCAGAAAATTCAAAACATACATTTCATTTGCCATAAAAATATTTTTAAAATATAGCATTTTAATCAATGTTGTTAGGGTCATTTTCGAGAAATTCAAAATTTTCAAAAAACTTACCATGTCAAATGTAATTTAGGGTGGAGGAATTTTCTTAAAAATCTTGGTGTTGCATCCTTGAAAGATATTAAACTTATGTACATGCCAACTCTAAAGTAAGAACAAATTAGAAACTAGAAACTTCACTTATCTTAGTAATGTTGCATGTTCTTTTTGCAAAGTGAAGTTTTTAGCTTCTAATTTGTTCTTACTTTAGAATCTTGTTGCTTCGCTGTTAATAGCTTCAATTTTCCTTATTTATATACCAACTTTTGTTCCTAACTTTTAATTTAGGAGTTGGCAGGCAGGCAGGCAGGAGGGCGGGCATACATTAATTATATTGCACACTGTTGACATGTGATATCTGTTTTCTGCATCAAATTTTTATATGTTGTATAGAGGATGTTTTATTAGCAATTTATACAATTTCAAAATTGATCATTTATGGTCATTTTTTAAGCAAGCGAGTTGAAAGTTTATGCCCACTATCTTGTAATACTTTGCACTCTTCTGCAATCTGTAATAAGGCATATTGAATTTATTTTCACTATGTGTGCTATTCTTATGTAAATTCCCCTGTATATCATAGATATCCAAGAAGACGCATGATCAATGATGAATGAAGGAATTAAATGAACGTGCTCAAGTACTCTAAATGCAAATCATTCAGTTTTCATCCTAAGTATTGGCAGAAAATCCAAAGAAAATCTTGTTCAGGTAGTTCTGTTGATCTATAATTTAGCCTAGGCCTTCAAATTGACATGCAAACATTTATACCATAGCATTTACTGCTTTAATGATAGGTAACTTAACATGCAAATGTCTGAGTACCTATTGTTACACTGATGCTCATCTTAGGAACTAAAGAGAATAACTGAACAAAATTCCACAGAGGCTAGCTTTTAAGTTGATAACTACATATGAACAGAGAGTGTTTTCAATACAATTACCTATTTCTCAGATATAGTCTTGGGCATGAATGGTCTGAAAGTACTATCATCAACATATTCATGAAACTATTAAGGCTAGATATACAGATTATGAAATAACTCTCAGAAACATACTTTTGCTACAAGCAAGATATGCCAGTTACATTATAAATGTGACAGAGTTCATTATTCAATAGTAGTTCTATACATTTACTGAAACAATACAGCAATAATGCATTAAAGAAAATTAAGCAGATCTGAACAAATATTCAAAGAAATAAGAGGGAATGACTTATCTCTGAAATTCAATTTCATTTAGTGCCATTTACAATAACATTTATGAAATAATAGGAAAATATGCACTAAAAATAACTGTGCCCCTTACAGATCAGCAAGTCTGGAGAGACCACATCAGGGTTGCAAACTTCCATTACGCTGTCGATCCCAGTCCCAACCAACACAACCCCGAATGAGACTGGAGGATAGACCTAAATGGGGAGTTAATAGGCCTGGTACACAATATATCAAACAAAGTGAGAAGGATCCATACTATCAACGCCGACTGAGACAGAGGTTAATGAGGACAGCTTTAACAGGTACAGGAGGTGATACAGGAACAGAAAGTGATACAGGATCTCAAAGAAGGCAAAAAACCAACAGAGGCAGTAGTGACGATAACAGCAGGTAACAATTATTACAAAATGCACTCCCCGTTACCTATATGTTTTTAATGCAATGCAGCACTATAGTAGAGGAATAGGAAAAAATATACCTTGTAAGCAGAGGCTTAGAGTAAATGGATGTGGGTGATGTGTTGCATACCCTGCCAGTTTTCCTTAGTTAACTTTTTCTATTATCTACATACTAATCCAACTGGCATAATGCTTGCTGAGGAGTATGTTTTGAACTACAATATATTATGACTTAGTATAGTGGACATATCATGCCAAGCATTGAAAAAAGAGTGGCTGGTGCTTGTGCTTGCCTCAGGCCAATCACGTCAAATGATATGTGTGCACAGTGGATGCAACACAGAAAAAAGCATCTTGCTTGTTAATGTTAATAAGGTTTAAAGCTAAGTTTTTCAGTGTTTTGTTTCGTAGTGAAAGTTAATTTCATATTTTTAACTTCATCTGTACATATCAGAGTACAACAAGCAGCATTTTGAACTTTAATGTGGGTAAACATGTAGGGGAAAAATATGCCAGGAAACTGAAGGCATGGTATGCACACTACTCAAGTGCTTCCATGTGGTTCACTACAAGGAAAACACATATTGTAGAGAGAATGCTGCATTTCCTGGAAACCTACTGCTTGAATATACAACCCAAGTGCTTCTAATCAGCAAACTGAGAATGCAAAAAAAAAAAAAAAAACAAAAAAAAAAAAAAAAAAAAAAACAAAAAAAAAAAAAATAGTGGGAGTAATTGTTCTGTAACTTTAATATTTACCAGTTGGTGGATTATTAAGTTCTATAAAAATTGTGAAAATTTTTTTTCAAAGTTAATAATTTTTATTTAGTAAACCAAAGCATTATAAAATTTTCTGTTCCCAACATTCTTTTGAGAGTACTTATCTATTACAGAACAATATTTAAAATTATCAAAATTTTTAAATCTTCATCATGTGGAGTATTTTAGGTACACTGGCAAAATAATAGCTGGAAAAGATAATACATTTAAAGGTGTCGAAGATATTACATTGAAAAGCTGAATGTGCATTATTCCTCACATGTATTATGCCTGATGAAAGTTTGCACCAAGTTTGCTAATAATTGTATAATTTATAAATTTCACCTATGCATACCCTTAATCTGAGTTCCAACTACATACCCAAGTCCATACACCATGCTACACTACTACTGGTAAGCTTTTCATTGTTCTCCTGGAGGAAACACAATAAGTTAAAACCATAAATTATGAGACTGCAACTTATTCTTTTTACATATGAGCATCTTACCAGAAACATATTTAGCAAAGTGAACTCTAAGTACAAGTCAAGCAAATAGAACAAGGCATTTTGAAAGTATGTTGTTAAATCATACAGCTATATTTGCACGTTAAATTGTTTAACTCAATTTATTTTCAATAATAAACAGTTTCTGATTCTTGTCTGTATATGAAAATACTTGTCACTTTAAGATTTTGCTACCTGTTTTTTGAATTTGTGGATTAAAGCATTAAAGCAATGTATATGAGGCTAAAATTTCAGAAGTGGTCACCTAGTCAAAATTTGGGCTATGAAGCTCAAAGGAGAGGGCCCATATCAAATAAACAGGAATCGGTGTGTGTGGATGCTGAGTGGACTATGGTTGCACTAGTGAAACAAAATACTAAATATCTTTTATTTTTGCTATTTGTTTATTTAATTCTTGAAAATTGTTGTGTAGCATCTTTGGAAGCTATTGAACAATAATGAAGTTTGCATAATTATTGAACTTTTTGTTTTTGAGTTATTCAGGAAACCTACACATAGGCACATTTACACACAGACACACAGACCTCTTCCCTAATGCTTTTTTAAGATCCAAGGGTCTTGTAAAATACAGTTTGGGTGAAATCTTGTCATGAAATGTTTGGGTGGCGTGCATAACTTCTTCTACCTACTATGTGTGTGATGGATAAAATAAAAAGTTTTCTGATAAGCATGAACAACCTTTTGAACATACCATAATTATTTTATTTTATATAGATTTGCTTCTACAGAACTGCATGGTAAGTTAATGGCAACTTCCTAATGTACTCAAGAATTTGAATTATAAGTGTAAATCAGGCATGGGCAAAATCAGCTCAAAATGGCCACTCCACTGAAATGTGTTTTGCCTAACTCCATTGACCATCGCTCCCCTTCACTGCTGTTCAGCTTTACCTTTGCTTCCGATATGCCTCATTCAGCGATGGGTATGGCTTTGTCTGGACGTCTTTCATGAAGAGTGGCAGAGAGAATTTTTTTTTGTAAGTTAGAAAAACAAGAAAGTTTACATGTTTAATATGCAGATTTCAATTTGCAAATACAAAGCGTTACAATACCAAGCGCCACCATGATCAGAAGTATAAAGCAAACTTTGGTGATCTTGCAGATATTTATTTACGATTTTCAAAAGGTACTTTCTGAATACTAGTATTTGCAAATGTATAAAAAGGTATAAAAGGATGAAATATATGATTCCAGCTTTTAGGGGTTTAGTTCTTATTAGTTTATTTAATACAAGCTATTGTATTTTGTGTTTCAAGGTTTGAACATAATGGTAAGCTTAAAACCAAACAATTTATTATGTTGGTCAATTAGTTTTAAAATATTTTTAAGGCTAAATAACAATGAAACTTTACTACTTTATTTGTTGTGGAAGAAAAACAATTTAGTATCTTAATCATAAGGCAGCATACGAATATAACATGCATAAGCTGAAAGATTATAAACTTGAAGATTATGTACTTTGCTTAACCACAGTAGGTGGCTGTAATAATTATTCTATACAAAATATGTTTATTATAAACAAAATGGTTAATAACAGTGCATAAATTATTACTGCTGCACAGGTGGAACCAAGTCATCTCTGCGCTTGTGTCAAGTCGATCTTTGTCACTCAGCACAAGAATGTGGGATGAGTAAGGCAAGTTCAATAGCTACCTCTCCTCTCGTGCCCATGCCTGCTGTAAATTTTCAGTGATGAAAGTTTTAAAAGCATACTCCAGGATGATATAAATAAGTCCTACACAGTATTGTTCACTAATGGTACAGTCAAATATTTAAACAGCACACTCTTAGGGTATCATAGGGACCAACATTTTCGTATTGGCTTTATTAATTGTGCTACAAAGAGACAGCTGACTTATTCAGTATGGATGGGAGTTAAATTAAACATGCAGTTTTTGTAGTAGTGATTTAAGACACTGTGTTCTAATTAGTTATTGTCTATGTGCAAGTGGGGTGTTAAGTCATGACATTCCTCCTTAATTGTTTTATTTAGATCTCCATCACCAAATCACAAGTCCTACTCTCAAGCCAACAAAAAGAACAGTAAAAGCAATAATTTCCAAAATAGAATTATAAGTGTAGAGGACAGAATGAACATTACCTTAACAAAGCAAATGGATGAGCATGAGCAGTCACAGAATAGAAGGAATTCAGAAAGAAAGGAAATCATGTCGTCACCTGCTATCACTCAGCATATGGAAGATGAGAGAATTAAACATGAGCCATTAAATAATCGGAGAACAGGAACAGGAGTGTTGCATCCTTCTCAAAGAGGTATAGTACTTTACATGACTCTAGAACATATTTAATTTAATTCCATTTGATTGATCAAAAAAATGCATTTATGTTGCTCAAAATCTTAAAAATTATGTGAAAAATATTTGTGCCTTCTGCTTATTTTATCCAAGAATACTTATTGCTAACTGAATGTCAATCAATATAAAATGTTGCTATTAATATCTTCCTTTCTGGTAAACAAAATGCCAATAATATATTTATTCATTACCAATAAAATGTCACATTGCATCTATTATTTGAATTGCTGTAACAACAATTTAAAAAATTCTTACAAATGCTTTAAAGAATATACAGATAGGTAGAATTGGAAAAAAAGGAAAGAAATCCTTTCTAGCATGCTTATAAAGAACAGTGGCTTTTATGCTATGGAGGAAAGATCATATTCATTACTCATTTATTGATGTATGAAATATTCCATGATTTCAGAAATTTCACGTTTGTAGAAAAGTACATTCATTCTAAGCTCTCAGAAGTAATTTTCTGAGAAGTTTTAAAATAGAAAAGGGCTAAAAGATTTGGGACTTCTATGTTTAAAACAATTAATTATTCTTTCATTGATTGACCTTATAAATGGTTACCAATTTAGGCTATTTAATTAAAACCCAGGACATAAGGTACTGATGATTGTAAGTCGCCCTTGGGGTATGTATCTCAGATTTGAGATTCCCTCGAGATTTCCCTATGTATTGGCTGGGAAATTTAATGTCATACTGGCAAATTGCCATGGTAGTTCAGTGGTTTGAGTAGTTGTGCAGAAAACAAAAGATCCATGATTCAAATCATGGCTATGGCATTGAATTTTTCAGTCCTGATCCTACCTCTGCTACCTATATCAGATTTCTAGATATTTTACAAAAATTCATGCATTGTAAATTAAAAGTTTGCAAATAACTGCTTTTTCTGATTCCTTGTGATGTGGTTCCTTCCCTTAGGTGGTAAAATACTTATGGACACATCAAGGTAATATGTATGTGTGACAAATATACAAGAGACATGTTTTTGCTAGTTCTGTAAGAACATCCAGCATAAGTGCATACAATTTTGAATGGATAAATAATTTTGTAAACAACCCTAGTTTATTAAAACCTTTATATGCTATAAGTTGCAATGATGAAGTAGCTATTTTAGTACTATTTTTATAACATGTTATGGGATAAGGTTATACCTGAGTGTTCCTTACTCTGGAACAGAGTCTCTCAAGGTGCATACTCCATTGCACTGCACAGTGCAAGATGCAAAATAGGACTACTAAAATTGACCTCAGTGCAAACATCCACTTATTCCGCATTCACACTTTCAGTGCTCTTTCTTCCTCACTACATAATGTTTATGTGCGGTGCACAATATAAACTGGTTAATTTGGTTTTTTTAGGATCAAATCTAGTCTTACTTTAATGATCTAGAAAACACTGCTACAAATATCATTTTCTGATAAAGAATGCTGTTCTGCAAGAAACAGCAACCTCTAATTGTTCCTCTCTAGCATCCTATGTGCTGTGATTTCAGCATATGTTTCTGCATGTACTCTGTTACAATGTCTTCCAACAGACAATTTTCTTCACATGAAGCATTTGACTATCACCACAACTTTAAAAGAAATAGTTTCCACTCTGATTTAAATGACTTTTGGCATTCTTTGCTTTCTTTGGAGCAGCTTGCTCCATTATTAGGTAGTTGTATCACATGTATCTGTTTCACTTATAAGCAAGCTGTTTATCAACATATGCTTCCTTTCTCCGCAGCATGTGAGTTGAGATAACTTAAATGAGTCACCACGATGCACAGTACCTCTCATTTTGGATTGCAACCAGTGTGATTTTAAGCTTTGAGGTGTCCTGCTCTGGAGGATCATTATGGGCTTTTAAGCTATGCACGAAATCAAATGAAACCCACTAAACACAAATCAATTTAGATAAATCTCCAAAAATATCTAATTTATCAGACTTCCAGTATATATCTTTAACATTCACACAGGTTTTTGCAGCTCAGTCAAAGACAGTTCTCTTCCCTGCTAATGGTCATCTGTATAATTGGTGCCTAACTATCAAAAGGAAATCTTTCTTTATAGCAGTGCAATTAGTGCAGCAGAAGGATGGAAATGTCATTATGAACCTATTGGTTTAAGCAGCTCACAGAAGAGAAATCATGTGAAGAGCTTTGATAAGATTTCAGTATTGCTCATACAGTAGAGAAGCCCATGGGTAGAATTAGGAAGTGTTTAAAGATAGGGTGAATATGGCCCTGTCGCTACCAGATCCAAAAGTCTGATCTTTATGAGGGATCTACAGAAAAAAATCTGATGTGACTCTCACACGACTTTCTCTACTCTTGTACTAAATATTCTTACAAAGTCTTATTCCTACATCTTCTTTGTGTTAGTTGAGATAAATATTTGCAAAATTATCTTATTGTTTATTTCCTTGTAGCTATAAGGGAAATATGGGAATACAGTAGACTTTGGGTGACAGTTAAATATTTTAAAGCTTTCAAATTCCTTCTCTTTGCACGGTTAACATATAAAAAATTGAATAACGATGTTCCATGTTGCTCCAAAACTCACAAAAATAACAAGGCATATCTCCAAAATGGTTCACACTCCAAAATTGTGTATTTTAGCAAACTACATTTTTTGTATAGTAAGATTTGGTCTACCTCTTACGGTTTACCAGTTATGCAAAAGTTATCCAGAGTAAATACGACTACAGGGGCTATAGCCGGAAAATTCAAAATATACATGTCATTTGTCACAAAAATCTCATACTTATGGCATTTTAATAAAAAACCTTCATGCCATTTTCAAAAAAAAATCAAAATCTTTGAAAAATGTTCCATGCAAAGGGTAGTTTAGGATGGAGCAATTTTCTTCAAAATCATCAAGTTGCATTCTTGAAAGATATTAAACTTAAATACAAACTTTGGTTTTTAACCGACTTTTCGTTTTTGAGTTATGCTGTCCACAGACTGACAGACACACACACAGACCTTTATCTAAAAATGCTTTTTTTTTTATTCAGGGGGCCTCAAAACGTATATTTCTGGTGTAATCTCAACATAGAATTTTTAGGTAGAATACGATACTTCCTCTACTTTACTATACGAGTAGAGAAAGCAAAAATTGGTGCAAAAGAAATTGTCATATATGCTTGAAGAACTTCAGAAATCATACAAAATGAAATAAAAACATTACAATTGTAGAGCTAAATTATGCCAGTCAGATGTATTGACTCATACAATGCCTGCGTTGCTGAGAGAGGATATTTCCCACCTGCCCTGTTTGATATAAATTCAGATTCTCTATGCAGTTTCAAGAAGCGAATTTAGAGTATGGGTACAGTAAGTATGGTTTGTCTAGGTACAAAAATGCACAACCACAAGCAAGCATATTCTGAAAGCCCTGTATGTATATTAATCATGGATTGCAGATTTATTTAGTTGACACATGTGCATAATTCTCACATTTCTAGAAATGTGGCATATACAAGTACTTCACTACCTATTTATGGAAACTAAGAGCACTGTCATGTTATACTTAAGACACCTTCTCAGATCTGTGGTGGTATGTGAAGTAAGAGCAGGTATTGAACAGTATTAAAAATAAAGTTGTCCTGTGCTATTAAAAATAATATTTTGGTATACTATATCCATAGGTTCTAAACGTCTACTAAAAAGGCAAAGTGAACCTCCAGTGACTATAGAAAACACCAATGAGCAATGGTCTACAGCACAAGATATTCTATCCCAGTTGTCTTCTCTTCGGCAGGTAAGTAGACTCAGAAATGTCATTTTACTTGCATGAAACTAACTTCTTTGTTATGTATGAGAAGCAATAAAGAAATAAATATTTGATGATATTCTGCTGATCCTCCACAGAGAATTAATGCAAATATGCCTTTAAACCTGAATAATATTTTTTTGTTTGAAGTCAATTTGAACTGTATACAGATAATTACATACCCGTACCTCCTTCTGGACAGCAATACCAAGGCTAGTTTGAGGAAGATATGCAAAATGAAATGCCTGACACGATTTTTATTTACAAATCTATCTCAACATACTTTTAAGGAAATGAAAATCTTACCCAAATGTGACACAAGAACCAAATAAGCATTCTTACATACATCATTATATGCTTGTGCCTAAAATGTGGTACTGCTCCCATCTATTCACAAGCATTTAAAATATTAAAACAATTATTTATACCAAAAAATTGAAGACTCGCTGAGATACAGCAGTTATGATAAGGTTATCAGAAAGGCACCAACTGACCGACTAGTGGGAAAGAGAAATTTACTGGTTAGGCCTCTCATCCGCAAACATACACAAGCACTATCAAGAGATTGTTCTGGAGGGCTCTTACACCCCACCTTCCAAATATTCTAAAATTCTGTGGAAGATTCTAGCAACTACATAAGTGAGTATGTTTGTAAATAAGCACATTCGTTGGTACATTTTTTGATGCGACATCAAAGTGTCATTGTGATGTATAGTGGGTGCTGCTAGTGCAGGACATTAGAGAAGTCTTGTGTTCAACACTCCTGCAAGTGAAGCTAACTGAAGATGACAACTTTTTGCATATCTTATTATGCCACTACATCACTAAAAATTGTGAAATAACAAAGTTACAGTGAAGTGAAAAGTGAGATTTAAACACAATGATGGAGGAAATGCTAAAATGAAGGAGATAGAAACTGAAGCGAAGGTGGCAAAATCTGGAATGGTAGAAATGAAACAAAGTGGAAAAGACGGAGATAAAAACGGAATCTGGAAGGGAAAAGATGGAAATAGAAATAAAACTGAGATGGAAAAACCGAAATCTGAACTGATTGGCAACATAGTCTGTAAAATCTGAGATAAATGCAATGGTGATAGACTTAAAAGAATTACAAAGGAGCAGAGAAAATTAAATCTGACATAGAAGGAAAACTTAGTGCAATGGAAGTAAAAATGTTATACCAGTAAATAAAGAGAAACAAGACAATAATAATAAAAGCTGCAGTGAAAGAGTATCTGGACCAGCAGACAAAGTAAAATAAGACAATAGAGGTCATAATCAAATTGCTCGAGTTTTTGACCGCATAATATTACTAAATGTGGTATAAGAGAGCTAAGCCTAAGTGATAAATGAGAAAACATATGTTTAGTATTATTAATTTAACCTATCTGGACCACATATCAAGGAAAGAAATATGATGGATGCTGCAATGAAGGAGATTGTCAGAACCAAGAGGCCAAAATCCAAGTCAAAATTAGATAAAGCTCTATGATTATTAAAACTGGCTAACATTCAAATGATGAAGCCTCCAAAATTCAATGGAACTTCGTTGTGGAGGTGTTCAAGAGACAATTGCTGCCCAAAGTAGATGGATGCATGTGGAGAAGATGACATAGCTCTTGGCTGCCCTGGAGGAGACAAAAAGCCAAAATTCTTTGTCAGTTGAACCTCTGGTGGGAAAAACACAATTTAATTAAACTGTTGAAGGGGCACTATAAAGAACCTAGCCATTGCTTACTGAGTCAACTGAAGGTAGGAGTGCAGCAGTCAAGCAAGACCTTACAAAAATTTACCATGGAGATAGAGCTCCTAGCACACCAGGACCTGACAGATTTACCAGCAGACTTTATTTCTGGAAGGTAGCCCTTGCATTTATCAATGGGAGGTAAAACAGCAGTTTCTCTTGGTCTATCATCCACAATGCTGGAGAAGGCACCCCAGTGAGAATGTGAACCACAGGAACATGCTAACCACAGTTTCATCGAGATAGTAGTAAGGGCTGGAGAACTAACTAGCTGGAACTGTGGGAAGCCTGGATACCTAAGAACAAACTCCCAGGCATCAGACACTGCTAAGAGCAGGCATTGGCAAACATGTACTCAATGAGGTATCGGTATGACGTCTCAACATGCAACCCGCAATGCACATGACGTAATGTAGAACTGGGGATGGCATCGACCTTCGTTCAGAATCAGTGGTGGACTCACTCGCTACAGAGTACAATAAGAAATAGTACATATACTTGAGTACAGCTATTTTGGTCTACGATACTTTAGGTAGGCCTAGATATTTGAGCAATACATTTCAATTCGCTTCTATTTTCAATTTACTTACCATGAAAATCTAGTGATATATCACAAGTAGCCACTCGCAGTATAGCACGTAAATTAACATCTGTTAATCGTGATACAAGATTTTTCTCGATTCAGTTTCTTTTCTTCTACACATTTCTTAAATGCTCTGAAATAATTCTGTCCCTGTTGTATGTTCCCTAAGTGGAATGACTTCAAGCATATATTCTTGTATCGAGAGGTTGTTAGTAACTCCATGAATGAAAATTACCAATTGTGCTGTGTCAACGTTTTCAGTGCTTTCATCCAACGCGAGAGAAACGGCTATAAATCCATGGACCTCGGTTTGTAGCCTTTTTTTGGTTATTTCTGCTATTTTATGTATCCTTCTCTGTATGGTTCATGGTGATAATGCAATATTACTAAAAACATCATAGTGTTCAAGCAAATTACGTTGGCAACTCTACTCTCACATTTTTTATGAAATCTCCATCACAAAAGCACCTCAGTGACTGAGCAATTTCCAAAGCAACAGCATAGCTGGTGTAAAGTTGTCCATTAGTTATAATATTTGAATTGATATTAGGTGTATTATCTGAATATTGCTCTTCAAGCTGTTGCAGTTGGTTAATCCAATCTGAAAAAAAATAAAATGAATAAAGGACATTGTGTCAGTGTTATGCTACTTTAAATCGTGGTGTAAATTTATGAATACATGCTTGTCTATAATTGTATGGTGATCTTATGACATGTATCATAATGTCGCTTGGTATTCCACTGATGAGTGCCTTTTTGAACTTTAGAGCACAACAAACACCTTACGTCCCTTACATGATGAGAGAAGAAATCACCAAAGATATCAAATGTAATAGACCAGGAATAATTAGATGCACTCTAGTTCTATGAATATACTAAGACTAAGTTAAATAAACTAATATTCTTCAAAGCTATAAATAAAGAAATTTATCTTTAAGTCTTAGTATTAAATTACACTTTGACAGACATGTTTAGAAGTGCAGGTAAATACGATAGGACAGTCTGCCTGTGACCGGTGTGTATGTAGTGCCAGTTAAGGCTGTGAGGGAGGGGGAGGGGGAGGCAGAATAAGCGCTGCTCCTGGCACGTCATAGTTGCGAGTCCTCATTGAGTACATGTTTGCTGATGTCTGGCTAAGAGCCAACATGAGGAGGACAAATCGGTTACATAATTGGTTTTCCCTCCTTTCACTTCAGGTACCATCCTTACTCAGATTCCCATGCCCAAAGATTGCACCAAGCAAATGATAACTAGGGCCTGAAGGTTGAGACTAAGGAGAGTGACAAGCAGGGTGCCTACATCTGGTTATGGTGTAACCTGCAGTCAGCAGTAAATTAAAGAGAAAACAACTAACTAGAAGCAATCAACTTGAGCAGGTGCCACTTCTAGAGCCATTTCTGAGATATTTGCATTTATCATTTTGTAATTGTATACTTAAAACACATAAAACCACTAAAACCACTCTGTTATGTAATAAATCTATCTATAAGGGAAGGGTGTTTTCCAGAGTGTCTTAAGGTTGCAAAAGTAAAACCATTATTTAAAAAGGGACTAAAAACCGAAACAAAAAACTATAGACCGATTTCTCTCTTATCCCCTTTCTCTAAAGTACTAGAAAAAATTATATACAACAGAATATTAAACTTCATCTCAAAATTAAATATTCTTTCTCTATGTCAACACGGTTTTCAAAAGGGCAAATCCACCACTACAGCATTGATTCAATTTTGTGATGCTATCTACAAAAGATTAGATGATTCAGAACATTGTGTAGGAATTTTCCTTGATCTATCAAAAGCATTCGACCTCATCAATCACAAAATTCTACTTCAGAAACTAAGCGACTATGGAATAAGAGGTGTAGCTCATAACTGGTTCAATTCATACCTAACAAACAGGAAACAAGTAGTGGAAATAGATTATTTTAATGATTGCACAAAGGAGCTGAAATCTTTTTTATCAGAGGAACGCACAATTGATTGCGGAGTTCCGCAAGGTTCAGTCTTAGGCCCATTATTGTTACTTTTATATATAAATGATCTTGTTGATAACAATCAAAATAACAGTATAAAATACTTAATATTTGCAGATGATACCAGTATACTAACATCAGGAAAAAATGATGACACTTTAAAAATAAATATTAACGCAGTCACATTACACATAGCTTCTTGGTTTAATGAAAATAGTCTATGTCTAAATAAGGAGAAGTGTTTAGCTGTAGGATTTCATCACATAAACAACAAATCATTAAACTTTCCTACCATACAGCTAGAAGGAACAAATATAAAATATTCAAATAAGTCAAAATTTTTAGGATTATACATTGATGAAAATCTCAGTTGGAAACCTCATATTAATGAATTAATTAAAAAACTAGGTCAAATCTGCTTCCAAATTAACATTTTGAAACACTCAGTGAGCAAAAATACACTTAGGGTCATGTATTTCTCCAAATTTCACTCCTTAATTTCATACGGAATATCCTTGTGGGGAAATAGTAGCAAAGCTATTAAAATATTCAAATTACAAAAAAGGGTCATTAGAATTATTCTCAGTTTACCTTTTATTGTCAGCTGCAAACCATTCTTTAAAGAACTAAACATTTTGCCATTGCCCTGTATATACTTATATGAAACAATTGTACTAGTGCAAACACACATCAAAGATTTTACCACCAATTCTGAAATTCACTGTCATAACACAAGAGAAAAAACTAAATTACATCTAACCCCACATAACAAAAAATTGTTTGAAAATAGTTTTTACTACAGAGGCATTAAATATTACAACAAATTACCCATTGAAGTAAAAAATATAAATTCCATTCACCGTTTCAAAAAACATCAAGCAATTTTTGATGGAAAAGTGTTATTATTCAACTGATGAGTTTTTGCATTGTTGAGGTAAATGCAGATCTAAGGAGGTAAGCGGTGAAACAGTATCTGGTACAAGGTGTCCTTCGTAGTCTGGAGGATTTTGAGCTTGAGTTTTAGATGAGGGTTTGTAGATAGATTGTGCCTGTGAATATTATGTATGTAAGTACTATATTTTGTAAGTAGTTTTTTTAGTGACACAACCACAACGTGTATATGTTTTTATGATTGAAAATAAAAAAAATAAAAAAAAAATTAAATGCTAGAAAATATAAATATCTGCAACGCTCTTAAAAGATAAATTTAGCAGCATTTGAAATAAACAGAATCAACTGAAAGATTATTAGCTTCACATACTTTACATTCCCCTGGGATATGCATGTGTACATATAATGGGTTACCATGTGCATTCTACTGCCAGACAGTAGAAGCATTTTCCATGTTAATCTTAAAGACCCTTGATGTATCAGTGTTTCCTCCATTGGTTGTCAGCTTTGTCACTGTAACTTTATGTTGTTACTTTCATCATGTGTAGTAGGTAGAGAAAGTATTGCACTCTAGCCACATTTTGATACCAAGATATCACTATAAATGCACATTTTGAGACCCCTTGAATAAAGAAATTAGAAGAAAGTATGTCTCTGTCTCTGTGTGGCACATGTGCACGCATGGGCACATGCGTGTGTGCATGCGTGCATAAAAATTTGAATAAATACTAATCTTTGTATTCAACTTCAAAATATTCTAAAGATGTGAAAGATTTTCAATAAAATGCCGCCCTCCAAATTGCCCTCACAAGCAAAAGTTGACAATTTTTCATTTTCTTAAAAATGACTAAGGATTTTCATTAAAAAGATTTAACATATTTACATGAAAAATAAAATTTATAGCTTGCATTTTGTATGAAGAGCCTGTGAAGATCTTTTCATTTGATAGAAAGTTCATACAAATTTGTAAAATAACTAAGCTACGAGTATAAGAGTTAGACAAAACTTATTGTATAAAAGTATAAAAAGACTATTAATTTCAAATAACTTTTTTTGGTCTCAACTATTCCTGAGATATACCTAATTGTTCAATAATTTGGCACTTTTCTACAAGGTTGTTTCTAATCAGTTATATCTCATGATATTGTCAAAAGGGTATAGAGTTTCAAGGCCAGCATTTAGCAACAAGATTTTAAATATTTGACTATCACCTTGAATTTATATGTTCACCTTTAGTACCTACAATAAAATGCTTAATGAAACCCATTCTATAAATGCTTAATTTGATTAATGTGAAGTAAATAGAAAAATATACTTTAGTAAGAATAGTAAGTATGTAGAAGCTACAAAAAAGAATATTTATTGGTAGAGAAAGTCATGTGAATTGAATACATTAGACTTTTTAATAAACCTTTTGCTACACTCATTGCTCATAGCATATATCCACAGATTTCAATAATTTAACCTTGTTCTGTCTTTACTGGTTCTACTGTAGCCAGGAGGTGTAGCAGTTTAACAGGTAGCTGAGGAAGTGGGTATCATTGTTGTGCCAATACTAACATTCTTCTGAGTAACAAAGTGAAGTATTTACATAGGCAATAGACATTTGTTATTACTCTGATTTCACTTTCTAATTAGAACTTACTGGAAGAAAGAGAGTAGCTAGAGTCACAACAAATCTCAACTGGTGCATAAAAAGCTTTCCTATGTTTCACCAAAAAAGAATTATATAAGCAAGGCATGTTTATTTTCAGGGACTACTTCTGAAGCAGCAAGAGTGGGACTCCACAAGAAGTCATACTCCATATTCAGAGTCATGGTAGTACAGCAAGAAGAGCATTCTATTTGACTTTAATGTGACTGATAACTTTGCCTTACTCCAAGAACTTCCTTACCAGTTCTTATATTTTGCTTTCTTCTGGAAGGGACTATTGTATTGAACAACCAGTTGTTATGAAAAGGCTCTCAGTGCCTTGCTGAATTGGTAGTAAATAAATTATCTTTGACAAAATGAAAATCACAGACCATTTGTTGTTATCCAAGAATTTGTTGATTTTTTCAGCTTTCTAAAATATGCAAATAGTTATTTTTTTACTTAGTATGTATAAGCTCAGCATTTCAAAGGAACTTTAAAAGGTTATCTATGTGAAATCACCTGTCAATGCAATATACCTATTGTTACTCTGTGTTAAAATCAATATCAATTCTAAATTGTAAAGGCATTTTTAAGCTACTAAAGTGATTGTGAACGAAGTAAATGATTTAAGTTAATAAAATGAACAAATCTGCCATAAATATGTGCAGTGGATCTGATCTGTTGTGAAACCAAAGCCACAGTGAAAATCAAAAATATTTTATTTGCAACATTTAGCTATACCTACATGCTACTTCTGTGCATAGTTGCTGTGCTGACAGAAATTTTTTAAAGCGAGGTACCAAATTTCCAATCCCCTCATCATAGAAGTGCTTTCAGCCATTTTGGTCATGATGGTTTACAGAGATGACAAATTTGGGAAATGAATCACCCAACCCAGAAATTGTGATTTTCTTGAAGTAAACAAGATCATTGGTTGACATTTGCTTTCTTCCCTTACCACTAAACTTGTATCATGTACATCCTGCTTCAAAGTTCCTGCACCATTTCTGAATTTTGCTATCACACATGAAAGTTTCACTACACATATCAGTCATTAGTTGATGAATTTCATCTACATTGGACTGTTCCACATAAGAAATTGCATCACAGCACACACTTCATATTTGATGGGAGACTATAGTTTTGGCCATGTTTAAGAGCTCACTGCAAGCTCAGAATGAACAATTGTGATGTGACATAATCAACAGGTATGCTAGAGAAACTGCACAAAATTTCAACTGGTTTTCACTATAGTTTTGGTTTTGTGACAAATTGGGCCTTGAAAAAAAAATAGCCCTATATATCTACTTGTTTATTATAAATTTGAAAGTACACAATTTACATAACTCATTGTTATCTGTCTATTCAAGTTATAATATTACCTGAAAGTCAGAGCACACTTTCTCAAAAATAAATATTATATTACAATCTGAATACTTAAAAGATATTATGTACTTGTGATGAGCCCAAAAGAGATGTATATACTTATTAATTCCCTTCAGTTAAATTTCCTATATTTCTTTGTTAAAAAAGTATCTTAGCAAAATTTAGAACAGCATTACATTCACTCTAAAGATCTCCAGCTACTTAGGAGATGGATTTCTGTCAATATTTCCCTAAGACTTAACTATGCCAACCAAAGTAACTACACACCTAACTAGTCAAAAATAAGATTAATGGTTCATACTCAGAGCATAATAAAAACACAAAATACTGAGGAATGCAACATGAAAGGGTATGTAGGTGAAGAAACATTCTGAAGTACAAATTAAGCTGATAATGAAGAATATTTGGTAAAAATGTCAGATTTGGTGAATTACAAGATTGCTCTTCCACACATGCCATATGTTGGATAGGTACAATCAGACTGAAAAATTAAATACCATAATTGGAATATGGATTGTATTGTATTGTTTATTCATCCTTTGTATCTTGTAGAGAGATAATGGACATGTCAAGCACAATATTTACAGAATAACATTAACATAATAATAGATACACAATGTACAAATAATTAAATAATATAGTAACTGCAAGAAATATATAATTAAGTAATTGCAGAAAACAAAATATACAAAATTTTTTTGGGGGGAAAATGATAATATTGAAAAGGAGAAAACATGGCAATAAAATCAACTCACTAAAAACTCTTGTATAGAATAAAAGCATTTTTTAACTAAGAATTTCTGTACTTTAGTTTTAAAAGACTATTTTGTCTATCTGTTTTATATAAAGTGGCCACTAGTTATACAATTTTATACCATTATAGTGAAGCTATAATAGTCTTTCTTCGCTTCCTGATGTATCGCTATATCTGCCGTTGATGCTTAAATGTCGTTGGTGACGTGGTGTTGCCCTTTGATGTGTTTCGCTCCGGCTAGTCAGCTTGAGATCTCTTACTTTTATCTCGGGTTTGCGTAAGTGTGATGGACAACCCAAGAACAACTTTATATATTATTTATTTATTTTAAATATTTTCGGGAGCTATGCCGATTCTATATGTAGAGGAATCTCACTCACGTCCGCACAGCACAACCTCCCGTACTGGTCTGTGTAGTGACGCTTTCTAGCTTACCCACGCTAAGAAGACCGTTCTCTTCCAATTTGAATGTCATGACGTCATCCAAGAAAGCCTCGTATCCAAAATGCTATTTCCTTTTCCCGCAATTTAGAAATGTCCCTTTCTATTATAACATGTTCTTTTATGAATTTCGAATATATAATTACCTTTTTAGGATTAAACGATGTTTACTTTATATTTTATTAAATATATCGCGCGACTTTTAAGGTTTTCAGACCTGACTTTCGAACGTGTATTTAAACTATGTAGTATGACGTCATGACTCGTTAATTTCAAACCAATAATGTGTTTATCCTACAAATTTAACGACTATTATTTACTCATATCTTGCTCACCTTACAACACTTCCTGGTCTATTATCTATTTATGTTATTACTTAACACTTATCGCAAATCTCATATCCGGCAATTAAATTAAAACGTGTCTTTTTCAAAAGCCCATTCGATCGGAAATCTAAATTTCGGTATCAATAGGTGAAGGATTGTTTATACAGAGTGGTATTATGACTAATTGTTGACAGGTTTAAGCTTGCTCTTGCTTCACGTTTGTGTTATCTGTTAAGTTTTGAAGTTATTTATACTTGCTTTAACCTCTAAAAGAACAAGTGTATATATAGGGTGGTCCTTATATGAGGGTTACATAAAAATGTCAAGTGTTTCTAGCATGCATCCTCCTATTTTTTTTTTTTGACATGTTTTGATAATGTGCCAAATTTCATTACAATTAATTAATACTAACCTTTGCCACAGTGTACTTAAATATCTCAATATGCTTGTATTTTTCTAACGGCATAAACAATTTAAACAAAGTTGTACATGTTTTGCAGATATGCTTAATACACTTAAATGAAACAAATTTAATAATTAATATGTAATGGAACATACAAAATGCAGGAACGCAGCTTAAATCATACCAGTTTTAACAATTTTCTTTTCAGTGTTTCTTTTCTACAGTCAGGGTATTGTCTCGTGTGATCTTGCACACATCACATTGTCATCAAACAGTGATAACATACAAATCTCTTCATTTAAATTCCATAAGTGCTGACAAAACGTCTTTAGAGTACTCAAACAAACCCTTGCATTTACTTTTTCATACAGTTTTAATTATTTTAAAAAGCACAAGCCATTGAAAGGTAATAATAGATTATAGATGAACTCTGAAACCACCATTTTACATATACTTTCACCACAAACAGACATTCTTCAGTCCCTCAAATTCGCTAAGAGTGAGAGAGAGACAGAGAGGGAGAGAGTTGAGAATGATAGAGGAACATCTTAAATAAATAAATTCCTTTGGCCATCCACCTTGATTGAGGTAAAGCTCCAGACAGCCTTACATTATTTACTTACTGCAGCGAAGTTCTTGTAACAGCAAACACAAAAAAGATTCAAATCTTTCAAAACCAAAGTCTGAGATTAATTACAGGTGTTATCAAAACCACACCAATAGCAGCTATGGAAATACTAACCAACCAATGTCCCATTGAATATGAAATAGAAAAAGTGGCTCTTATTCAACACGAAAAGTTGATCAGACTCCCATTCAATACATGGCACAAGAGAAATTTTACACATACACTAAAGACTCAGGAGAGCTTTCTTTCCAAAATTCAAGACATCAAGAAGAATGTATACCTTCCTAATTCAAAGGAAAACTTCATATCTAAAGTCAATCCGACACAAACATTAGACATCACATATTATTTACACCTGACAGAAGAAGTTAAGAAAAGTGATACTCCAACTAATGTTCTAAAATTATTGGCATTAGAGATAATCCATACTAGATTTCCAGAACACGAATGGCTCCATATTTATACTGATGGATGATTAATATCAAACCAAGATGGAGCAGGTGCTGGAGTCACATGTCACCTCTTTTCCTATTACAAATCTTTAAGTTATGGAACTACAAACTTTAATGGAGAAATTGAAGCAATTCGAATGGCTCTACAAAATCTTTTGTACAGAATTTCACATTTTCAGCAAGCAGTTATTCTCTCAGATTCCAGGGCAGCAATTATAGCAATTACTTCCAAGTTGTCACCAAAAAACCAAACAATTATAGAATGTTGGAAAATCCTTACCCATCTAACAGCACTTCAAAAACACCTAGTCTTCCAATGGATACCAGCTCACTGTGGACTGAGTGGTAATGAGAAAGCTGATTTTCTTGCAAAAAAGGGTACCGGCAATGTGCAGAAATCTATAGTTAATCTACCATTTTATGCAGCTAAAAGATTAGTCAACTCTGAATTCAAAAAAATGATTGCAAAATATTACCATGAAAAATCAAAAAATAAAAGATGGGAACTACCAAACATTCAAATAGTAATTCCTGAATATCCTCAAAAAATGCCAGTTGCAACCTTCAGGTTGATTACAGGACATGATTGTCTGGCAAAACATTTAAACAGAATTGGGATATATTCTTCACCACTCTGTTCTCTATATGATCTGCAAGAGGAAATGGATCGAGACCACCTTCAAATATGCCCGGCCACTTCTAATGCCCCATCCATCAGTGAAAAATATTGGAGAGCAAGAGGATTAATGACTTCATTGTCAGAAATCCAGCATTAGCTAACAACAACAACAACATTTAGACTGAAGTTGACAGTTGTCCCCAGAAACATGAAGCACAATTCAATGAGTTTTTAGTAGTTTTTGGAAGAAATTAATTGCATCAGTCACACAATTCTGTTGTTTCTTCAGAAAAATCATAAATTTCTAATAACAGTAAACTGTTATCACCTTTCATCTTCCTTACCTCCTCTTTCATAACTCTAGCCGTCATCCTCTCCTCTTTGGCTGCCAACTTCCATTCAACACCACTTAAGATAACCTCTACAGCCAGGCTCTTGTTGATGTAATAGAAAGAGCTTGTTATCTATGCTTATCATGTTTGAAGCATTAGCATGGGCAACATCCAACAAATATTTAGAACTGGAGAAAACTTGTGCTCTTGTTTTTAGTGAGTATTCATCTATCTATGATGAGCACTCTTTTGTAGATTGTGCCACTCTGAATATAGATCTGTAAGTTTCCTTATTCAGTGAGATAAAGTTCTTGTGCGAATCCTAGCCTTTTCCCAATGCGCATATTATAAATCAAGATTGACATAATTATTATTTATTTATGCCAACAAGCTTACTGCTGGTGCTTTTAAAACACACAAACCATGTGTGGGCAATGTTTAAGAGGTGGAATCAGGAATGAAAAATTGAATGCCATAGCCGGGATTTGAACCACAGATCTTCTGCTTATCGAGCAGCTGCTTTAACCACTAAGCTACCAACCCAGGATATGAAGTACTTACAATTGTAAGCCACCCTTGGGGTATTTATCTCTGATGTGATAAATACCCTTGTGGTCTAACTGGGAAAAAGTACGAATCAGCTGGGGAATTTAATGTTGTACTGGCAAGCCGGCCATGGTAGCTTAGTGGTTAAAGCAGCCACTCGATAAGGGGAAGATCAGTGGTTCAAATCCATTGAATTTTTCATTCCTGATTCCACCTCTTAAGATTGACATAACCTGTCGATTAGATGGTAGTTTATGTCCACTGATCTGATGCATAACTTCACATACTAAATAAATATGTCAGTTTGAGGTTATTTTGAGTCACTTATTTACACTCACCTTCACTACTAAATTGCTTTTTTAAAGCTGATGATGGGATCGAATGGTCCTGAAAACGTTTCCGCTTTAAAAAAGCAATTTAGTAGTGAAGATGAGTGTAAATAAGTGACTCAAAATAACCTCAAACATGAAGAATACTTCACTGTCAATAGTGCTTCTATTTTTAATATTCAAATATGTCAGTACTTATTAAACTATTTTTCATAATGCAAATAAACATTCATAACGTTATCAATCGAGGTTCAAGTGAAGGTGAACGCTGTAGCAGCAATTGAGCACATGCATAAGCCGAAATAGGCAACATGATGCAACTTCTCGTGTGTCTCACAGCATGGGTTCCTCTTTTCCAGTTTCAGTAAAATAGCTATTAAAATTCTTCTTACAACAAAAGGAAAAAACTAGGGGGTGCACATGAAGAAATACAAAATTAAAAAAATAAGGACCACCCTAATATACATACATGGAAGCGTCATAATTCTAAGTTCTTTAAAATATGTTCTACAGCTCACATATGGGTCTGCAGTTTACCATTTGGGCTGCCTTAGCCATGCTTGATGACCTAACTGTGACTAACTATGAAGCTTGTGATTTAAAAGCCTTTGTAAGTGACCATGGGAGCATGCTATCTCAAAAATGATTTTGAGAAGAAGTGGTTTACTGGAAAAAATTGAATAAGTTGGAGAATTTATCGCAGTGCTGGCATGTTGTCATGGCAGTCAGCAGCAGCATGGTATATCTGTTGTTCAATTCTGGCTATGGTGTTGTATTTTTCAGTCTGATCCTTCTTTTCCTATTTCAGCTTTAATTGAACCTGATCTACTGATGTGTTTCTCAAATCTTATAGCAACTTGAATATAGTAGTTATCTACTGAAATATCAGTTGAAAATGATTTATTTTATATGAACTACAAATAATGTCATTATCTTCAAGTTTGATGGATTATAAACTTAATTTTCTGTAATTGTGTTCAAAATTTAAATCTAATTTTACAGCATCAATAAAAGTGTGAACAATTAAGGATCTTTAAATGCATTTTCTATGAAGATACATACTTTATTGACAAGCTTGCTAATAATGGTTACAAGTGTTTGTTGTGCAGAATAATCATACATCAAGAACTTTCCAAAATTGTTATCCTGGTTTGTTCATAAGACTCTTTTGAGATTTCTTAAGTAAAAATGGAACATGGTTGTATATAAATTTTGTTGTGTATTTAATGCAAATGTTGCACACTGGAATGGCCAGCATAAAGTTTGAGAATGAATTTATATGTATTGAGAATGAATTTATATGTAATATCAGAATAAAATTTGTTAAATAACTAAAGCGGTTAAAAACCAACCGTGTTTTGATCACAATTATTGTTCTCCATCCTGCCTCTTTTTATGACTTCCTGCAGTTATTTGTGTAGAGTTATTTTAAGTTTTTGAGAGCTGTGAAAAGCCATTATGCTCATGTGTATTTATTGGAGGGTTCCATAAATTGAAGATACATTCATAAACCGGAAAAGTTTACAGAACTTATATACTGCCTGTCTGACAAAAGAGTGTAGTTTTCAGGTGAGGGCACTTCTGTGCACTGGTAAGGTAAATATGGGATGTGCCCATGCTGCACAACAGGCATGTTGACAAAATACAGTTTACCTGTTATGTTTCTGCACTAGTTAATCCTGCCTGTCATCTGCACTCATTCATTAGACAGGTAGTAATTAAATGATATATGATTTAAAAATAATGAATGTTCTGATTGTGAATATTTTTATTGTTAACTTTAGTGAAAAAATATTAAAAATGAGACTGACGCAGCTCCTCACCATTTTGACACTTGAGCACACTTTCTTGTCTGCAACTACGACTTTAGGAATGTGGTATTAGGGTAAACCAATGGCATGGTTTGAAGTCTTGGGATCAGTTGCTGATCTTCATTTATGTAAGCTGTTGCAACCACACCACCACCACTGTTGTAAAAAGTTAAATAATGGCTAAGGGTTCCAAAATTGTACATATATTCTGTATAATTTGTACTCCACACAAGATTTCTGATTTGTAAACAACAATTACAGTGTTACATAGTCATAAGGTGATGAAATACTTGTGTAATTACCATATATTTATCACAGGACAGTTTATAGCTGCTCAGTGCAATGTCTTTCTGCTCTCCAAATGAACATAAATGAAAAGACTGTTTAAAAACGTTTTCAACAAATGAATCCCATTTATTCACATGGTTCAATAGACTTGTATCCTTTGGAATGAACACATCGATACATGAAATACATCCTTATTCTCACTTTCTCTCTCAACATGGCCCATCATCTTATTAATTCTTATTTCTTTTAATGAGAAACACACTCCAAAATTCATTATTATGAATGATACAAAAATACCAAAATTTTAAATATACAAGTTTACAAAATATATCTTATATCTGGCATGGTTTCCAAGGTAATATTTACAGCTTAAGGCTACAATATACACAACATGGTAGAGGTAAACTTCTTAAGCATCACTTTTATCGGAGGGATATATTACATTTTTACTTTCTCTACTACATATCAGGTAAAGGAGGAGTTGCTTTCCAACCAAAAATTGAATTGAGATTTTGATGAAAATAATGTTTTGAGACCCGCTGAATAAAAATAACCTTTTTAGAAAAATGTTCACATGTGCTCACAGATATGAGAGAGAGGGAGGGAGAGGAAGAGAGAGAGAACTTGGTTTTAGGTTCCTTCCAAAGATGTAACAAATATTTTCAAGAAAGTCCACCCACTCCAAACCATCCTTTATACAGAAAGTTTTATGAAAATTTTGATTTTCTCCAAAGTGTCTAATGATTTAGATAAAATATCTTATAATTGGGATATTTGCTTCTTCTTCTGACACCCCTCCTAGGACTTACAAACCTGTGCCTAGGGTCAGATGCCTGTTGGGGAGCAGATGAACTTCTGGACTGGACAGAGTAAGTAGCAGAGAGTAGGTGTTCAGTCCAGCACCGGGTAGGTAAGGAAGAGGATGATACGAAATGCAGACAAAATGGATGAATGGAAAGGTGATGACAGAGCAGTTGGTGGAATGAGTGGCAGGGGAAACTGGAGAACCTGGAGAAAACCTGCCCAGATGCTGCTTCATCCACCATGAATATCACATGCAAATTACTGGGATCGAACCCAGGCCACCTCGGTGATAGGTGAATGGTCTAACTGCCCAGCCACAATGCCACCTAGGATATTTACAGCATTACAAAATTCATATCTTGAATTTTCTGGGAATAGTCTGTGAAGGAATTTAAGTATTTGATAGGAATTTTGTATAACTTGTAAGCCAAAGGAAGAGAGAAAAATGGAAAAAACAAAATTGTGGATTTCTTTAAACTTATTAGAAATAACTACTTTGGGGCCATTTACGAGTTACCTGTTATTACTGGGTTGTTTGTTTGTTTACTTTTTGTCCGGTTTTGAAGTATTGTCACATTCAGTTATTTGTGATACCATGTAAAGAATTAGGAATTTTAAAGCTAATATTAGCAACCCTACTTTGAAATATTTGACTACTGCTCTGATTTCCTTTATCCTCTTGTACCTTCAATGAAATGTGAAAGAAAATAAATCTGTAAACAGTTGTCTCAATTAATATGAAGGTGATAAAAAAATAAGCTTTTGTAAGAATCGCTTGTAGAAGGTATAAAATGTAATAGTAGTAGAGAAGGCCATGAAAATGTAACCTACTAAATTCATTTTATTCTTGACTGATACTGTCTATTCCTGTTCCCTCCCCAGGGTCACCACCTTGCCGTGGTGGGAGGGCTTAGTAATCCCTATGATGTAGAACTTCCAACTTCATAGGGATGAAGCTAAGGGTGACCTAAATGCCACAGAATAATTAGAACAAATAAAGCATTCAGAATTATATTCTGCATTTGCTGACACAGGTTGGAAATAGACAGTAATCAACACAAAAGAATATATTGCTATTACCTATCCTGTTATGTGATAGTAAATTAATATAAAACAGAACTGATACTAGAAAGGATACGGAGTTGATTAGAAACTATGTAAATGCACTGATCTCTTTCCCTATGAGTTCAATTTACTTTAAGTTTGGTGTGAAATTAAAATAGAATTTCACCCATTTGAGTTCTCTGTTTCACTGGAAGTCATCTTATATCCTTTATTTTATGTGGATAATTTAAAATTTACTTTAAACAACTGAGTCAATATTGTTAACTGTTTTAAAACATTAAATTTGCCAATATTCTGGAGTGATAAATACATTTTAAGAGAAACTTTATATACAAAAAGGAAAATTATAGATAAATGTTAACCCCATTGATAATGATAAACTATAATTATCAGTATGTATCAGAAGTCTTAACAGAAAAGAAAAAGAAAAACTACAAATGACCAGAAGTAACCATATTCGTTAGCTTTATAAAAAATCAACACCAAATATGCTTATGGACTTCCCCACCAACAAAGATGGAGAATGATCAGGAATGACATGTGTTGTTGCTGTTAGCTAATGCTGGATTTCTGACAATGAAGTCATTAATCCTCTTGCTCTCCAATATTTTTCACTGATGGATGGGGCCCTAGAAGTGGCTGGGCATATTTGAAGGTGGTCTTGGTCCATTTCCTCTTGCAGATCATAGAGGACAGAGTGGTGAAGAATATATCCCAATTTAGTTAAAATGTTTTGCCAGACAATCATGTCTTGTAATCAACCTGAAGGTTGCAACCGGCATTTTTTTGAGGATATTCAGGAATTACTGCTTGAATGTTTGGTAGTTCCATCTTTTATGTTTTTGATTTTTCATAGTAATATTTTGCAATAATTTATTTAATAATGACACGTAAATTAATTATCATTCTGCAATAACGTGGGACTAAATACATTTTGATGGACAAATAAAAGCTACAAAAATAGCAACACAAAAACAATTTATGGTAACCAATCAATACCCCACAGAATATGAAATAGAAAAAAAAACTCTTATTCAACACAAAAGTTGATCAGATGCCCATTCATTACATGGAACAAGAGAAATTTTATACATTCACTGAAGACACAGGAGTTTCTTTCCAAAATTCAAGACATCAAGAAGAACCTTCCTAATTCAAAGGAAAACTTTATGTATAAAGTCAATCTGGCACAAACATTAGATATCACATGTTATTTACATCTGACAGAAGAAGTTAGGGAAGTGATACTCCAAATGGTGTTCTAAAATTATTGGCATTAGAGACAATCCATACTAGATTTCCAGAGCACAAATGGCTCCATATTTATACTGATGGATCATTGATATCAAACCGAGATGGAGCAGGGGCTGGAGTCACATGCCACCTCTTTTCCTATTACAAATCTTTAAGTTATGGCACTACAAACTTTGATGGAGAAATTGGAGCAATTTGAATGGTCCCACAAAATCTTTTGTGTAGAATCTCACATTTTCATCAAGCAGTTATTCTTTCAGATTCCAGGGCAGCAGATATTTCTTCCAAGTTGTCATCAAAAGACCAAACTATTATAGAATGTTGGAAAATCTTCACCCATCTAACAGCACTTCAAAAACACCTAGTCTTCCAATGGATACCAGCTCACTGTGGAGTGAGTGGTAATGAGAAAGCTGATTTTCTTATAAAAAAGGGTACCAGCAGTGTACAGGACTTTATAGTTAATCTACCATTTTATGCAGCTAAAAGATTAGTCAACTCTGAATTCAAAAAAATTATTGCAAAATATTACCATGAAACATCAAAAAATAAAAGATGGGAACTACCAAACATTCAAACAGTAATTCCTGAATATCCTCAAAAAAATACCAGTTGCAACCTTCAGGTTGATTACAGGACATGATTGTCTGGCAAAACATTTGAACAGAATTGGGATATATTCTTCACCACTCTGTTCTCTATGGATCTGCAAGAGGAAATGGATCGAGACCACCTTCAAATATGCCCGGCCACTTCTAGTGCCCCATCCATCAGTGAAAAATATTGGAGGGCAAGAGGACTAATGACTTCATTGTCAGAAATCCAGCATTAGCTAACAGCAACAACAACAAAAAAGAATTTATGGGATACACAAACATAATAAGGCAGTTATTCTATCAAACAGTACTTCAAGCAAGAGGTAATATAAATGAAATGCAAAGCAAATTAAAACAATACATGACATGAACAAACAGTTAGTAAGTAGACACATACATTGTAATACAATGAACCACTACTAATTGTGCTATAATGGAAATGAAATATTAGATAGTTTGTTCAAAAAAGGAATTAAATTAACAACTAAATTTAAAGTGAAAAGACTCGAGGCAAATTGAAAAAAAAAAAAAAAATAACACGCATAAGGCAAGGATTAGTACAGATTCAAAGGAAAATATTGAAAAAATTTCTCAAAAATTCAGGCCTAATTCCAGAGCTTCCTTAGAAAGCAGCTTCTACTTTCTAGTTATGGCTACTTAGCTCAACACCTCTACAAATTGGGAATCAAGAAATCACCAAGTTGCACCTAATGCAAATTAACAAACTTCTGTCACTTCAATGGCATTGATTTGATCTCAGCAATTGATAGCATCTTAAGTAATAAAATATTTATTTTTCTTGAGATTACTTGTGTTACTACATTCCAAATATTTCAACTATCTACATTATTCTAAACTTGTCTATTATAGGTAATCAAAGTCCTTACATGAGGATTACAAAAACACTTGATATATTGCACTCATATGACTTTTTATACTCAGTTATGTGTAAAATTTTGCAGAAATTGTCTTGCTGCATATTTCTTTGTAGATGTTGCAGGATTTAGGGGAATACCATAAGCTTCGTGCAAATTTTTTAAGAGCAGGTGCAATGTAATGACTTTGGAATTCCAACAAGAAGCGTCTCAGAAATGGTCAACCCAGAAAAGTATTTTACATAGATTATGTATCTTAAGGGATCTAATTGTTTTGTGTAGTGAGATTTTGTCTGTTTGTTATGGTTTACCAGTTATGCAAAAGTATTCAGAATCAATAAGAGTTCAGAGATTATTTCCAAAAAATTTAACAGGTATTATTTCATTTGTTATGAACATAATAGTATTTTAATCAAAATCTTTAGAATCATTTTTGAGAAAGTGAAAACATAGTAAAAAGTTTCCATGTAAAAGGTATTTTGGAATAGCAGATTTTCTTGAAAATCTTTGTGTCACATTCTTGGAAGTTGATGTTAAATATCAAATTTGGTTTTTTTAATCAACTTTTCATTTTTAAGCTATGCTGTTCACACACACCATACATACACAAACATACACACAAATCTTTCTTTAAAAATGTTTTTTTCCTTTTGTCATGGGGCGGGGGGTGGGTGTTAGGGAGTCTCCAATGAAATTTCTGGTTAAATCTCGGCATCAAATTGTTAGGTGGAATAAAATACCTCCCTACATTGTGGGGAAAATAATAGTCTATACTCCTTTAGGTACCTATTTCATGTAACATAGCTATGGCTGACACAAAATATAATAGTGGGTGGCAGGAGGAGCTGATGAATGCAACATCCAATCAGAGGCTTGCCACGCCTTGCAGTGTTGAACAGTTAAACACACTGTGAAATCATGCTGTAAAGCCGGTGATATAAATATCATTTGCACCCACAAAATTTGTTTGCACTACAGGAAAGAGAATAGTAATGGCCAGCTATGAGCTGCCATTAAATTTTGTGTCTGCCATAGTTTTACTGTTGATTGCACTATTAATGATTGTACTTCATATGTTAGTTTGCTGTAATAATAAGAATGTAAGAAGGACAGAAAGAAAATTATATAGTTCATTTCAATTTTTGATGGGAGCAGGTTGAGCCCCTTGCCTGATCTAAAGAACTTAACTACACCCCATCATTTTGTATTTAAGCACCAGCAACACTCAAAGTAGTATCACTATATAGTAAAAGAAAGTTACCTACAAGTTTCAAATGAGATTGAAATTAAATTTTTATTTTCAGGTAGTAAAGGAGCAATGTGTGCTGGACATAAATTCCCATGCCTTTAAAGTCTATAGATTTTGCAATGTGGAAGAGTAAAGTGATTAAACTGCTGAATAGAAATCTTTTAAGTATTTCATGATAAAGGACATAAATACACATAGTTCTGTTTTGTCAAGACATGAATACTAAGTAGTGTTAAGTACATGGATACATTTAAGACCAACTTGAAGAATGAAAAGTAATGGCAGCAATTCAACTTGATGATTTACTTGGAAAGAAGAAAGATACACCACAAGTTCTTGATCTGTCTCAAAGTGTAGTGCAGACACAGGAAGAATTTCGCAAGTTGTTGGAAAGAGTACCAGAATATAAAATACGTCCAGAGAAGGTAAGAAGAGAAAGCAAGAGAAAAGAATGATATTTTAAAATATGCTGTCATAGAAAATATAGTAGGTAAATGTTTAGAGTGAGTAATCGGTTAAGATTTTTTCTGGGGTTTTCCTTACCCTCACAAGACAAATGTCCATTCACTTGAGGCTCTGAGTAGCTCAGGCTCATTTGAGCATCATTTCATACATTCATTCTTGTCTGATATGACCTACCAGGATAAAAAAGGTAGGTAAACCATTATTGCAGCATGTTTTGAAATGCATATTCAGTGTTTTACTGTTGAAGTATCTCACCTAGCATGGAATAACTAACATTTTTCAGATGCCTTTCAATGGCTATCTATCTAAAAACCTTTTATTCCAGCCTTTAAAGAAAATAAATTTATTATATTTATAATTTATATATATATATATAAATTAAATTATGTATTATGTATGATAGTTGCTGTGTTGTACAGTGTAATGCCTCATACTGTCTGTTCACCAGTTCATGATCTAAGGGGAATAAAGAACAGGGGAGAGATATTCCATGTAGTGTAACCGAGTTTTGTAAACATCTGTGCAAACGTTGCTCTGCTGGTCACATTGCCAACTTACCTCCATTATTATTCAGACTATGTTTACTCGTTGCTAATGTCTCTTCATTTCAGTTGTAAAATCATACTTGTCATTAGTTTTATGTCAGAAGTAATGGTAAAAATAATGCAGAAGCAGATAATCCTCTGCCTAGGAGTGCTGTGAAATCTGCTATGATATTGCGATTGCAGAACAAAGGGGTTCAGAGTGACAATTCTATGTGTAAAACGGATCTTTATAGGATGATTGAATCAAACAAATCTAAAGAAACTCTTAAAGCGGACACATTTTTGCTTTTCTTGCACCACGCTGTTTGCTTGCCCCCGTACATGTATTATCTCAGTCCCATAGAACTGCATAGTTTGAGCCAAGGTGAAATGAATAGTTAAGGAAATGTAACAGGTGACTTATTCTTACAGGAATTGCACAATATAGCCTCAAGGATATATTATCACTTAAGACTGAAACAGACTGGCTGGGTTTTTGAGAAATACAGAAAAGGCAGAAAATGATCAGTGGGGAAAAAGACAAGTAGTTGAAAACATTTATGTATTATACACTAAGTATACTGCATGAATTGAAAATCACATTTAAATTGTGCTATTTTGAGCGAGTTCTTTGCTTTAATCTAGCTGAATACACATTTCAAGGTTGGCAACATTATCTTCAATAGAAAATAAGATAATTTATCAGTTTTTATTGACTTCCAAAGTGCATATGATTATATATGCAAAACAAAACTACTAAAGAAAGTAAAAAAATAGGGATACAAGGTCCAATGTTTTCATGGCTATGTCATTTCCTAACACAACGCTTTATTGCAACCAGATATGGAAGAAACATATCTAAATACAAACAAGTACACCGTGGCTTACCACAAGGCGCAGTGCTAAGCACAACACTTTTTAATATATTTATTGATGATCTGCCACAACAAATACAAGAATCAGGTGTGAAGTGTGCTCTATTTGCTGATGACTTAATAACCTGGACTTCAAAACCAAAAAGCAAAAGTACAGAACTAGAAAAAACCATGCAACAATCCTTAACCAAATTACAAAGGTGGACCAAAGAAAATTTAATGACTGTTAATACAATAAAATCAAACTACCAAATCTTTTCACTAAGAAAAAAGCCACTAAAAATAAAACTAAATTTTGAGGGTCAACAATTACCAGAAACAAAGGAAACAAAGTATTTAGGAGTTACATTTGATACTAAACTTACATAGACCAAACAAATAGAAAATGTAATACAAAGAGCAGAGAGGCACCTTTCACTGTTAAAAAGTCTAACAGGAATGAAGTGGGGATGTTCCAGAGCAACTCTTAACACAACATACAATGTATATATAAAGCCATTATTTACTTACTGCAGCGAAGTTCTTGTAACAGCAAACACAAAAAAGATTCAAATCTTTCAAAACCAAAGTCTGAGATTAATTACAGGTGCTATCAAAACCACACCAATAGCAGCTATGGAAATACTAACCAACCAATGCCCCATTGAATATGAAATAGAAAAAGCGGCTCTTATTCAGCATGAAAAGTTGATCAGACTCCCATTCAATACATGGCACAAGAGAAATTTTACACATACACTAAAGACTCAGGAGAGCTTTCTTTCCAAAATTCAAGACATCAAGCAGAATGTATACCTTCCTAATTCAAAGGAAAACTTCATATTTAAAGTCAATCTGACACAAACATTAGACATCACATATTATTTACACCTGACAGAAGAAGTTAAGAAAAGTGATACTCCAACTAGTGTTCTAAAATTATTGGCATTAGAGACAATCCATACTAGATTTCCAGAACACGAATGGCTCCATATTTATACTGATGGATCATTGAAATCAAACCAAGATGGAGCAGGTGCTGGAGTCACATGTCACCTCTTTTCCTATTACAAATCTTTAAGTTATGGAACTACAAACTTTGATGGAGAAATTGAAGCAATTCGAATGGCCCTACAAAATCTTTTGTACAGAATTTCACATTTTCAGCAAGCAGTTATTCTCTCAGATTCCAGGGCAGCAATTATAGCAATTACTTCCAAGTTTTCACCAAAAAACCAAACAATTATAGAATGTTGGAAAATCCTTACCCATCTAACAGCACTTCAAAAACACCTAGTCTTCCAATGGATACCAGCTCACTGTGGACTGAGTGGTAATGAGAAAGCTGATTTTCTTGCAAAAAAGGGTACCGGCAATGTGCAGAAATCAATAGTTAATTTACCATTTTATGCAGCTAAAAGATTAGTCAACTCTGAATTCAAAAAAATTATTGAAAAATATTACTATGAAAAATCAAAGAATAAAAGATGGGAACTACCAAACATTCAAACAGTAATTCCTGAGTATCCTCGAAAAACAGCAGTTGCAACCTTCAGGTTGATTACAGGACATGATTGTCTGGCAAAACATTTAAACAGAATTGGGATATATTCTTCACCACTCTGTCCTCTATGTGATCTGGATCGAGACCACCTTCAAATATGCCCGGCCACTTCTAATGCCCCATCCATCAGTGAAAAATATTGGAGAGCAAGAGGATTAATGACTTCATTGTCAGAAATCCAGCATTATCTAACAACAACAACATTATCATAAATGCAATTAGAAGCACAACTCCTGCTCCAGATATCTCTGTTTATCTGGAATTATTTACTGGTGTACCAACTGACTGCATTCCTGCGAGGGACGATGAGCTGATGAACAAACTGTAGGTTTGCATGTCTTTCAAACCGATTTGGAAACTAATGGTTTAAGTTATTTCACCTAATTTTCTAACAAGTTGTTTAAGTTTATTACAAACAGAAATTCAGGAAACTTAAAACATAGGCTTCTTTATTGGAAAGTAAACAATGAGGGTGAATTAGCTATTCAAAATGACTTGCTCCATGCACAAGTTTGAGATTGGTTTTAAATCCTCAGCAGTGATTTAAGTAGAAAAAGCTGTTTTTTATTAATGTAATATCAACAGAATGATAACTTGTCAGATTTAACACATTAGGTACATGAAGCATTTTATTCAATTTAATTAGAATTATGAATATAATGAAACTGAATGCACCTTAATTTTAATCATCCTGGCTGAATAGAAAAACCAAGTTTTATAAAATTGCTGTTTTGTAGAGTTTGAGCCTTGTTAAAGTTGATAGCACAGCTTAGGCTTTTGTTTAGGGCTATCTTGACTTGTGTGGGACAGGACAAAATATTAAACAAAAATATTTAATTTCTGATATATTATAAAAAGAAATTACTCAGAAAAGAAGGATATATGCACTTGAATGAAACAGGGCTTGTAGGTTAAGCAATGAACTATTTTATAGATGGTAACATGCAGGTCACAAAATCTGTAATAATACCAATAATAAGAGAATAGAGTTAGACACAAATCCTTGTACTTTCTGTCCGTCTTGACCACTGTTTTGTAGGAAGAACAGTTTTTGCTTACTGAAAGGGATGCATTCCTGAAGTGCCTTGTATGTCAAAAGTTGCTGAATTTGACAAGGCAATAGAATAAACAGCATCATTGCACATAACCCTTCATTCATCTGTGATGATATTTTTCCCCAGTGCCACACTGTCTTGCATACTGAAGGCTGACTCCTATGAGGCACAAGTACTCAGCTGCTCACTGGTGCAACTCTCCCCCGCAGCCAAACAGCGTGGCTTATGGTTTTCAATGAACACTTTATATCCTATTTCGACTAGGGAGTGCAGCTCACTATTTATTGTGGCCCAAATTAACTCTTTGCACAAGATGGAGTAATGTGACACTAAAAGATAATGTGGAACAAAGTGCAGTAACATAACACTACTTATTTGGCTGGGAAAAATTCTCTCTGCTTCCACACCAAAAATGAAACAGTATCACTCAAATGTTAACCACTAGATGTAATATCTATATTTATATGGCTAGGTTCAATATATTGAATTTATTCAACTGAAAAGTGCTTATAAGCAGGAAATAAACCATCACCATCATTGTTTAAGGTTTTAAACTTCACATTTCTGGCAAATACTGCCTTGTATATAATTATGGGAGATTAGAAAATATTCTTCATGAGCTCCAAGGACTGTTTTACAACCTGTGTGGGTGTGATTTTCAAACAAAACTTCAGTAACACCATTTTGACCTCACAATATTCCTAAATGTTTTTCTTAATTGTTGAAATAATTTGGATTGAATCCTGATTAATTTTAGGACATTACATGCATAAAATTGCGGTTGTCAACAACCTAGACTATAAAATAGTTAAATAATGGCTAGATATCTTTATTTGACCATGAGACACAGATAGCTGTTAATAAATAATAAACCAGGAAGTACTAGGATGATATTTAAGTTATAACCATTTTGCATTAGCATGTTAGCATATTGAAAAGAGTCAGAAGAGTGTCTCTGTCATATTGCAAGTGATTATAAATAAAAACCTTGTAACAGGAAAATAGATGCAGCATTTGGTAATAAAAAAATATAGAATAATTAAAAACTGGAATTTCACAGTTTTTCTCACAGGTATTGGAGTCCTCTGAAGCACATGGAAATTATAATGGGCAGCCAGGGTTCAATCTCAGGGACCTGCATGTGGTATTTATGGTGGATGAAGTGGTGCCTGGGCAGGTTTTCTTGGGTTCTCCGGTCTCCTCCGCCACTCGTGCTCCATCACAACCTTTCTCTTTGTCCATTTTGCCTGCATTTCATATCCTCCTCTTTCTCACTCTCATACCTGGTGCTGGGCTGATTACCCGCTTCCAGGTCTTCACTCTGTCCAGTCCATAGGATTGTCTGCTCCCTGACAGGCATCTAACCCTAGGCACTAGCTTGTACATAAGTCCTAGGGAGTGTAAGACCCACATAAGGGGAGGGTAATCAGATAAAGAAGAAGACAGATGTAGTAATGAATATTTTCAAGGACCACTGAGATTATGAACCAAGTTTGAACTGCCTAATATGTCCTTTCCACTATAAGATTATATCAGTTGTTTAAATATTAATGAAAATTAACAATTTTCTTCTTTAACCTTCAAATACTGTCTATTAAACCTGAAGATTTAACTGAATAAAACAATAACATTGCATTCATAGAAACATATAGATAAAAAAATTGTTCCACTTTACCAAGTGTTCTAAATTTTATTAATCTTTTAGGTTTAATGTTTTTTAATCTCTGACATAGTTAATGGCTCTTGTGCTCATTTCAAACTTCATACTTTAACTGTAGAAATGTAATTCTATTACTTATTTCACTTACAGGTAAGAGAGGATGATGTGAAGATAAAAGATAAAGACATGAGCTTCCAGCCAGTTAGAAAAGAATTCAAGCATACAGAATATGCTTATTCTAACCCAATACCACCAGACATGCGCTCTGTTCCCCTGGAAGACTTAAATGGAGTGGCTATTGACTGGAAGATGCTCACTTCCATTCGGCCAAAGTTAAAACAAGAGGAGGAAATGTTCTCAAAGTAGGCAACATTTTATGAATTAGAAGTTTAAGTTAGCAACCATCAAAATTATAGTATAGTAACAAAAAGGACATACCACCTCCACGCAGTGGTAGCGCGCCTGCCTCTGGTGCGGAGGACCCGTGTTCGATCCCCAGTAGCGGGATGTGAATTTTTCCCTTGCATGGGATCTGGTACGGGGTGCACTCAGCCCCATTAGGTCCCTCGGGGGCCAATTGAACTATTTAATAAAGAAGTACGGACCCTAGTTCGCGAAGGCCGCATAATTGGCTGGGAGGGCTCGGGGCACTGACCACGTCCCACACTCCTGACACCTTTAGAGGGCAGAGGTGGGGGGGGGCAGCGGCCGGGCGTAAGCCTTGGCTCGCTTAGGGCTGTTGCGCTGGGGTATTATTATGATGATGGTTATTATTATTATTATTATTATTATTATTATTATTATTATTATTATTATTATTATTATTATTATTATTATTATTATTATTATTATTATTATTATTATTATTATTATTATTATTATTATTATTATTATTATTATTATTATTATTATTATTATTATTATTATTATTATTATTATTATTATTATTATTATTATTATTATTATCTATTATTAATTATTAACAAAAACGACGAAAGTCCACTCCAATTACTTTTTCTCACTTATTTTCTTGTAAAACTTTTGCACAAACACACAGCTCTGCTTTACTGAAGTTAACATAATCTACCGCCTTTCATGATATTGCAACTCACAACTGTTTTCTTCTCGTAACCTTTACTCAGTCCTTTCACTGTATTTCTTCACTTTGCTTCGTATACACTGACGATAAATCAGTCAACACTCATAACTGCTTGGCTATCTTCCCTCACGACCTGACGACACACACACACACACACACACACACACACACACACACACACACACACACACACACACACACACAAACGAAGAATAGACTTAACTCCTGTTTGTAACTCACCTACTCGTTGCCTCGTCTCCTTATATAGCGAGGCTGACGTAACACGGACCTTTCTCGAACTTCTACAAATACGCCGGCTGCCGGATACTTCACGAATAATCCGGAAAACCCCTTTATCGAGCCCTTCTCATTTTTTCACGTGTTTGCTCGCGTGAGTGGCGTGGGGAAGCTTGATCTTGAGCGCCTTTGATGCGTATCGTGCCTGGTATATGTCGTTATGTGTCGTGAAGTTCCTTGGCCCCGATAGTCCTTTGTTGTGCGTCGTGGCTGGCGTCACAGTATGTACACATTTTGAATCAGTGTGTCATAATTTTTCTGAAGTTGATTCAAACACTTGCCCACCTATGAACTCTACAGAGGAATAACTAAATGTAATAGTTTGTATATTAAATTGCTTAGTGAAGAATTAGTTGCCTAATTTAAGATTTGAACAAAGCTGCCCATTCTGATTCTTTTACTCTTATTCTCTCCAAACTTGAAATTGGTCCAATAGAACTGGAACTTTTTCCCACTATGCCTATAATTCATAGACAGCAATTTGTTAACATATTGAGGGGGTAGCAGGATTGCACGGTAAAATCAGATGTTCATAAAATATTTAATGCAACGTAATAATAAAGTAATAAATATTTTATTGTAGTGTAGTGCAGGCGCTTTCAATTGTCTGAACATTAAATGAATAGTTCATTAATTTAAAGTTTAAAGACAAATAATGCTTGGTCTATTTCCAGCGAAAGTATTCCATCTCAGTTCATTCCTACTAATAGGGAGGGCCAAGGTCCTGAAGACTGATTTGTGAACAGGAACTCTCCGGTTCAAACCCCGCCAGGATCGTCCTCTCTGATTGGGGATTCTTCCAGGTTTCCCATAATGTTCATAAATTAAAAATGCCGGTGAGGTAATCTTAAACATAGTCTGAAAGGTTTCCTTCCTAAATCTCCCTTCCCAATTATCATTTATTTCAAGTATCTGATGTATCCACCATTTGTGGTGCCGTATGCAGTAAGAACGGGCGTTCAGCACTAGTAAAGGAAATTGGCTGAATTTTTGCATCCTAAGGCCCACTCCACAAAGTATTGCACTCACATGACTTTCTCTACTCTTGTTGAAACTATTCTTGCAAACGCTTATTTTTTATCTACTTCTTGTTAACTAAGGCAAACGCTTGGATACATTGTCTTATTGCAGACTTCCTTGCGAGTACAGTGGGAATAGGTGAAAAGGATATTCGATTCTTTTAAGAGTTGGTCGCTATGATTACTTTGACATTCCCTTCTGTTTTCACGATCAGGGTATAGAAAACATGAATAATGACTTCCTGTTGTAGGAAAGTTCACGTATTTTATAATTAAAACGAATAACAAAGAATATCTTGAAAATCGTTATCTCCACACAAAATGTATTTGACATATTGTGTGCTTTGACGAGATTTAATCTTTTATGTAGTAAGAGTTTGTCTATCTCCATAAAATTTACCAGTTATGCAAAGATTATCCAGATTGAAGAGGGCTTCAGAGCTATCCTTGGAAAATGTAATACATGCATCTTATTTGTCATAAAAATAACTTAAACATATTTGAATTTGAAGAGGGCTTCAGAGCTATCCTTATAAAATGCAATACATGCATCTTATTTGTCATAAAAATAACTTAAACATATTTGAATAATTTCAATCAAAATCGTTTGAACCAGTTTTGGAAAAATACAAATTTTTAAAAAATGTTGCATGCAAAGGGACGTTGAGTTTAAACACTAAGTTTCATCTTCCTTTCATAGAAGTTTGAAAACAGTGTTGTTGTAATTAATTTAATTTAAAAGGTGAGTTAATTAATAACACTGAACAACACTTACAACATATTTTTCCGGGACGCGTTTCGAAGGTTAACTTTCCTCCATTATCAACCGGACAACAACTGGGTTTCCATGGTGTTTCATGGTGCAGATGGTGATGATCCCTCTTTCAGCAGAAGAATATAAAACAGAATATTACAAAATAATTGAAATAGCACAAAAATGACTTTCCCAAAGAATTAGTAGATAAAAAGGTAAAACAAGCAGAAAAGAAAAAAAAATATTAAAAGAAACTACAACTCTCACAGCAGCAAAAACCAAAATGATATTAAAAAAATTCATATATCATCCATGGGCCTTTGATAAATTTAAAAAGGTGTTCAAGGAATACAACATTGAGCTAGCAGCAGTAAACCATTACTCCATAAAAAACCTACTACTTTCAAACATCAAAGATGCTATTCCACCTAACAAAAAATCTGGCATATACCAAATTGAATGCAGTGATTGTAATGAAATATACATAGGAAAAACCAAAAGAAATTTGGAAATTCGATCCAAGGAACACGTTAGGAACATTAAGAGTAAACAATTAGAAAAATCAGCGGTTGCATTTCACTTTTGGACAAAAAATCATGACAAAGCTAGAACCGAAACTTCTTAAACACATAACCGGAACACAAGAACTGTCCACATGGGAAAAAATCTTTATTTTAAAAAATAGAAACCGAGTATTTAATTTCGACATTCCTCAGACTGACATTTTCAGTAAGTTCATTGAACCGCCACCAGCAGAAACACCAGAAGAAGCATCACCATCTGCACCATCAAACACCATGGAAACCCAGTTATTGTCCGGTTGATAATGGAGGAAAGTTAACCTTCGAAACGCGTCCCGGAAAAATATGTTGTAAGTTTTGTTCAGTGTTATTAATTAACTCACCTTTTAAATTAAACCAAGTTTCATATTTAACCGACTTTCGGATTTTGATTTAAGTTAGTCTCTCTCTCTCTCTCTCTCTCTCTCTCTCTCTCTCTCGCACACGAACACACTCAAGCACGCGCATACACATGCTTAAAATACACATACCTATTTTCTAAACATGTTTTTTCGGATTCAGCAGGCCTCAAAACAGGTATTTTTGTTGTAATCTCGACATTGAATTCTGCATTGAATGTACGTACCTAGTAGAGAAAGTAAAGGAAAAAGAAAGAACACGTGAAGGACCCATAAAATTAGTAAGCCACAAGTGATTGGCTTTCTTTGTCAGAAGGTCCATCGTTATTTTTTAAATTCTAACACATTAAAATAACTTCCGCTACTAATGGTTAGTTTTGTCACAGACGTTTTTAAGAAAGACTTTTTATCCACTTGTTTTTACTGCTCTAAAAATGCTCTTAAAATTAGAACAACTGGTTGAGTGGCACATTGGATTGTACCGTGTATTTATTGATCACCGTTAGATGAAAATATGTTTTGAATTGCAACATGTTCAACTGTACTTTCATATTTGCAGGTTGGTTATGATGGGCAAGCTCCATCTTCGTACAGCAGCTCGCGAGAAAAGAGAAGACCAATCCAATCTGATAAACCGCCATAAAAATCGTGCAGGTATCATCGAGACAAAAGCGAAGGTATGTGGAGAGTGCGGAGAAGAATTTTGTAATTCTAGAAACTGTGGAGAATTTCTGTACGACTGTTTCTTGCGCGTTGATGTGGGACCAATATACGTCGATCCCTCAGGCAATGATAAACCAAGTGGGAAAAGTGCTTCGCCAAGCAGAGGTAGACCAAAAACAGTTAATAAGAAGAAAAAGAAACCACAGAAGAGATCAAGAAGTCCAAAGCGAAAGAAAAAGGCTAAAGCCAAAGGTGGAAAACGGAAGAAAAAGGACAAGAACAAAGATTGACCCAAATGTTGTGCATTGTATATATTCCATATTGTGCCTCATTAATGTTAGTTGGTGCTAGGTATAAAGGTTCTCGGTAAATCTTTACACCAAGAAAGATAATAGTAGAGACTCATGTGTGTGTACGTATTCAAACAAAGGGACTTGTCAATCACCTTACGGTATTGGTTAAAGCTTGCCTTTGTGTAGTGTTCAAGCGATTAAATATAATTTGGAGGTATAATTCTTGTAGTACCTGGGCGACCGAGCTTCGCTCGGCGTTTTTCGCCTCTGTTTTTGTGAAATCTTGTTTTTTTGTGGGAGAAGATACTTATTTAGATAAACTGAAAGTCAAAACGTTAACTAAATAACAATTTTAGTCGCAATTGTGAAGAGTCATTTCCAAGATACAAATATTTCATAAACACCATCATTTCAGCTGTAAAACATCTACTGCTGAACGCAGTCCTGCCCCATAGATATCCACCCAGTTTGACGTTTTCATTGAGCATTTGTTCCATTATGGAGTTCAATTCCTTGCTGCTGCTATTGACTACAGGGCGTTAACACATTCGCCAAGGTCGTTCATCTTTCCGTCGAGTTCTTCCATGGCTTCCTTTACCCTGGCCAGTCTCTCGTTAGTATTCTCCGATAGATCTATCTTCATATTAGACATTCCCGTCTTCATCTTTTCTGTTTTGGAGTTTACATTTTCAATTTGCCTTCCATTTTTGTTTCCATTTTGTCTATTTTTGTTCCTAGATTTTCTATTCCGTAGTTTACATTTTTCCAATTCGGTTTTCACATTTATTTCCTCTGTCACATTCCGGGATTTATTTCATTTCCCATTATGTCGATCTTGGCTAACATTTGTTTCATCAACTGTTCCATATCGTGCTTTTCGGCGCACTCCTGACATCAATTGTGATTACTTTACCTTTTTTAACTATTCCTTTATTTTGTATTACAACACTAAGCAAAAGCACTGTTGAACAATAACAAATACTACAGGAGGAAAAGCTGGTTGATAAAGCCATGTGAATGTACTAGGCATTTCTGTTTTTATCATATAGAAAATTGTATGAATTGTTCGTAATTGTTCGTCGAAGCGGGAGTAGTGAAAGAAATGTGATTGTGTTTAGTAAAACAAAAGTGAGTAGAAAAACGTGTGAATGTTATATGTTGCACTTATATTTCAAGTGTATCGAAAAATGTATGGATTGTTTGTAAAAGAGGGAGTAGTATGTTAGGTAAAAGAAAAGGGAGTAGAGAAAAACATGTGAACGTAATACGTTGGGTGGTAAAATGGATTGCATAAAAACCTTCGCCACGAAAATAATTAGATACGTCACTTTTCATCGGTCGACCTGTTTTGGAGTTTACTCACTCTTCAACATAGGAAATGTATAGGCGTTGGTATGTATGAAGTTGATAAAAGATAGGGAATAACATGTGAATTGTTACGTAAAACAAAAGTGAGTAGAGAAAATAGTATGAATGTAATACATTGTATTTCTTTTTCAAACATAAAATTGTATGAATTATATGTTGAAGGGCGAATAGCGAAAGAAGACTGATGGTGCCTCGTAAAGGAAGAATTAGTAGAAAAGTCGTGTGAATGTAATACGTTGCATTTATATTTCAATCATAGAATATTACATTAATTGTATGTTGAAGGGCAAACAGAGGATAAATGAATGTGCTACGTAAAAGAAATGCGAGTAGAAAGTCATTTGAAATTAATATACTCGTATTGTGTAGTAAAATTGTTGCCATAAAAATTTTCCCCATAAAGAATACATATACGTGCCGAATTTCCGGTGAACTGTTAAGCGGCTTTTGAGCTTAACAGCTGGATATATATAAACAACCAAGTTGTATAGATGATATGAATTGTTTGCAGAAGAGTGAAGAAAGAGATGTGAATGTGTTACCTAAAAGTGAGTATAGTAAACAGTGTGAATGTAATATGCAGCATTTCTATTTCAGTCACAAAATTGTAGGTATGACTTATTTATAGAAGAGTGAGTAGAGAAACAATTATGAATGTGTTTCCCAAAAGCAAGCAGAGAAAACAGTGTGCATGTAACACGTAGCATTTCTATTTCAAACATGCACGAAATTGTATGACTTATTTGTAGAAGAGCGAGTAGAGAGAGATATGAATGTCTTGCCAAAATGTGAGTAGAGAAAACAGTATGAATATAATAGAGAAAGAGATGTGAATGTGATAGCTAAAAGTAAGTGGAGAAACCACTGTGAATGTAATATATAGTAGGTATCTCTATTTCAAACATACAGAAAATTGCATGACTTATTTGTAAAAAAGTGAGTAGAGAAAGAGATGTGAATGTGTTACCTAAAAGTGAGAGGAAAAAACAGAGTAAATATAATAGCATTTCTATTTCAAACATACAGAACATGGTATGACTTATTTTAAAAGTGGGGATAAAAGTGTTTTTTGGTGCAAAATCACGTTTTTTATGGAAAATTGTTTATAGAAGAGTGAGTAGAGAAAGAAATGTGAATGTGTTACTTAAAAGTAAGTAGAGATAACAGTGTGAATGTAATATGCAGCATCTCTATTTTAAACATACAGAAAATTGTGTATTTATTTGTAGAAGAGTGAGTAGAGAAAGAGATATGAATGTGTTACCTAAAAGTGAGAGGAGAAAACAGTGTGAATGTAATGGCATTTATATTTCAAATATATAGAGCATGGTATTGCTTATTTTAAAAGTGCGAATAAAAATGTTTCTTTGTGCAAAATCACGTTTTTTATGGAAAAATGTTTATAGAAGAGTGAGTAGAGAAAGAGATGTGAATGTGTTACCTAAAAGTGAGTATAGAAAACACTGCGAAGGTAATATGCATGTATACCAAAATTTAACCAAATCTTTACAGCCGTTTCTGAAATACCGGGAATATATATTGCTCAGAATTGCGCAGTAGAAGCGGGAATAAAAAATGTTATTTTTTATGCAAAATCGCGTTTTTTCAGGTATTACACCTATATAGCTGAACTTAAAAAGCAAAACTCTATCTGAACACAAAATTTGATCGAAATCGTTAGAGCCGTTTCCAAGTTGCGCGGAATATTTATATATTTACATACAAGAATTGTTCGTTTAAATATATAAGATATATGTTGTTGTTAGCTAATGCTGGATTTCTGACAATGAAGTCATTAATCCTCTTGCTCTCCAATTTTTTCACTGATGGATGGGGCACTAGAAGTGGCCGGGCATATTTGAAGGTGGTCTCGATCCATTTCCTCTTGCAGATCACATAGAGGACAGAGTGGTGAAGAATATATCCCAATTCTGTTTAAATGTTTTGCCAGACAATCATGTCCTGTAATCAACCTGAAGGTTGCAACTGCTGTTTTTCGAGGATACTCAGGAATTACTGTTTGAATGTTTGGTAGTTCCCATCTTTTATTCTTTGATTTTTCATAGTAATATTTTTTCAATAATTTTTTTGAATTCAGAGTTGACTAATCTTTTAGCTGCATAAAATGGTAGATTAACTATTGATTTCTGCACATTGCCGGTACCCTTATTACCACTCAGTCCACAGTGAGCTGGTATCCATTGGAAGACTAAGTGTTTTTGAAGCGCTGTTAGATGGGTAAGGATTTTCCAACATTCTATAATTGTTTGGTTTTTTGGTGAAAACTTGGAAGTAATTGCTATAATTGCTGCCCTGGAATCTGAGAGAATAACTGCTTGCTGAAAATGTGAAATTCTGTTCAAAAGATTATGTAGGACCATTCGAATTGCTTCAATTTCTCCATCAAAGTTCGTAGTTCCATAACTTAAAGATTTGTAATAGGAAAAGAGGTGACATGTGACTCCAGCACCTGCTCCATCTTGGTTTGATATTAATCATCCATCAGTATAAATATGGAGCCATTCGTGTTCTGGAAATCTAATATGGATTGTCTCTAATGCCAATAATTTTAGAACACTAGCTGGAGTATCACTTTTCTTAACTTCTTCTGTCAGGTGTAAATAATATGTGATGTCTAATGTTTGTGTCGGATTGACTTTAGATATGAAGTTTTCCTTTGAAATAGGAAGGTATACATTCTTCTTGATGTCTTGAATTTTGGAAAGAAAGCTCTCCTGAGTCTTTAGTGTATGTGTAAAATTTCTCTTGTGCCATGTATTGAATGGGAGTCTGATCAACTTTTCGTGTTGATTAAGAGCCGCTTTTTCTATTTCATATTCAATGGGGCATTGGTTGGTTAGTATTTCCATAGCTGCTATTGGTGTGGTTTTGATAGCACCTGCAATTAATCTCAGACTTTGGTTTTGAAAGATTTGAATCTTTTTTGTGTTTGCTGTTACAAGAACTTCGCTGCAGTAAGTAAATAATGGCTTTATTTATTGTGTTAAGAGTTGCTCTGGAACATCCCCACTTCATTCCTGTTAGACGTTTTAACAGTGAAAGGCGCCTCTCTGCTCTTTGTATTACATTTTCTATTTGTTTGGTCCATGTAAGTTTAGTATCAAATGTAACTCCTAAATACTTTGCTTCCTTTGTTTCTGGTAATTGTTGACCCTCAAAATTTAGTTTTATTTTTAGTGACTTTTTTCTTAGTGAAAAGATTTGGTAGTTTGATTTTGTTGTATTAACAGTCATTAAATTTTCTTTGGTCCACCTTTCTAATTTGGTTAAGGATTGTTGCATGGTTTTTTCTAGTTCTGTACTTTTGCTTTTTGGTTTTGAAGTCCACATTACTAAGTCATCACCAAATAGTGCACACTTCACACCTGATTCTTGTATTTGTTGTGGCAGATCGTTAATAAATATATTAAAAAGTGTTGTGCTGAGCACTGCGCCTTGTGGTAAACCCGGTGTACTTGTTTGTATTTAGATATATTTCTTCCATATCTGGTTGCAATAAAGCGTTATGTAAGGAAATGACATAGCCATGACAACATTGGACCTTGTATCCCTATTTTTTTTTACTTTCTTTAGTAGTTTTGTTCAGCATATAGAATCATATGCACTTTGGAAATCAATAAATACTGATAAATTATCTTCTTTTCTATTGAAGGAGTCCTTGATTTCTTGACTGAGAAGTAAGACTTGTTCATTTGTAGAGTGGAACTCTCTAAATCCAGCTTGACATGGGGAAATTAAATTTTTTGATTCTGGAAACCAATTTAACCTGTTTGACACCATTCTTTCCATCACTTTTGCTATTATGCTAGTAAGAGCTATTGGTCTATAATTTTTTATTTCTGACGCTGTTTTGTCTTTCTTCAAGAGTGGGACAATTATTGCCTTTCGCCATTCAGCAGGTAGAGTGGTTTTCCAGGATAGATTGTAGAGTTTTAGTAGTTGTTGTTTTGCTGTTTTTCCAAGGTTTTTAATGAACTCTGGATGTATGTGATCAGGTCCAGGAGACTTTTTGTTTTTTAGATTATTTATTGCAATGTTCAGTTCCTGCATATTAAAATTTTGAAAAAAGATATTGCACTGAGTGTTAGGATCACATTCTCTTTCTTGTTTCAAATCTTTCTTAAATTCTTTACGTTCCTTTTTATTATTTCTTGTTACTTTATGTGAATTAGCATAATATTTATTGAATGTTTCGGCTATGGCTGTATCATTTGTTAATATTTTATTGTTGTGTATGATAGGTGTGCTGTTGTTTTCTTTCCTATCCTTGACATTTTTTATGAACTTATGAACTTTGTTACCATCTGTCCTATAATCCATTTTTTCTAAGAAATTATTAAAGTAATTCTTTTTAGCAGTATTAATTTCTTTTTTTAGTGAGGCACATTTCCTCCGCCATATTTGTGTATCCGTTATGTTTTTTTGTTTGTTCAGCTGTATTTCTAGCTGTATCCCTTTGCTTTTTCAGTTCTTCTAACTGGGGTTCCAAAAGGGTTTGAAATTTTTAATTCTTCCACGAGGAATATGTTTTTTTTTTTTTTTTTTTTTTTTTTTTTTTTTTTTTTTGCGGTTTCTAGGATGACTTTACAGAAATTTTTGTTCATATGATCTGGTTGGTCATGCAGCTGTGAGTTTGTTTGTTCTTTAAATTTAGGTTTTAATTCAGTTTTATATTTGTTCCAATCTGCTTTTTTGAAGTTCCAATAGAGATTCGTGTGACATTGACTGTTATTTGTATTATCTAGTTTTATATCAGCAATTACTGCTCTGTGACCAGAACTTGGATCTTCTATAACTTGTTTTTTAATTTTTGAAACAATATCTGTTGTAGCTAACAAGAGGTCTGGGTTACTGCCTGCTCCAGAGTAATGTATGAAGGTTGTGGGATCTTGTTTACTATAAATCAGTTCAAAAGTTGTGGTATTCAAAAATTCTTCCACTATCTTTCCTATAGAATCCACTTTTTCATAACCCCATCTTTTGGAATGAGCATTGAAATCCCCAATTACGATTGTTTTATTTAATTGGTCAATAAGAGAGAGATCTGGTTAATTCCTGGGAGGATTTAGCTTTATTAATTCACTTTTGTCTGTGTTATCCATTTCTTTAACAATTTCAAAGGAGGATTTAATATCCTTTTTGACTCCAACTAATATTCCACTACTTATCTGTCTATTTTTGGGTAGTAGGTGTAGTAGAAAAGCAGTAAAATTGAAGTATTTAAGTTGGTCATTTGTTAGATTTGCTTCCTGTATGTAAAATATATCGATATTATAGTCAAATACAATTTTATTCAGTTTTACTCTTTTTGTTTGTGTGAGACCACCCGCATTCCATTGTAGAAGTCTGATGTTAGATCTTCTATTAATATAATTATTTTGTTCTCGAGAAGTAGTCTCCGCCCGGAGATCCGAATGGGGGACTATTTTAACTCCGGAACATTTTACCCCTCGAGTCATATTGCATAAATATTGAAGAGACTTAGCAATAAATGTTACCGCTTTTTAGAGAGCCCCCTATTTTTTTTAGGTTTTGGCGGTCACATTGCTCTCTCACAACCCCCAGAATGTCTGGAGGACCACACCTGTCGTTGGTTTACGGGTCTCACCGACCTGACCGGGAGAATTATCAAAATAAATTCACCGACCATATCCTCTGATTATCAATCAGAGGACGTATACATGCCATGACAGGTCAGCATGTTATGGGTTAAGGTTTTATAGAGAAATTAGAGAAATGGAGAGGTTGGAAAAATAAAGACTCCCTAGCCCTCAGGGATCCTAATAGCATCGGGGTCGGAAGAGAACAAGAGTTGACCAAGGTAAGGTCAGGTAGAAAAGTTACAGTGAGGAGCAAAACACCAATAAGTGGAAGTAATGTTCTGCTCAGCTTGGGTACCTTGTGGCCGCTGTTCACATATCCCCTAGACTGAGACCCCGTTTATAATAATTCAATCGCATGTAACTCTTTCAAGTGCTAATCAATTATTTACTTGTTTTTAAACTGCTAGTTAGGCTTGAACCATCTGATTTAAGTGAAAATGAAGTTCTCAGTGTGTTCATACTATTTAGGTCATACAAGTGTAAATAACAGTTAAACAAAAAGTTTAAACACTAGTTTAACGAAGAGTTACAACACAACACAAATGTTTCCTGTAAATCAAATTAAATTAAGCATGTTCTCATGAACAAAGAAAGAACCAACCAAACAAACAAAGCAACAAATAAACACAAACAACAAATGAAGCAAGGAAGGAATGAATGAAGGAAGGAAAGAGGAAGTGAAAAAGGAAGGAAAAAGGAAGGAAAAAGGAAGGAAAAAGGAAGGAAAAAGGAAGGAAAAAGGAAGGAAAAAGGAAGGAAAAAGGAAGGAAAGAGGGAGGAAGGGAAGAGGAAGGAAGAAAAGAAGAAAAGAAGTAGGAAAGAGGGAAAGAAGAAGGAAAGAAGGAAAGGAAGAAAGCAGAAAAAAAGAAGGAAAGAAAAAAGGAAAGAAGAAAAGAAAGAAAGGACATAAAAATATGGGCTTGTGGGTGTTTGAACCTGTGCTTTTAACAGGTGCGTACCTTCGCGTCGTTGCACCATTTCCATTATGCTGAAAAGACAGGTTACAGAATTTGCCCAATTGTTCTCTCATCATGCCTTACAGCTGCAGTGGACATGATCAGTGGCGTGCATACCCTCAAACAATTTTAAGGCACAGTTCTGTAGTTTGTAATCCTAGACCATAGGTTTCCTATCTCAAATGGATTATATATAAGATATATACAGATGTCCCAAAATTACACCGACAAACTTTGGGAGCTGATACATAACATTATTTTAAACGCTTTTTGTTAATGAAAGTTATTTGCTGCGGTGCCTAGTTATAGCGCTAGACGAGTTAATGTCATAGATTACTACTCAGTTTATGTAAGTATGCACGGCAAAATCAACAGTGCAAATTAGTATTGCACTTAGTAAGGCACACAATCTTAAACTAAGAAACAAACCCAGAAAACATTACAAGACACAAACATCTAATTATTTACAGTTAATCACAGCTTTACTATTCAAAGTAAATGTAGAAACGCACGCCCATGCGATTAACACAAATAGTGCATCGGGTGCCCTATTATGCCGTACTCTAGGAAAGACGCCAGTCATTTCTCTGGTTTAAAAGTTTGTCGGTCAAATTTTGAATAGTAAAGCTGTAATTAAGGGACACTGGGAGTGAAATTGGAAAGTTCCACATTTCCTGATAGTTTTTTCTGAAATTTTTACTGTGTTTGTATTTATATGAGAATAGGATGTACACCAAATTTCATTAAAATTGGATAAATCGTTTACTATACATAAATTATTTTATGAGTTTAATAGGTACATCTTCAAAATAGAGCTCGTGTCTATTGACTTTTCAAAATTCATTTATATTGGCAGAACTGGTGCTCTAAAACATGGGTAACAATTGTATGGAGAGATATTTCAAATACGTTTGCTGATTATGCTGTACATATTTTTTTTTAATGACAAAGAAAATGTAATCTTAAAAATTATTGATTTTTTTCATACAAAAAAAAATGTTTTTGGAATTCATGTTAAAGATAACGTCAATATTGAATCAGTTTTGTTTAGCTGCTATTTATGAATACTTTTGGAAATTTTCATTGAATTTGAAGCAAAACTCAGGCGCGATCTTCTTTTGGATTGTGCAGAAATGTAGTTTTGAGAAAAACAGGCTTTTATATAGGAACATACTGTGTACGTTAAGGGAAGAGCACTATTTGAAAGGACCATAATGACCACATGGAGTGGGGGATATGAAAAATGTTAGCTGATCCAAATGCACCGGTGTTCCAGGAACATATTAAGGTAAAAAAACAATTTTCGACTTTGACAATTTTGACCAAAATTTCACTCCCAGTGTCCCTTAACTGTAAATAATGAGATGTTTGTGTTTCGTTTGTGTGTCCTGTGTTTGTTTCTTGGATTAAGATTGTGTGCCTTACTAAGATAAGTGCAATACTAATTCGCATTGTTGATTTTGCCGTAAATACTTAAACTGGGTGGGAGGCAGTAATCTACGACATTAATCTAGCACTTAAACGAAGCACCGCAGCAAAAAAACATCCCTTTACAAAAAGTGTTTAAAATAATGTTATCTATCAGCTCCCAAAGTTTTGTGGTGTAATTTTGGGACACTCCCAAATCCCACATTATCGAAAAATGCATACGTTTCACCAACCGTGCAACGAGCTTGCCTATTTAATCAAGGAGATGCTATTGGTCTTGTGAGCCCAAATACTTGGATAGTGTACGCCCAAAAGTAACTACATTTCATTGCTTCTAGCCCCTCCCAACTATAATTACGTCATTCTTCAACAATGAAACTACCCACACATTAAGCATATTGATGATACAGTGCTTCTATTACCGATTTCTTGTGTTGTGTCCTAAATATCTACAGAATGCAAACTAGATCAAATTAGTAGAGCAAATGGTTGATGGAGTTAAACTGAAATTCCCAGTGTTGAACTACATTTTTAAAAGACCCAATATATAGTTCATTTTAAAATTAGACTGACATCGCAACTAGGAACACTGCAAAAATACCCAGTCTTGCTATTCCCATCGTCACATGCTTTATTGACAAGAGAAAAGTTCCTTACTATCCTGTTTTCATCCAGTAGGAATCGATTCATATCTAACTGAAGCCACTCAGATATCAGAATACGTTCCCCACGTGGAGTAAATCACGGGCTAGGCGTTGTTTTTGCTTTACTGCTGTTAAGACCTTAATTGGATGTCACGTACTTTTAAAATTGACTATAATCCATATCTACAGAGGGGATGATTTACACGTGCAATGACAAGTTACGGTTTATTATTATAATAACCTGGTCTCTCACGTATTATCTTTCAAGAAAGTAACTGCACACTTTTCGCGAGTGAGTATCGTGCAGGCGTTCCATGAGTAGGGGATATGAAAACTAAATTGGTCATGATGTAGATGGGTAGCAGAGGAAGACGCTGTGGCATATTGGAACGAACAGCAAGCCTATCAGTTCGTGTGACATCAGACGAGAGTCATGTTATGCCATGTTGCCTAGATAAACGGCGCTGTGATTACGGAGCTGGAGGGTTCACTAAGATGTACCTAGCGCTCTCGATGACAGTAACGTGGCCAGTACAAGTAAAATGGAGCACCCAGGGTTTCTGTCTGTTTCTGTTATGAAATTAGCTAAGTCCAAGTACATTATCAAATGACAACCTAACATGCAGTCGACGATTACAAATTTTAACATTGATAAACTAGTTAAAGAGAAACGAAACGGAAAATGTACACGTAATTTTGTTCTGTATGGATCCCTTCTAATTTGCAGAGAAAATGACATTATGCTATGTTTTATTTACTTTATAACATAATTGTCCTTCACATAAACTAGAATTGTAATACATTTACTCATAGTATAGAGCCGAATTGCAACTGTTTATAACCTGTGACCAATTGTGTAATTAAAACGGTCAGCATTAATACTACAGCACCCAAGACGTTAGTTGCGTCATTTACACCAGATATGTTTCCTGTCTATAACACTGCTGCATCCTGCATGCCTCGAACTATTTTCTCTTCAACTGCGGCAGCAATACAGAGTGGGTGACGTCACGCAATCTTCTTCAGCAGTGCGAGCTGACGTCACACCGGCACTACCTGTTCTCCCATGATGTATATTGTCGTCTCATCGCCATTTTAAGCCGCCATTCACTTCGAAGATTTCCATGGCTATTAACCCAGTATAACTAAATATGAACTACCTATACTATGGCAAAACAAATTGCGATTCTCTTGCATTTGAACTATTGACTACATGACATTGAAGAATACGCAAGGAAACGGGAAGCACGTGGAATGATGATTATACCAGAACCAAAATCTATGCTGCATATGAGCCATACTTTTAACATTCATTATCGTAACCCAGTGGTAAAACGCACGCTGTCATGTGAGCCGGGGATTCGAGGCTCGATCCCCAGCTTATGGCCGTGCTTTCTATTCCAGCCTTTTTACTTCACAAGACGGTGTAATGAACCAATTTACAGTTGTCTTGAGCTGAGCTATTCACTACATGGTATTAGATAATTGTAAGAAAACGGAAACACATGGACTGATCATTTTTCTATGAATTTTCTGAAATTCTATTAAGATTCTGATTCCTTAGTTAAACATACTGAAACGGGTGGCACCGAGCTAAAGACACTTTTCCAGCACTCCGCAGTTAATGCACGAGAAGAATTGAAAACTCGATTTTGATACTGGATCAGCAGAAATGAACTCATTTCATGTCCGCAAGCAGTCCTGGTTTTCAAACTCTTCATAAGCGAGAATTCAAATCTAGGCCGCAAAGAATTAGAGAAGCAACACTATTGTTGTTATAGATGTTCTTATCAGCTAGACTAATTCAATTTAGCTGCAATGCATAGCAATTTGTAAACGGTGTGATTTGAAAGTTGCTAATGCTGTTCCGAACCGTTAACGGCGAAGTTAATTAAAAACAATTTCAATGTATTACAATAGTACATACTTAATAACTTCATTCTGGAAACACTGTGTATGATATCCCAGCCATGATAAGATTTCTCTTACAAATATTTGTACAGTATCCTCTAAATTCATATTTTCATATTTTAAAGCTGGTCTCTATTTGAATCCACAAGAATGTTCAAATAAAAAAGTTTGTGTGGTTTTTGTAGATAAATACAGAGAAATTTTTTTGTTAACCTAAAAGTTTTGTAACAGAGGAATTCTATGTCATTAGTATATAATAAATATCAGTACTCGTCTTCACCCTAGATTCTATAACAATTCATTGTTTAATACCTACAAAATCACGAGCTTTTAGATATTTCATGCAGATGCTGGAAAGCTAAAACAGTAGATCATGGCTGGTTTTTTTCTTATTTAGGTAAGACTGTGTTCCCAATACAGTTACGCTCTACCAAAACTATGTTTTGGTAGTTTTGGTACAGTGTATAAATGACGTAGTAAATGGTAACATTATGAGTAGTATTGGTATCATTGGTAGGGAAAGAAACAATACAAAATACAACGAATTAAGAAATTTAATGAGTAATTCAAACAAAGATCACCAAAAATTATGATCATGGGTTTTGTCACTGTGATAAAACTAAATATTCTACTTTTCAGTTCCAAATAACGTTACAGACGATCACTTCTTCGATCTGAACTGTAGTATACTTGGAGGAGCTTCCGAATGTTTTTGAAGACACTAATATTCCGTAGGTTAAGTGAGCCTTTATATACGCTCTCTCAGTTTTGAGAAGATTCAAAGTTCAACACTTCCTGTTTCCAAAGGAATGTGGTAAAAACATGATCAAAAAACGTGAACGAGATCGATACGAGGTAACGCCGGATATGTATGCAACACATCCAACGTACAGGTAATGCGGGTATTCTACCATGAAAACTACCGTAGTCCACACTTATTCTCTACGATAGCTTACGGTAGTTTCACAACTCTAGTTCCCAATCTTCCATTCCAGTCTTTAAGAATTTTATTTAAAATACCATGCGCTTAAGGTACTTGCATTACAAATCAAATGTATAGACGTCTTGAATTTTCTACGGATAGCCTGTAAAGTTTTCTTCCTTTGAAATGGATTTTATTTAATTTCATGTAACTGGTAAATCATGAATTAGGCAATAAATAAAAGGAAACTTCGTTAGAACACACAACTTATGTACAGTAAGTAATTGCACATTAACGATTTTCGAGACACTCGCTGCTATGGGAATGAATTGGTCACTAATTTATCATATCTTTTTAACTGCTTGATGACCATTTGTTTCTCACAATATTATGCAAAGAGTAAGTTATTTTAAGTCTGGCCTGTAGTGAACTTTTTTTTAAATCAAACTATCGATTCAGCTTCCCGCATCCCTGTAGTACCGGCAACCAAACGTGTATTAAATCATTCCGTAAACCATTATTTCGATTAACTTGAAGTGCATAGAATAAATAGCCTTTGTAAGAGTAAACAAAGGAAGTGAGCTCAGAAAAATCATGCGAATACAAAAACAGATTTTTTAAGCACACGGATTATTTTGTATTTAGCATACGGCAAGATTTGAAATAGTTTGGAAAAATCAATTGAGATTCCAACTGAGAGAAGGTAGCTGAAAAAGAATGCGCACTGAGAATAAACTAGCCAAAGATAAGGCACGGCTGAAGTCGCAAGTCATTCATGAAAGGGGTGTACCTGTCGCTTCCGAAGATACATATCTGCCAGTAGCGAAAATGAAGACCTTTGTAGTTGCACCGGTACTTAATAAAAAGGCTAAAAGGTTATTCAGAAGATACTTGAGGTAGGCTTAACAGAGCTACCGCTGAAGAGCTATCCTCAAACAGAAAATAGCACTGATAAAATGTATAGGTTACAAGTAGACATCGGGAATGCATGCATTAGAACAGGTGCTGGCGAGCCGCGTGTAACATCCAAGAGGAAGGGCTACTGACGTAACGTAGCCACTATCTCTGTCAGAGCACTGGCGTTATGAAAACCTAGAAATGCCTATTTATTAAAATGTGTGGCATGTATTAAATGACAAAACAAAACTAAGCGCTTTACTCGTTATTTATTATTTATACTATAAAGTTTTAAAACTCCGAATACTTTTACTTTTTATCCAGTTAAAGAAAGAAATACAACATAATTCATATACTGAAAGTAAAAAAAATGAACAAGCAGTGCTCAATACATACGCTGCTTACAGTGAGTACTTAATAATCTTACTTCAATTGACGTAAACAGCTTTTTATGTGATTTTGCAGAAAATATAAATTAAACAATCTATTCATTAAATCAGTAGCCTTCAGTGTCATTAAAGGGCCACTAGTTATAATGACAAAATATTTATAGATATGTAAGCTAATTTATTCGTATAATGCTGCGACAAATGACAATGCCTTGAGCGTCTCTTTGACCGGCGGGCGGCGTTACAATACACAAGTACGTTTAAGATATTTGTCATATATATGCATAGCACCTGGACGACCGAGATTCATTCGGCATTTCTTTTCCTTTTTTTAATCGTGGTTTTTTTTGGGGGGGGGGCAGGTGGGCGGGCGGGAGAAGATACTTATTTAGATAAACTTGAAAAGCAAAATGTTAACTAAATATAAATTTTCATCCTAATTGTTGGAGCCGTTTCCGTGACAAGACCTTTAATATCCTGGCTTGTTTGTTGAAATTGGCCCATTAACAGAGAAATTATGGCCAAAATAAGTTTTCGATTAATTGTGACTGTTACGCGTAGACTAAGATAGTTAAGTCAACTTTCTTTAAATTTTCTAAAAGCTCTTAACGAGACCTTTAACATGCTGGCTTGTTTGTTGAAATTGGCCCATTAACAGATAAATTATGGTCAAAATAAGGTTTAGAGTAGCTGTGACTGTTACGCGTAAAATCGCGTTTTCACAGGAATGACACCTATATAGATAAACTTAATAAACGAAACCCTGTCTGATACAAAATTTGATCGAAATCGTTAGAGCCGTTTCCAAGTTGCACGGAATATATTTATATACAAAAATTGCTTGTTTAAATATATAAGATGTAATGGTACACGGCTAAACATAACGGAGTTCTTTGTTTTGTTTGTTTGCTTTTTTTTTTTTTTTTTTTTTTAAGTTAACGTCCTCCAACATTGTGTCATATCGGATGAATGAATGAAATGAAATGAAATGGGTGAAATGATGCTCAAATGAGCCCGAGGTCCATGGAGCTTTAAGTTACCCGACATTCGTCTTCTCAGGGTAGGGAAAACCTTACCCGGATAACTTACCCTAAGCGAGATTCGAACTCGCGACCTCTTGAACGTGAGGCAGACACGCTAACCATCACGCTACCGAGGCGGGCGGAGTTCTTTGGTGTCAAATATATTGGTGTCAGATCGGTATTTAAGCAAACCTAGGTGAAAAAACTGGCTTACATGTCTTTGAAACTGCTGCTTGAATATAGAAATCCATAGTCCATTTTCAGCAGTTGGTTATCAACGTTCTCAAGATTTAATGTCATAAAAGTCTCCAAAATCTTGAACTAATCACTTGAGAATGCGACGCTGAAAAAACGGTTAGCTGCCTTCTTGCGTTATGCAGCCTACTCTGGTTTAACTGCTTAATATGTAACACCAAAGATGGCTGGCTGTTCCTAAGTTAATGGGCTCGTTTCCTGTCATTCAATTAGTTTGTTCTTTGTTTTTTTATTCCATACGAAGAGCATTAATATTAATACTCTATCATTTCCTTGATTCGAGTCATACCAGAAATCTTGAATGGAGTACCACAATTGTTCCTTCACTTTGAGTGAAAATTCAAGCTCGTAATTTCGAGCAGTTCCTGTAAAATTGACGTAAAGACTTGGATGTTTTCATACTTTCTTTCACTCTTTCTTTTACCTATTTAGAAATACAACAAATGAATATATTAAGCAAGTTTCAATATTTTGTTAGCAAGGATTGTAATTAATTGAATTGATATGTTGAAATGAGAATGCGTAAATCGAAACATGAATTTAAAATCTAGATCAAAACTGCATTACTCAAAACTATTCTACTTAAAATGAAAAAGGCGGTGACGAGACTCAAACACTAAACTGATTACCTTTTCCTAACCATTGCTTCAGAGAGGTCACTCTAAAAGTCCCTTCGTTTTCGTGTGTTGCGCTCTCAAATGGTTTATATTAGCCAGTGGCGTACTGGTACTTTAGTAACCTATACCGTAACTTCGAAATTTGAACAAATGGGCCAAAGGCCTGTCTAAAATTTTTTGTTTAAGAAATCTCCGTATAATCTCCGAAAATATTTCGCTGTAGTTCATTAACACCCGGATGTGTATTTATTGTGTAGATATATTTTGTGTGTACTTTTATTACCTATGTGTGTTATTCATTGTATATTTATATCTTATGCTTTATTTTAAGCAGCCTCGGTTTGGAGGAAGCAAAATTTGGTAATAATATCCAGGTCATTTTCTAAAAAAAATTCTATTTTTAGATTCAAGAAGTATCAAATCGTGTATCTCTGGTGAAATCTCGACATCAAATTTTTGGAGAGAATGCAATACTTCCTCTACTTACCGTGCGAATGTAGTACAGAAAATAAAAAGGAATGACGATTTCCTACTTGAGACAAGTATAAGTATTTGAAGATCGCCTCTGTAGCACAGTGGTAGTGCGCCTTCCTCTGAGACGAAGGACCCGGGTTCGATCCCGGTACTGCGAGGGATTTTTCCTCTCTGGAAGGTCTGGCACGGGGTGTACTCAGCTTCGTTAGGTCCCGGAAGGGCCAGTTTAGGAGCTATTTGATTGAGAAGTAGCGACCCATGGTCGAGAAGACCGCATAACCGGCCGGGAGCGACTAGGGTGGTGACCACGTCCCACCTCCAGTACTGCACACCACTCATGACGCCTGTGGTGGGCAGAGATGGGAGACGCAGTGGTGGGGCGGTAGGCCTTGGCCCGGATGGGCTGTTGTGCCACGGGCTTACGTTTAATAAGTATTTGAGAGTTCAAACCAATAACAAGAAATAAGGAAAAAAATATTTATATCAATTTCGTGCTTTAATAAGATCTACATTTTTTGTGTGGTAAGATTTTGCCCATCTCTGTACGATTTACGAGTTATGCAAAATTCATTCAAAATGAAGGACTTCAGAGACTGTGGCCAGAAAATTAAAGAATTATCTACATGTCATTTGTCATAAAAATATGATCAAACATGTGGTATTTTACTCAAAATTGTTAGAGCTATTTCTGAGAAGATGCAATTTTTCGAGACCGCCGCCGTAGTGCAGTGGTACCGTACCAACCTCTGCGCGGAGGACCAGGGTTTGGTCCCCGGTACCAGCGTGGGGATTTCCCCCACTGTGAGGTCTGGCACGGGGTGCACTCAGCCTCGTTAGGTCCCGAAGGGCCAATTGAGGAGCTACTTGATAAAGAAGTAGCGATCCCAGGTTGCGAAGATAGCATAACTGGCCGGGAGGACTCGGGACGCTGGCCACGCTCCACCCTCCAGTACTGCACCCCACTCATGACACCTGAAGTAGGCAGAGGTGGGAATGCAGCGGCCGGATGGTAAGCCTTGGCCCGTGAGGGCTGTTACGCTAGGGGCTTACACCTTTTCGAAACATTTTCAAGGTAGTTTGGAGTGGAAAGGTTTTCTTGAAGACTCACTCCCTCCCTCTTTCAGTCACCCACTCACCCACTATCTCTCACTCTCCCTCTCTCATGCACACACCACACTTTTTATGATAATACTTTTTTGGATTTAGTGTATTTAAAAACGTTGGCCTCTGATGAAATCGTGGATTCGGATCATTGGATTGAATATTATAACGCTCTCTCTAAGTAGCATAGGTAAATAACACAACAAAGTGGTTGAGAACCGTATAGCATACTTTTGAATGGATATTTAGTACTAATGACATATGTGAAGTGAAAGTATTCCTCTGTAACATGCCGTGGCTGTGTTTTTCCAAATATGTGTCGATTTTTAACTGATGTTTTTGCATTGCTGTGTGCCATTTAAGCTCTGGTTGTTTGCAGTGTAATGTGACAAATAGCTGGATACACAAAATGTATCATTCTCGTATGTAGTAATATACAGACAAATGCGATATGTCACAGCATTATCCTGCTAGAGGGGTGAAAACATTCGTGTAGCCGTCGCATCACATAGTTCCAATACAGTGTGCTTACCTGCAAGAGGTGCATTCTTGTAGGCTTTTCAGGAATTCACCGCTTTTAATGCTTCAATTTGAAAAAGCATAGACCTTCATATTGAAGCACATCATTTTAAGATATAAGGGGAGGACCTCCATATAATTTTCATAGACGAGGACATTTCCGCTTTACATGGCAGTTCTGTTTAAATCAGGCAATGTGGTAACACAATTTCTCGAAAAAATGTTTCGACATTTAACTTTCGTTTTTAGACACGAGGTTCAGACAGCAATGGTGTGTCAATGACAGCGAATATTTGTGTTAATGTGATGTGCACATTTCACCACCTTTGTTTTCTGAGTAGATATAGCTCACCATTTTCCATTGCCTCACTTTATTTTCCTGTGACATGGCTATGTAAACTGACGTACATAGAAAGTGGCCCATAATGGGTAGCAGCTGCTTATGTCTAGCCACTCCTACCTCTGCCAGTGTAACCTCCTCTGTTTCTCGTGCATAATTTAGTCACTAGATTGGAAGGTACTTCGCCACCCCCTCCAAAATTATGGCCAAAATGGCTAAAGTTAATATTGCACGTTAGTTGTTCATGATTTTACTAGCGTAGTATCTTAAGGCAATGGCTTGTAGAACTTGGGGCGAAAAAAAAAAAGAACAACAACAAACGCATAGAAATAAAGATTAATGCTATGAACTTCTTTTTGCTCTTTTATTATACTTAAACCTTATGTTTCCATGCTAGACTTCGTTTTAGTATTGTTGTGTTTCTTATTGCCGTTCAATGTTGGCAATAACATTAAACTTTGTCTCTATGCCGCTGATTAAATCTCTCATATGAATGTCGTCCAGTTTAATGGCAGCTGTAAATTATTCTTCATGCCTTCCTCTAGAAGGCCAAATTATGTTGCATTAGTATAGTCTTTCATTTTGTGCCAATTGTGGCGAAACCTCCATAGCGAACAACCCCTCAATTTCACATGTTTATAACATTAGTTTTTTTTTTTAATCCCTGAATGGTCTTTAGGCTAGTCGTGAATAACTGATATTGGTTACGTGGGTTCACTGGTTGGTTAGCTCAAGAAGGAAACTTTGCGGAGGGAAAAATACTATTGCGATCTGGGGTCGGGCCACTTTTTATGAACATAACTGTACAACCGTGGACAAAAAGAGTCATCCCCAGATTTCATGTGCCAATCGGAGGGCTTCATCTACCTTAGCAACAGATGTGTTCATAACGCGCATGTAGGAGCTGTAAAATGGCCGGTAACTGAACGCAATTCTCTTCTTGTAATCCCTGAAAACAGAGCGTGGTTACAACGTTACGGTGGAAGAAAGGTTTAAGAACGTACTGATTTTAATCATAAGATCCTCGTTTCAAACATTGCATTAGTTGTTTTTATGTTAATTTTATGACTGGATATGTAGAATATAATATTGCATTAACTTTTTCTTCTCTCCACACTATAAGCTCCTTCATTAAGCTAATACAGTTTGCACTTTTGGGCACAATGATTACCAAATTGACCTCCAGGTGTCAGCGTACATAGGGCTCAACATCAGGCACAAAGCTTCAAAGTGCGTGGCACTATCGTGTCGAGGCATGCGCACGCTCTTGTTCATTCGCTTTTATAACGTAATTATACGAGATTGTTATATCTACAGGACCTGCCATTTTGTCTCTAATTGGTTCTGAAAAGTTGGTGGTAGAATTCGTGGTATTTCACTAAGTATAATGAAGTGAGAAGAATAAAACCAAAAACAAAAACATTAGACTTTATTTTTGCACAGTTTCGCCTTGTAGATGATATTTACAAATATTTGTACGTATTTTCCCCTTAACTCTATTAGTTGGCACCTTTCTACGCAACAGAAGATTATAAACTTCGGATACACCTTGGGGCTCAGGAATAATTAAATTGCTTTTTAGTGTTCTGCAAATCAGAAATACATCCACCACATGTGTAACCACCTAAGATCAGAGCTATAGATGGCACCAGGAAACGTGCCCTTAAGACAAAATATAATAGATGAAATGTGATATCTTTGACGCCTTAGGATGTTTGGGTGAATGTTTCAACTGACAAAATGAAACCGGAGGGATAACGATAAACAAAAGTATAGAAATTGAGGCTGCAGAATTCTCGGGTAGAATCAGAAAACGGAGAACACGAGGAAAAATCATTATGCTGGGCGTATTAGGGAGTCGATGAAAAGAAATGTAAGTCAGTCGCTATTCCTTTCCCATAAGTTTTACACACTCGTACGTCATAGGCTTCCGTGCAAAGAGAATCTAACAGAAAATGACAGTGTGTGCGAGTTTTAAGTTATTATTCATGAACCCCGAGTAATAGTAAAATATCGTAAACTGCAGTCCGGCGGCGCCGTGGCCGAGCGGCTAGCGCGCTCGCCTATAACCTAGGCAGCCCGAGTTCGATTCCAGTGACCCGCATGTGGTATTCGTGGTGGACGAAGCGGCGTCAGGGCGGGTTTTCTCCGGGTACTCCGGTTTCCCCCGCCATCTCATTCCACCGGTGCTCCATCTTCATGTATCATCAGTGTCACCGCCTGCGGTGCCGTAGTAGTAAAAGCGGGCGTTAAACACTACAACAACAAACTGCAGTCCACGCAGCCTTGCTAAGTTGTAGAAGAATCTGTTGTGTTGAACTCGGTTCTTCTCTTCTCACTCTTGTACAAACTATTCTTAAAAATATTTACTCTTCTATCCACCTGATGCTAATCGCGATAGACGCTTACAGAAATAATTTTTTTTAGAGATTTTCTTGTAGGTAAAATGGAACACAGGCGATTTTTAGAGCTTGTCGTTGTGTAATGGCTTTGAAACTCTGTTCTCTTTGCATAATCAGGAGACAAAGCATGAATAAATGACCTCCTATTTAAGAAAAATGTTTCAAAATTGAAAACAATAACAAGAAATATGTATATCGAAATGGTTAATTTCACAAAAAATATTTGGTAGAATTTTTTTACTTTAACAATGCTCACATTTTTATTAGGTAAGATTTTGTCTATTTCATAGCATTACCAGTTATGCAAAAGTCACTTAGAATCAAAAGAACTTAAGAGGCTATTGCCAGAAAATTAAACGTATAGATTTCGTTTATCATGAAAATATCTCATAGATATGGTGACTTAAAATCATTAACTATTATTTAGTAAACGGAGTTTTTACACAAAAAACATTTCTTATGGAAAGGGTAGTTTGGGATCAGGGGATTTTTATTTTTTAAATCGTTGTATGGCTTCCCTGAACTTAACCTTGCTTTTGAGTTGTGCTATTCACAGACAAACGCGAGCGCGCACACAGTCCTTTTTCTAAAAACGCATTTTTTAAAATAAGAGTCTAAGAACATGTATTTCCGGTGAAATCACGGTTCAAATTTTTGGATGGGGCACATCATTTACTTCTATTTGTTACACGTAGAAAAAGTAAAACTTATCTCGCTTTATAGCATACAACTTTTGTGAAATATATTTTTCTTGTTGGATTAATAATTTTCGGAATATTGGTTGGAAATATAAAATAAGTACCTACTTCAAACATTTCTCAACTGCAAATTGTTATTCTTTCTTCTTGTTTATTATTATTATTATTATTATTATTATTATTATTATTATTATTATTATTATTATTATTATTATTATTATTATTATTATTATTATTATTACTATTATTACTATTATTATTACTATTATTACTATTATTATTACTATTATTATTATTATTACTATTATTATTACTACTATTATTATTACTACTATTATTATTACTACTATTATTATTACTACTATTATTATTACTACTATTATTATTACTACTATTATTATTACTACTATTATTATTACTACTATTATTATTACTATTATTACTATTATTATTATTATTATTATTATTACTATTATTACTATTATTATTATTACTATTATTATTATTACTATTATTATTATTACTATTATTATTATTACTATTATTATTATTACTATTATTACTATTATTATTATTATTATTATTATTATTATTATTATTATTATTATTATTATTATTATTATTATTATTATTATTATTATTATTATTATTACTGTAACTGTATCCGTAACCGTAACTGTAACCGTAACCGTTATCGTTACTATTATCATTATTATGATTATCATCATTGTCATCATTGTCGTCAGCGTCGTCGTCTCATCGTCATCATACCCTGTATATGTAAAGAGGACGGAATTTCAAAGCCATCACGCAGCGACCGAATGCAAAACCTCACATTTTTAAGATCATTTTTGTATTAAGCACGCGCATTCACCTACATGCCCCATCCGAGAATGGAATCTGGATTATGAGGCCAGAAGCTGAAAGCTGACTGCAAAAAGAGTAATGATCATTTTTATACTGTGAGAAATATATATTTGACTTTTGATATACAAATGCTTACAGTTGTTCATACTAATTTAAAGAGTGGGATTTTAAAGAATTAATGCATAATTTAATGCAGACAAACTCGTAATGTTTTTCAGTAAGCAGCCTTTATGTTAGTAAACTTTAGCACAAAACTACGCTGGAAAATAAAATTTATGCTTGTAGTTGGACCCGACAAACTATAACAAAATATGAAGTTCATTTGTATTTAATATTTAACTTGTAGCATGCTCTTACTGGCAGTCCTGCTTGGGTATGCAATCTTTTTGCTTAATGGCTTACAGTGTCCTTGGTAAATTGGTTGTTAGCTTTTAATGTGGCTGGGCTTTGTTTTCTTCATCTCTTTAGTTGTGAGTTTAATTAGTTTGGGGTTGTGGGACTTGCTTGTAAATCCACTCCTCCTGAGGGAGTAGACCTTCACTACTTTTGGCTAGAATGAGTGGCAGTTTTGCTGATCAATGCTCTTTGTTGCAGAGAGTAAGCAAACTGACGACTGTGAAAGCCCTGCTACTTTTAGTCAAGTTTTATGTACTTAAACATTTTGTTCCTACGTGTGAAAATATGACAGGCTGAATCATTGGTTTGAGATTGCAGGCATCGGAGGAAATCGATTTAATATTAGGTTTCGAAAATTAATTTCTCTGCTCACATAGTGGAACATTTTGATTATATTTTATTAAACAAATTCGATACTAAGATTTCATAGGAAATACACGTTTTGGGACCCACTGAATAAAAATGGATTTTCAGAGAAAGGTGTGAGTGTGTGGGTGCGTACGTGCGTCCCTGCGTATGCGTGTGTGTGTGTGAATTTAATGCATAAAATCCTAAAGATCCAAAACCTACTGTTCAAAGAGTAACCCCTTGCCAACAGGCAATGTTTTCCAGGAGAGGTCACCGATGACATGACCTATGGAGTTAAAGGCGGAATATAGATGGAAAAACTAAATACTCAGAAGTGGCTGGTAGCTTCTCTGGGCAGTAATAAAAAATACGAGCTTCAATCAGCGACTCTGGCGGCATTTAGCAACACTAGGTGTTTGGATTTCTGTTGTAGGCCGTTTATTTCCTGTGCCTCAGCTCTGTTGCTCATTACCATAGATCAAAAACAGCTGTGCAACATCGTGAGGCTTTCCCATGCTCCCTTTTCTGCAACATTACTTTTAGCCCGCTACGAACTTAGAATAAGCTTAAGAGAAAATTAAGGAAAAAACAGAGGATACTGCATCTCATACAAACAATGTAAACTTAAGCTCCACGGAATAACCTTCTAAAAACAAGAGAAAAGCTTTGTCTTCTTTTTATAGCTTGTGTTGTACCTAACAAAACCAGTCATATGTGCATCGATGAAGCTACAAAGAACATATTCTAGAAATAAAAAAAGAAGTATAGCATATTTAGTTACATCATTGAAAACAATTGTAATGTTTTGTGTTCACATGACCACCTTTACTCTTCATTCTATGAAGTATTCTTACAACTTATTTTCCTATCTACTCCTTCTTAATGCAAACAAACCTCCATTACTCGCTAACAGATTATGTTGTAGACATAATAAGTTGCTAAGTTAAAGTAATGGCCAAATTTTTCAAAGTGTCACCATGTGATGGTTAAAATTCTGGTTTCTTTGCGCGATCACGAAAAAGAGAGAAAAATAATAGTGTGAGCAGTAGGGAAAACCAAACATATTTGAAAATTCAGTCTAATAACAAAGAATTCTCGGAAACAAACAATGCCGCAAAGAACTGCCTACTCAAGAATTGTGCGCTTCAGTAAGATCAACATTTTTTGTAGCATGATTTTTTTCTATTTCTATAGCTTAATAACTAGATAAAAGTCATTCAGAATAGAGAGAACCTCAGAACTATTTTCATAAAATTCGAGATATGAGTTGCATTTATCGTAAAAGTAGTTAAACATACGGTAATTTACTAAAAATAATGAGAGGCTTTTTTAAAACATCGAAAACTTAAAATGATGTTCTTGTAAACGGTAGTTTGGGTGGAAGAATTTTCTTCAGAATCTTTGTGTGGAAGGGCCTGAGCTGAAATACCATTTTCCGTTTTTAACAGATTTTTGTTTTTGTGTTGTGCTGTTCACATAAACACAAACTTTTTCTAAAACTTTTTGGGTTTAAGGGGCCTCAAAACACTTATTTCCGGTGAAATCTCAACATCGATGTTTGTTGTGTGGAATGAGATACATACTTTGTCTACCTGATGAAAGTACTTAGTAGAGAATGTAAAGACATGCTAGATAGACTATTCAATTATTGTTTACACGATTTAATGGTTGGCGCACTTGCTAATAAACTTGGAGATGGCGCTTTTATGTTGTAGGTATATCTCATGTTTTCAATTGTATAAGTTTTCAGTACGTTTCTAGAGTCTGGAAAGTATGAGTGCAATGAGAACGTGTCCTAAAGATTAAATTATACAGAAAATATGATTCTATATAATGTTGCACCATCGTCCTATATATACAGTATCGCGTTTTGAAAAAATCTTACGAATACAATCACACGCATCCCTTTTTGCTCTTCTACATTCGCTTCCATTTATGTCGTCGGAAGGCATTCTACTGGCCTTCACAGTTGTAGCATGTCTAGCAAAAGGGAGATAATTTGAAGGCGAAATGTATATCTTGAATTTTTTGGCTATAGCCTATGTAATCCTGTTTACTTTGGATGACCTTTGCATAAGTGGTAAACCGTAAGGGATAGACCAAATCTTACTATACAAAAAATGTACATCCTGTTAAAACACACAATTTATGTCCAAATAGTTTTGTTCTTGTAGAGTGAATCATTTCGGAGATATTCCTTGTTATTTGTGCGAGTTGTGGAATACTTAAACTTTCTTCAAATGGCACATCGTTATTCATGTTTTATATGTTAGCCTTGCAAAGAGAACAGAATCTCAGGGCATATTGTATTCTAATATTCTCCTTGCACCTACAAGGAAATAAGCAATAAGATAACTTCTGCAAACATTTATCTCAACAAACACGAAGAAGATATAGGAATAAGAGTTTGTAAGAATGGTCAGTACAAGAGTAGACAAAGTCATGTGAGAGCAACACCAAATTTTTTCAGCATAGATTATGTTTTGTGAGCCAATTATTAAAGTAATCATAAAACACATATTTTGAATCTTTATACAGCAGTTTTGAGGCGGTGTGCAAAATTACATTTAATCAGAGCAAACTGAAATGAAAGGTATAAATTTTACACATAAAAATGCGAAATAGGGGTGAGAAACGGCATAATGAAAGGGAAAGTGAGCGGTCCAGTGGGATTAAAAGGAACGTATGGATGATCTGAACATGTTGTTTGGCTTTTAAAAATGGAAGATCGAAGAACACATTTGCGCAAAATGATTCACAAATATCTGTAGAATGTTTACATGGTACAATTCAGAAACCAAAAATTTTGTCATTTGCACCCAAACTCAGGATTTCTAATATACATCACTGGTTGGTGGAGCAACAAAGACAGAACGCTACAAGAAGCTGCATTTAAGTCTTAACTTTACTGTTTACCCGTTTTTTTCATTTCTGAGTTATGCTGTTCTAAAAAAAGAATTGTTATTCAGTGGAGGTGCTAAGACGAGCGTTAGACCTTAATATAGAGGAAACGGCATAATCAGTACAAGGAAAGGACTGCTTCCAAATGTTAACAATAGGAATTACGACAAACAGGTCTTTAATAGGTGATCATATGTAAGGCATTTGCATACAAATCGCTTTACCCTAGGTTGTTGTGATTATCCACAAATTAAGTGCAAAAATATGTACAATTGTGTAAATATAGTCACGGCGGCCGCGCTTCAAAGGGACGCTCGAGATCAGCTACCTCACACCACTACGTTGCTAGGCAGCACCGCCGGTAACAGTGGCGCAGACAGAACAAAGACCAGTAATAGACAGCACGAGAAGCTTGGAGGAAAGGTGTTTCTCCGGAGACATACACGGGACCTAATGCTTGGCTATATTAGTAAGTCGCATAGTGAAGCAGAGTTGTTTGTGTACAGTAGGACCTCTCAAAAGTTAAAATCGAACCGGGTGCAGTCCAAGGTGCAGAGCTTCCTTGCACCATGCGTCGTGGAGACTCGGTTAAACTCGGCTCAACTCGTGCGCTGCAGGGCGAAGAACCGAAGACTCGAAGAAATCTGTGTTGATAGAGGCTTGCTTATCAATGAAATAGATACCTACGTGCAATAGAAATGCCTAATTATGGAGCAACTTGCTCCAAAGAACGCAAAGAATGCCGAAAGTCCATTTAAATCAGAGTGGAAACATTATTTTGAAAGTCGTAAGCCAAATGCCTCATCTGCGGTACAATAGCTACATGTGTAACAAAATAATCTGTTGAAAGACACTATAACAGAGTACACGCAGAAATATATGGTGAAATCACAGGAAACGCTAGAGAGCCAGAATTAAAGGCGTTGCTACATCTTGTTGAACATTCTTTACTCAAAAATGAAGTTTGTACTAGTGCTGTCTAGATCATTAAAACAAAAGACCATATTTGGTATTAAAAACCAAATTAACCAGTTCGACACTGCGCACCACACGTAAACACTATTCAGTGAGGCAACGCTGAAAGCGAGGAAGAATGAGACCGCAAAGCGAGAGAGACAAACTTAACGAAAGAGCGAATGGACGTTTGCACATAGGTGAACTTTTCGTAGCCTTATTTTGCACCTTGCACTGTGTGATGCACCGGTGCATGCACCCTGAGAGGCTCTGGTGTACAGTATTTGTGTCAAGCTTCCGATAGAACAGAATAGCTGTGAGTTGCAAGATCAACAAGAATTTTAAATTTGTTAACGATAAAACAGAGAACTGTGTTTTGAGATTCACTTTTGGAAGAAATAAAGTGACATTGAAAGGAACCGGACTTGTCATTTGTCATAAAACACTCGTGAAATTTCCCCATTCAACTACATTACCACGCCCAAATACCTCTGGCCACACATCAGCGAAGTGTGATACGCAGTATAATTACAAAAGTCCATGCATACACTGAGCTAGCTGAACTATGCAATACCAATGCTAAGCTCTAAAGAATATATAATTTGAAAGAACCTGCGCCTGTTAAGAATTAAATTAAATGTACACCGGGTGGAAGGTACCGATTCGGTCATACGTTAACCAGCGATTTTACATGATGAATGTAACAAATATGTTCAATATAATTGTCAATAAAGAACCCTTTCGCCGAAAAAAAAAAAATTCTCAACATTTGGAGCCATCTAGTTGGAATGGGTACAAATTATTTATTATTTCACTAACAATCGCGCATTACAACATTGTGTGAACAATACTGTAATGCATTTTTACCTTAATTCGAATTAATTTAGTCACAGTTTAATGTAAAATGTCACGCAAAGTTTAATTTCTAAGAGGGATTTGGCAAGGTCACGTTAACATCAAATTGTGACTAAATTTATTCGAATTGAAATAAAAAAACATTATAGCATTATTCACACAAAGTTTGCGCGACTGTTAGTGAAATACTAAACCATTTACATCCATTCACCGAGAAGCTAAATGGCTCCAAATATTTGGCACAAATTATTGACAATAATTGTTTTGGAAATGCTTGTTGCACTCATTATGTAAAATACTTGGTTAGTGTATGGCCGAAGCAGTAGTTTGTACAAACTATATGAAATATTAACAGTACAATAAATATACAATGAACGCTCAATTAATTAAACATGAAGTAACAAAATATTTTCGAAATGGGACTTCACATACAGAACACTGTGCGTTTAACATCTAATAACCGGACCAAAATTTTCCACTTACCTCAAAGAATGCAGTACCCTGCGTTTGGCTACAAGTTTACAGTGATCACGCGCTAATAGCATGCTTTTGAAACAAACCGCGGTCACCGTCGAATTTCTTATCAGTTGATTTGCAGAATTCAATATATCACGCCATAGTACACCCAAGACACTTACCCGGCCATATACGTACGTTCGAGGTCAAGAGAAGCATTTTGACCACCAAAAGTTTCTGAGGCGCCGCATGCGGCAGAGAAGAGAAGCATTTGAGCCTAAGGCGCCTCATACCGGCCACAAGTGCAATTCACAAAACAATTTCGAATGCAAAACATTTGAATATGTTTCACTTATCACAATGTAAACAGGTAGCCTGAAGTTGTTTCTGATATAAAATCCGCGAAATTATTAAATGTTTTATATGGGGTAGCTTTAACCGGGGTAACATAGAACTTTCGTTCGCCACTCTCTTGTTAAAAGTCTGTCGTTTGATTTCTGGCTCTAGGATGACAGTTTTAAGTCAACCTTATCCAAGCTTTCATCTATGACTTGACCATGTGAGGCATGCCCAAGGTGTAAGATAATCTCAGAAACCACTCAAATGATTTTGATAATTCTTTCACCATTGAAATTCTCTATTCTTCCAAATAGTCGCAGGATATACAACGTTTCAAAACATTCGAAGAAAGAAGGATTTTGGGTTGTTTTTCATATTCATATCACCAAATTTCAATCCTGTTTCAACGAATATAAATACCAGAGGATCCTTTTGGCACTTTATTGCAAAGGTGGCAGATTTTAATGACTTTGAGACCAAAAGGGAGCAGGGAGAGGCTTAAAATGTTACAAAATGCACTTATTTTAGGAGATGCATATCACTCAAATCCTTGAGCCATCTAATTCAGCAGGAAAGCCAGGAAAAATCCCAATAAAGGAAAACAGTAGATGATAGAAACAAAGAACCCGGCTGGAAAAAACTTGACATCCAGAAGAGATATGCTCAGTAAGTTACCGACTTTCATAAACAACTTTGTGCAACTTCCATTTCCGACCAAAGGAATAATGAACACTTGACCCTATAAACATACAATCACCACCGATTTTGTACAATGAAATCACAACTGCCATTATCGAAATAAAAAGCGGGAAATCACCAGGAAAAGATGGGATAAACAATGAAGTACTGAAACTAGCTGAAAGTCATTTAACACCCATATTCTGCCAAATCTCCAACAAAATCCTAGAAAAAGAAGAAATTTCAGAACAATGGAAAACAAGCACAATAATTCTTCTGCATAAAAAGGCGCCAGAGACGGCATAAACAACTACAGATCTTTAAGTCTGATATCAAACATCTGTAAGCTGTTCACCAAAATGAAGAATGACTAAGGTTCTAGACGAAAACCAACCACCAGAACAAGCGGGCTTTTGCAAGGGATTTATCACAATAGACAACCTACAAACCATTAACCAGCTTATCGAGAAAGTAGGAGAATTCCACCTAACTACATGTATACTTAGCCAGTGGATTATAGTAAGGTGTTAGACTCTGTTGAACACCCAAGTATAATACAAGCGCTTACAGCTCAAGGGATAGATACAAAGTACGTGAGGATACTGCAAAAATATACAGCCAAGTTTTACAAAGCTGAAAACTGAAATAGAAAGTCAAACCATTTCGCCTAGAAAGAGGAGTCCGCCAAGACAATCCAATCTCTTCCAAACTTTTCACCTGTATGATGGAAGATATATTCCGAAAAATGAAATACAGCAAACAATTTGGAATAAATTTAAATGGAAGCAGAATAACGAATCTAAGATTTTCCAACGATGTTGTTTTAAATTACAAAACATAGAACTACAAAAATATACAGACCAACTATGTGAGCATAGTAAATCTGCAGGTCTCTCGTAAACAAACTAAAAACGCAGATCATGTCTAAGGGACCAACAACACCAATATTAATGATGGAATATCTCTCATATACGCAAACCACTATACATACCTGGGATAAATAATATCCTCTCAGGACAAAATGGAGATGGAAATACAAAGGAGAACCTCTCTAGACTGGAAGGCATTTTGGGGTCTTAAGTTTACACTCTTAGACAAAATGCTAACTAAATTTCACCTGTTGAAAACCTTTATCTACTCTGTGCGTGCCAGACATGGTGACTAACAACACACCAGAAAAATGAAATCCAAATATGCCAATGGAAGATGCAACGCAAACTCCTGAGGGTAACTGAAAGATAGAATCTCTAATATTAGATTAAACCAGTTATCACAGACAAGACTTCACACAATTAGCTGCAAGATTGAAATGGAAATGGGGACGGGGGCCACGTGGCAAGATTACAAGACAACAGGTGGACATACAAGGCTACTATGTGGGACCCTCGTATAGGAAAACGACAGAGGAGCACGCAGGACAGCAGGTGGTCACGAGTAGCGAGAGGAAAAAGCGACTGGAAATCCTTAGGCACATCTGTATAGAGACTAAATAGAGAATAGTGCATTAAGTCAATATCCACAAATTAAAAAGATCCCCTCCTCTCTAAAACATTGGCTAAATACCTTTGTTGCCAAATGGCAACAGTATGCATTAGGGCGTTTTAATTTTTCACATTCCTGCAAGCAGTGTCGTCAAACCAGTGCTGCCACCCTAGCATTAAGACAAAATCAAAATACATTAACAAAACGCTAAACAGCGCTAGGCACGCCATAATATTCGGTGTTGTTCATTTGAATGTTCTAGTATTTTAAACAATATAGTTTGAATTGTTTTGTCTTCAGTTCTCCCAACAAGCTTTTGTATAAATGTTATAAAAAATGAAAGTAGGTAAAGAAAGTCATGTGACCTTTATTTTCTGTACTTTAAAATATATAACCAGAAATTAGTAATAAGCGTGCATTCTAGAATAACTAAACATTTATGATATAATTATTATAAGAAATTCAGTTGTATGTAGCATAACGAGTGTAATTCATTCGAAAACAATGCAACATATTGGCTTTATGCTGGTTAGGAATAACGACATATAGCTTAATAAAGGGAAAAAGTTACTGTTATATAGCATTTTGCACCAGCGGGATTCTTCTAAAACTTTTAAAATTAACTTTAAGTTCAGCTGCTAGCTTTGCTCTTTTAACTTAATTTAGTTCGCAGGTCGAAGGTGTATTTTAGTTTTCTTTTTCCAAAAGTGCTCTGTAGTTAAGATGGATTCGTCAAACTGTACAAGGTAGGAGTTACAAAACAGGTCCTTGACTGTTTTATTTTCAGTCCTTGAGCTTTCTTTGCAGAGTTACGGCACTTTGCTCTTAACAAAACGAAATCCTTCAAGAGGAAAGGACCTACTTTTCTGAGTCTTGTGTCTAGAACAAGTTTATTGCGAGAAGTCAGAAACCGTCTTGTGTACACGCAACGCACCAGGTTGTTCTCTTTGTGGCACGTTCAAGTAAACACTGATTTATACCGTAATTTCGGTGAAATATTGTGAAATTAAAACGTGGAAAATACTTATTTTAAATACAAGATACAATGTGAACCTTATTTTCTTCTTTAATGTAAAACATACTCGAATTTAAGATACCTAATCACAGTAAGTAGAGTAAGTATTGTATTCCAGGCAAAATTTTGGTGCCGAGATTTCACTGGAAATTCGGATGACTCAGGTAGTAACATCTGTGGCTTGCAATCGGTATATCGCGGGTTCGATCCCCGTAGCCGACCTTCCTTACCCATGGATTTTTTTCGGAGGTTTTCCCAGGTCGCCAAGCGAAAACTGGGAAGCATTTCCATATCCCCCGAACTTGCTTTCGTTACATAAACATTTCATTTCACCATTAATGACGTTAGGTTTCTTTCAGGGTTGGAAGCTTCGGTGAGCGTCGCGGCAGCAGTAAGGCAGGGGGAACAAATGCGCTGTGGCAATCTTGTCCCTCGGTTTGGAAGACGAGCCTCCGGGCCCCCCATGGGATGCTACAAGTCCGAGGGGGAGCGGAGCCAATTTCCGGAGTCCCGCACCCCCTTGTGAGTACGAACCCAAAGGGCTGGGACAGGAGGCAGGCAGAGCCAGCTCCACCGGGGTGCTTCTAACTGGGAAAATGTAGGAACCCTGCCCTCTGCTCTGCTGTGACCACCCTTCGGATCCATTCGTCTCATCCATCCTCCCGGGAGTACCCAGTAAGAAGCATAGGTACAAACGATTGTCTTTTGTCGAGTTGCTAACTTTCCCTCCGCAGGTTGTCATTGACTCATTCACCGGAAATAAAGCTTTGATGTCTTCTGAACCCCCATAACAATTAAGAACCGGAACAACGTAAGTAAAAACTGAGTCGGTTAAATATCAGTATCAAGCATGCGGCATAAAGATTTTGAAGGACATATCTCTTTATTACGAAAAATGTTGATTCTTAGAAAACCGGTTGTAACTATTTTAATTAAAATGCTCAATGTATCTGCACGAAACGTAGTGCATATCTTGAATTTTCTGAGAATAGCCTATGAAGTCATCTTCATTCTAAAGGACTTTGTGTAACTGGTGAACCGTAAGAAATACCAACATCTCACTACACAGAAAATGTAGATCCGCTAAAGCACACACATTATGTCAAATAAATTTTGGCGTTAAGGGTTTACGACGAATCTCCCGCCAGCTGCTCCAGGATTAAACTGGAATATCTATGAACAACACCTGTTAAGTTGCTGATATAGAGGTCATCGATGAGTAGTTTAAAGTCAATTGCTGACTGAGTTTGAAGAATTTAGCTATTTAACTGTTGAATTATATCGGCTAGCTTGGAACGTATCCAGATTTTGCGTAATAATATAATAACGCGCAGCGTGCGTTGCTATCATAGAGATGCTCAACTAAACGTCCTTTGACGTGATCGCAAAACCTACGTATATGCAAGCCCCACATCGGTCCTTAGCCCTGCGGCTGCGGATGATCGATCACAGTAAACACTTCTGCAATATTGTAAAACAGGAAGGGAAAGACGCGACTTTTAGAAATACAAACTCTTTTATTAACTGAAGTTTCGCTTACTTATCACTCCGCAGCAACGTTTCGGCTTACTTACATGTTCCTATCCTAAAACTGCCAAATCGTATCTCATCTGTCTTTGCTCAATCCTAAGAAATTTATTTTCCTTTCTAATTTTCAAAATTTACTCTACATTCTTAGAAACGTCTTAACTACATACTTACCTTTCCCACAGCTCTTAAATCCAAATATTTCACCTCATATTTCTACATTAAGCATTGATTTTAATATACGGAAATTATTTATCTTATAATAACCACCTCCGTAGTGCAGTGGTAGCGTGCCGGCCTCTGACGCGGAGGACCCGAGTTCAATCCCCGGTACCGGCGTAGGGACTTTCCCCCACTGAGAGGTCTGGCACAGGGTGCAGTCAGCCTAGTGAGGTCCCGAAGGGGCCAATTGAGGAGCTACTTGATAAAGAAGTAGCGACCCCAGGTTGCGAAGACCGCATAACCGGCCAGGAAGGTTCGGGGCGCTGACCACGTCCCACCCTCCAGCACTGCACCCCACTCATGGCGCCTGTGTGGGCAGAGGTAGGGGATGTAGCGGCAGGGTTGTACGCCTTGGCCTGTTGCCCTAGGGGTTAGTTCGGTTAGTTTATCTCATAATTTCTTTGTAAAATTGTTAATAGTATATGTCAATTATTCCGGTATCACATGTGAATTAGCACTATAAACCAATGATATTTTATGCTATGTAGGAAGGAAGTAAGAAATGGAGTAAGATGGATCCACAGTAGCGCATGAAGCTCGCATTTAGGAGGTTGTGGGTTCAATTTCCGTGGCCGACCTTGCTGGTCCATTGGTTTTTTCGCGGGTTTCTCCGCGTCACCAGGCGAATGCTGTGAAGGATAATTACATCTATCGAATTTCCTGTCCTTCTGTTTCGCTTCATTAATCATTTCATTCGTCCTTTATCCTGTTGGTTCTTTCAGAGTCGCAAGTGTCAGCAAAGGCGTTACATTCGGCAAGAGCTAACCTGACACTTGACGGCTAGTTGATTCACTCGCCTGCGAACGAGGCTAATCCTATCTCGTCCAATCGTGTTACAATCACATTGCGCAACCATTAGTCGATTGGACAAGTTGGGGCTAGCCTCGTTCGCAGGCGAGTGAATCAACTAGCCGTCAAGTGTCAGGTTAGCTCACGCCGAATGTAGGTGCAGCTTGGCAGGGAAGATATGTGCTTTATATGGGAACGCTCTTGTCCCTCCTTGTCGGTGAGTTACGAGGAGTTGGTATATGGGGGCTTTGGACTTCGCCGAGGTCTCCTTGGGAGGAAGATTTTTAGGAATCGTCAAACATGGTAAACCTTGTCTCTACCGCTAATCTGATCTGGCTGCTTGGTCCCTTGGGAGCATAAGTACAATAAGGCAGCTTCAGTGCCGAATCCCCTACCTACGTATCTCTTCTGTTCCTATTCCTAGGAGTGTAAGAAGTTCATTTTTACATTTACAGTTTTTTGAGGTTTATTTGCATTTGAATATGTTGTAACAGAACAACCACTTTTGTTTTAAAATAATTGTGAGTGTGCAATAAAAATTATTTCTGTGTTTCATAATTACTGAGCAAAGGGGCACAACACAAAGTGCGAGTCAAGTTCTTGTATAACATATGCTCTAAAATTATTAATGACACATCTGATAATATACCAAATAAAGTTTCGCATGTTACTTACATGTATTTGAATTTTGAATTCAAATGGAAATTTGGAATTCCCAGCTTTCCTGAAACGGCTGAGTGACGAAATTACTGTCGTGTTTTGTTCTGAGGGCACCTTACCATATGCATAAACATGCTAGTTTGACCTTTTGGAAACTTTAGAGTCCGACATGTATTTGTAATGAAGCGTTTCTAGGTGAACTCTCCAAAGTAAATTTTCCTCTATTTTGTTTGTGCCTGATGATCCCACGCTTTTCCCCTTTGAATGAGAATGAATGGAAAATTCTTTCGAGTGTATTAACAAAATCAATACTTTTAGTAAATATTCCATCCTTTCATTGCTTTAAAAATTGTCAGCTTTAATCACTTCAACTTGATTTACTTAAAAGCTTTTGAGATAGATAAAAGCTCCAAGATTTTGCTTTGAAGATACATTACCGAAAGCAATTGTTATTAAAAGAGAATTTTCATAATGCTTGCTCATCTGTACGCCTACGATTTCTGTGACGCCGCGAATACAGAAAGTAAGGTTGTAATTGAGAAAGGGCTCAGCCTGCAAATGATGAAACAAGGTGCTCTTTAGTAGGCGAAAGTGCTTTGTTAATAAACTATAGGTATGGTTGTACAAACGATGGGGACACCGTGACCTTGATAGATGGTATTGACTACCATCCAGAAGGAAGTGATGAAATAAAGGAACTACAAGCCGCAGGCAGAAGGCCACAGAGACCCGGAAGTTCCTAATAGCTCTGTCCACTGCTGGAACGGAATGAAAGGAATGGAAGGGTGGTGATGGAAAACCAGGGAAAACTACGAAAACCCTATTTTCAGAGTGAACAGTCGTCAGAAATCAAACCTGGATCTCCCGAATGCGAGGAGTGCATGTTACCACGGAACCATGTCGCTCGGTTCTTACTGAACTATGTTTAAAAGTCATAGGACATGACAAGGTAATTTCGCAATATTTTCACGAAAAGTAAGTTTATTATATTAAACTAAGATACAACTAAGAGATGGAATCAGGACTGAAAAATTCAATGCCATAGCCAGGATTTGAACCATGGATCTTCCGCTTACTGAGCGGCTACTTAACCACTAAGCTACCATGGCCAACTTGCCAACACGACATTAAATTCCCCAGCTGATTCGTACTTTTCCCGGTTAGACCACCTCTTACACATCGCCCACACACGGCTTGTGTGTTTAAAAACACCAGCAGTAAGTTTATTGACATAAATAAATAATAAGATGCAACTATTTAGAATGTAATGTGAATTATATGATGAGGACAGAAAGAGGCGTGAGCAAAAAGCTTGCAACATTCCAAATGACGCCTGGAACAGTGTACACAACGTTAAGAAATGAAGCAAGAAGAGAGACGAGGTTAAATCTGTGTAAAACATTGCCGGTCTCTGCACTACTCTATAGTAGTCAGACTTGGGTTCTCACGAACAAAATGAAAATACAAATACAACGTGCAGAAACAAAGGGACGCACTTGGTTAGATAAAATAAAAGATGAAGACATAAGAAAAGAACGCAACATAGACTCAATAAGTAGCAAATTGAAAAAAATATCAAAAGGAATGAATGCAACATATGCAAAGAATGTCCAAAATAAGAAGACTGCCTAAGATTACATTCCAATATCAACCACAAGGAGTGAGAGCAATTATTATGAGGCGGAAGGGACACTGCTTACATCGTGGAATGAAGAAGAAACTAAGACGTACTCTTCGAAACAACTTATTTTTCAGTAATCACATAACTGAGAAACAATTTAATAAAGAATCACATTTTTCTGAACAAAATAATTTTAACAGTGATAAACATAATGGCAGCCTGTGCTGGTAAGTTTGCAATAGGTAAGTTAATTTTGCAGCAGTGGTAAGGTAAATTTGCAGCACCGTATCTCCTGGTCCCTACAGTCGACAGTCCTGTCTTCAGAACCTGAACCTTCACATCTGTCACACATGTAAATAACTGTATTAGTTACAGTAAGGTGTAGAACAAATAGAATATTGTGTCCATCATGCATATCAACGGATAACAAATTTTTATGTTCGAAGATGTTCGAGAATAAGTTTTTAATTGGGTTGTGAGGAATACTATACAATTTTGCTACTTTCTATGTCATATTTTGCAATTTTACTTTCCTAGATGCACTCAAAAGATCTCAAGTTTTCATGCACTTTTTCACTTCCTTTTTTAATTGTCTTTGTCTTTTTAAGAGCCATGTTGAGCCAAATTCTACAAAAGTAATAAAAACGAAATTAAATATTAAGTTCATAACTCCAAATGAGATAATACTATTTTCGTATAATGAGTAGGTAGATTGACAAAATGACAGCATAGATCAGGTAATTTGGCAACAGTCTAAAATTAAGTTGTTTTTATGAATGTGCAGGTAGAATACTTACTTCTGCAATATGTGTAACAACTATTGTGCAATTACATGCGTAATTAGCTTCAAACGACTTGAAAATAAAACTGGGTAGGCATACAACTCCTCTTTTTCACCAGTAAACTTGATACTAAATAGGAAAATCTTTATTACGTGTACTGGAATGATCGGGAGGTTGTGGGATGCGGACCAAATTTAAGGGAAAATGTCATTCTTCCTGCTTAGAAAACTTTTCAGCAATAGGCAAGTTTGCAGCATATTCTTAAAGATAAGTTGCGAAATTACCTATACTGCAAAAATACCTTACCTTACCCTACGTATTAAACTAGAGAACCCTAAGGAAGAACAATTCATAAATAGGTGTAGTAGCAATTAGGCAAGGGACTAGCAAGGGAAGACCATGCCTCTCCTTCAAGAATCAGCGTTTAATTGTCTGAATTAGTGAGTAATTGCTAAGGAGACACCCCGAGAGGTAGGCAGACTGAGAGAAAAACAGCTTTGCAGCAAAAGCGGTCAGAGCTTTAAAATGTTTACAGCAAAGATTCCTGTCTCTCTTGTTGAAGGTTAAGCTAAGGTTTCCTACTGGTAAGGGGCCATTGCCACATTGTTGTTGCAGATTGAGCTGCGACCTTTTATGGTGTAAATACATAAAAAACAAGAACTCCCGTGAGTCGGCTTTCTCTCTCATGGCTCTCTCCGTCTTTTATCCTCCTATCGCAAGGAAAACAAAGTTTCAAGTTGTAACGGCAGACTTAGGTCCGTCTTTCGTTCACCTGCCTGGTACTATGACAGACACTGCAGTAAATGTGTACTAGGTTGTCACTATAGTAGGTTATTTTGATCGGATGTAAGCTCTAAATGTTAGCACAGCAAAATCTTGCTTTATCCAATAAAAGCAATTCCTCCATTTCTCCTCAAATCTTAAGTAGTTTAGCTTACTCATGAAAATATTTAAATTGCCTTAGAACTATCTGTTCATTTAGCATCATTAGGAGCATCTGTCACACACATTCCCTTGAGGTGATATACAGTAAAAGGAAGAGAAAAAAATGGAAAACATTTATCTAGTGCAGGTACTGTTTTCACTTGTGTTTATCTTTCATTTCAAATATAATGATTAATTAAACTAATTCTACTAATAAATATAATGCATAAAATAATTGCGAAATAAGTAAAATAGTGTATTATTATTACTATTATTATTATTATTATTATTATTATTATTATTATTATTATTATTATTATTATTATTATTATTATTATTATTACTATTACTATTACTATTACTATTACTATTACTATTACTATTACTATTATTATTATTATTATTATTATTATTATTATTATTATTATAACTGCTGCCACTGTCACTGTCGCTGTCGCCGTCACCGTCACCGTCCCCGTCCCCGTCATCATCATAATCATAATAATCATCATCATCACCATCATCATAATCATCATTGAACTCTAACAACGTGGAGTTCTTCCTTGGTATACGAGTAGGTATATTTAAACTTGGGGCCAGACTTTCTCCAAAATACCTTGCTTACTGTTACTGACTTTTCTTCTGTCAGTTTTTCCGCCGGATAATTGTCCAGAACTGCTATCATTTTAAAGAGGGGGCAATGCCACGAGACACAGTGTTCCTAAGTGTCACCCATCCAAGTACTGACCACGCCCAATGTTGCTTAATTTCGGTGACGGGACGAGAATTGGTGCACAAGGTATGGCCATTGGTCAACTAACCAAAATTAACGAGTCATGTAACACCTAGAAAGGTCTAAGTATTAATTTGGGTTAAAAGAAGTACTTCTACTTTATTCTACTTATTTCTTGCATCCATTTTGCCATTCTTTCTCTTTCTTAATCACTCTTTAACCACGTATTAACTTGCACTTTGTTAAAAAAACTATTAGTATTTTATAGTAGAACTAAAAATTGCGTAAAATGAGAAAGGTACTAAGACAATGTTTCCCCCTTCCATAACATTTTATTTTTATTGGTTGTGTCATTCAAGGAAGATTCTAGGATATTTTTGTCTATAAAGCACGATGGATGAGAATTGCCTTCTCTATTGTCAGAGCTGCATTTTACAGAGCAGGAAATAGAAAAGAAATTAGGTCAAAATTCAGTTTCCCATGACTCCACGTTAAACTGTATTCTCACAACCTTGTCTACAACACCGTGGCTTGGGCAACTCAGTCCCTTTTCCATCCAAGAGGCATTATCGATGCTCTTTACGTAGAGCACAGAGCGGTGCTGCAATTTCAGTTCGAGCACTGTTTGCTTCAGTTTTCACACCGGCTGCCAGTTAGAGGCTGGGTAACTACGAGTCCATTCACAGGTGTTCGAAAGAACTTTAGTACATCGTTACCCAAGATTATGTACCTTGAGTATCGAACATAAATGGCTAGAAACAGGAACAGGAATCAATCGATGTGAAAGGCAATTAAAAAAAATAAATAAAAATAAATAAATAAATAAATAAATGAATGAATGAATGAATGAATGAATGAATGAATGAATGAATGAATGAATGAATGAATGAATGAATGAATGAATGAATGAATGAATGAATGAATGAATGAATGAATGAATGAATGAATGAATGAATGAATGAATGAATGAATAAATAAATAAATAAATAAATAAATAAATAAATAAATAAATAAATAAATAAATAAATAAATAAATAAATAAATAAATAAATAAATAAATAAATAAATAAATAAATAAATAAATAAATAAATAAATAAATAAATAAATAAATAAATAAATAAATAAATAAATAAATAAATAAATAAATAAATAAATAAATAAATAAATAAATAAATAAATAAATAAATAAATAAATAAATAAATAAATAAATAAATAAATAAATAAATAAATAAATAAATAAATAAATAAATAAATAAATAAATAAAATAAATAAATAAACAAATAAATAAATAAATAAATAAATAAATAAATAAATAAATAAATAAATAAATAAATAAATAAATAAATAAATAAATAAATAAATAAATAAATAAATAAGATAAAACAATAAAATAAAATAAAATTCGCCTATATGGTGCTTACTATTGGCTAAAGAAAAGCAATCAACAAAAGATAGACGATATAATAGGGAAACGATGCTATATGAAAAGACAAATAAGGACTGAGTTAATATCCTTATGGCAGTCAGAATGTGATAACCTACAAACTGGGAGACGCACCTATATGTTTTACCCTAATATACGAGAAAGGTTACGACTAAAGCACTTAAACCCCTTACAAGCTGCATTACACTATATTACGGGCCATGGGCCATATGGCACTTACTTAAAATGTTTTAATGTTATCAACTCTGAAATGTGCACCAGATGCAATACAGAACATACTCCAGAGCATGTAATGTTTAACTGTCAGAAATACAGTGAAATAGCACAATCTAACAGGGAAAAGCTCATGCACCTCACCTTATCGGAAATGGTCAGGAATAAGGAAAATCTAAATACTTTAAATGAGTTAGCGACTCAAATCAGTATAGCAGAAAGATCTTTAAGACAAACTGAACAAGAAAGAAATCTTAGAAATTTTTATAGACCTGCAGCGACTGCTGTACCACCACCCCATCGATTGTTAAGATTGTCAAATCAATATAACCGAAACCAAGTGCCCCAAACACCAGAACCTGTTATACCAAGAACAATTACATAGAACAGAAGAAGATTTCATTGGATCACTGGACGACAACTGTAAGCAGAAAGGAGAAGAACGAGGCCAAAACGACAGCCTAATGAGACTTGGACAGTCTACCAGAGACGAATAGCAGCGGCTAGGGAACAATAAACTACATGAATACTATGAGATCCCATGTAACTTTAAAATATCACTAATTTTCCTTATTGTTATTTAGTTTAATTTAGGTTAGTAACTTCTGCACATTCTATTGTGAACAAATTGTAATCAATAAGTTTAAATAAATCAAAATATCCGCACACTACGTCCAGATATACGAAATTAGGTATCTGGACATAGCTGGCAGATTTTATTTATATTATATATTATAAGTATCGAATAATTTTTAACAGAAGCGCACAACCCAATTATGTCAAAATACTTGGCCTTTGAGACACTGAGATACTTAGATGCAAACTCCTACATTTCTATATTTTGTCGGAAACTGTCCTTTTCATCCATGTAACATCGCTTACACTATATTGTGTAAAACTAGATGAAGTTACAAAATCTATGAACACAGTAGAGTGTGATATTCACTGGATAGCCACAAAAACGTACTTGCCTCTCTTTCTATTTCGTGTATAATGAATAACTGGTTTATTGTAAAGAGTGAGCATGGAAGCTTTCAGGTTTTGCCTACTGTGAACTTTTCAAATAAGGAACTCTGACAAACAACATCCCAGCAGAGATCTTTTTTATCTCTGCTTTCACCTTCCAGTACTAAAATCCCAAGTTTTATGACATCTTACCTTCTAATGCTCCTGAAGGCGAATTATTGCAGTGAAACAAATATATTAACATGCTAACTTTCAACTATTGTGGTTAGAAAATGTTCTATTTACATAGAGAGCGGTGTTATGAATTAAGTGTCGAGTTTTTCTTAAACAAGACATGATTTCCAAAATATTTTGCCAAGATCATCTTGCCGTCAGAGCGACTGTATCAGTGAGTTATCAAAAGTCAACAGATCGCTTGAAAATCGTTTGATACTGAAAGGACTCAAGACCCTCTTTTTTTTGGAAGGGGGGTTCATTGTTATTTACAATTAGCTTGTGTTTTTACTTTCTCTACTACTAAATAGAGGAAATATTGTATTCCACCCAAAATTTTGATGTCAAGATATATGTTTTGAGCCCCCGGAAACCAAAAGTAAGTATTTTTTGAAAAAGGTTTGTGTGTGCCTGTCAGTCTGTCAATCTCTGAACAGCATAACTCAAAAACGAAAATTTGGTTAAAACAAAGTTGCCATTTAAGTTTAATGTCTTTCAAGGATGCGACACGAAGATTTTGAAGAAAATTCCTCCACCCTAAGCTACCCTTTATCTGGAAATTTTTCGAAAATTTTGATTTTCTTGAAAATGGCTCTTACTATTTTGATTAAAATGCCATATGCTTGAGATGGTTTTATTTAAGTTTAATATCTTTCAAGGATGTGACACGAAGATTTAGAAGAACATTCCTCCACCTTAACTACCCTTTACATGGAACATTTTTCGATAATTTTGATTTTATTGAAAATGGTTCTTACGATTTTGATTAAAAGTCATATGTTTGAGATATTTTTATGACAACTGAAATGTATATTTGGAATTTTCTGGCTATAGCCCATGTAGTCCTGTTTACTCTGGGTGACTTTTGCATAACTGGTAAACCGTGAGATAGACCAAATCTTACTGTATAAACAATGTAGATCTTGGCAAAACACACAACTTATGTCTCAATGCATTTTTTTGTAGAGTGAACCATTTCGGAGATATTCCTTGCTATTGGTGTGAGTTTTGGAGAACTCATGGAACTGCGTTATTCATTTGTTTATATGTTAACCATGAAAAGAGAACGGAATTTGAAAGTTTTAAAAGATTTGACTATCACTCAAAGCCTGTACCTATAAGAAGACAAACAATAAGATAATTTCTGGAAATGTTTATCTCAGCTAACAGGAAGAAGATATGGGAATAAGAGTTTGTATGAATTAATAACGCCATCATTGATGTTCTATACTAGTTTATTTCTTAGCTCCTCCATTAGCTCTTTTTCAATAGAAAGTCCGCTCATCCCTTCTTATTGTTGGATTCAGCTGGTGTAACATTTTCTTTTCTTTAAGGTAGAGATGAGCAATCCACTATTGCAATATTTGTCTAAATAACGAGTACAAGCGAAGAAAGATTACATTTCTGGCATGACTAACATTAACTGTTTCTCATTCATGTAACTAACTAAAAGTTGCACTGGTTTACTATACATTTTTGGGTCTGAAGATGAGTATTTAAGTCATTCTCTAGCCTCACAGAATCAAAACGTCTGCTATATTATAGTTAACAGTCATGTGAAAGTTGACTCAGCTTTCATCTGCAGGAGTCTATCTGAAACTAGAAGAGTTGTAAATTCTGCATTTTATACAGCTGAACCTGTTTTCAAGTTAAATACTTTTGTGTCAAAATCATTAAAGAGCGTCTTAAGTTTTCGTATTTCAGGGTTTAAGTTTCTGCGTTTTCTTAGCACTTCATCAGTTATGATCAAACTGAGGGTCATACTGTGGACTGTAGCTCACAATTTTTGTGTAAATACCTTTACTTAATGCCTCAGAACTTTTATTATGTCCACTAAAAGGTAGTTTATATTTAGCTAGAAAACATAATGCATTAATTAAGCAGCCTAAAATATTCCAAATTTTCTTTACCTGCTCGTTACGCTTTGCTATTTCCAGTGAATGCTGAATCTCCGAACACTCGAAGTTTGGGGGTGAGTGGGGGGGAGGGGGAAGCAATACTTTGTATTCTCATGCTTTTTAATTGCTTTACATAAATTGTTGAGACCACTATTCTGGACCAAACCGATCTTTCAGTATTTCAAAAGAAGACATAGCCAGCAAAACATTTTGTTTAGTCTAGGGCAGTCAGTTAAGCAGGACGTTTTAATCAATAAAACAGGGAAACAAGGGGAAAAAGTAAATAAAATAAAAAAGCAGCCACTAGTAGCTTGCCTTACACCAAAATGTAGGGAAGTAAGCTAAATTTAAGCTAATGGGTTCATACCCCATCTATAGAGTTTTATCTCTCTTCTCTAATGCCCAATGATTATTGGGTATTAGAAAACGAGCTAATCTTTAATATACTTCTTTTGAAAGCATTTATTTTGTTGTTGCTTCAAATGGGACCTTTATGTCTTTCTTTGAGCTGATAAAAAATGCATATCATCCTAATATTCATATTATATCGGCTTTAAGAACTTTGCTAGTTCGATGTATACGCAAATGCACCTTTCGTTTGTCATCAAATCACCACTACATGGTCTAAAGAAGCTCTCTCGTTCCTGAGATGGTCTAGAGCAGGGCTTCTCAGGGTGCATGTATCAGTGCATTGCACAGTGCAAGGTGCAAAATGCGATTATGAAAAGTTGACCTCGGTGCAAACTTCTACTCGCTCTTTCCTTAGGCTTCTCGTTTTTTCTCGCTCGCTTTGCCGTCTCCCTCTTCCCACTTTCAGCGCTGTTTCTTCCTCACTGCACATTGTTCACGTTCGGTTCGCAGTCTTAAACTGCTTAGTTTGGTTAATTTGGTCTGTTCTTTTAATGATCTATACATCACTTATAGCCTAATTTTTGTATAAAGGACGCTCTTCCCCAATGTATTCTTCTCTTTAATTGATTATCTATAGCGTCGTCTATGATGTCACAATATATGTACTTTGTTATGGTGGCGCGAGGATTTGGGACGCTGACCACGTACCACCCTCTAGTACTGCATCACACTCATGACGCCTGTGGTGGCAGAGGTGGAGACACAGCGGCTGGGTGGTAGAGCTAGGCCCGGAAAGGGCTGTTGCGCCTTGTGTTATGGGTGTACTCTGTTATAGTGTCTTTCAACAGATGATTTTCTCGTTCATGTAATTACTGTACTGCAAATGGGGTATTTGGCTCTATGGTGATAACTTAAGAAAATCCCACTCCGATTTAAATGGATTTTGGGCTTGCTTTGTGCTAATGGTTCGTAGCGCCCGTATCATGGCAGCTGAAGGGTCGGAACCCCTCCCCTATTACGGGAATAGGTAACGCCCTGCTCCGATAAAAACAGTTACAGAACGCACATTCCACCACACAAATGCGTCACTCTCGCCATTTGCTTACACTTCTGACACTGGAAGGACTAAAATTGTGGTGAAATGAAATGGAAGGATGGAAGTGGAAAGGAACCCAGGGTTCGTCTAATGATCAAGGAAACTTGGGAGAAAAACATTCAGTCAGATTGGTTGGTCATCGAGTATGGAACCCGGGACCTCTCGAATGCGTTGAGCCTGAGACACCACGCTTGGTAAGAACTGGCACCAGAAATAGTTAATGCATTCATTTTCTCATCTCCGAAAAAATTGGAAGGTCTGAAAATTCCCAAGTCACTGAGATATTAAACTTTATGACAACAACAAATCTGTAAAATACTGCAGCAGTTCAGAGTGAAGATGATTAAATCGAGAAGCACGTGTGTTAGAGCCTCTATATATGATTAACTTCATTACAATGATTTATATTATCTCACCCATGATACTAATTAAAGTTTTTCTGTTGCAGGTAAACTTGGGAACCTACAACGTTTTTGAATTGTGTCCTAGTCACCACCTTTACCGCTAGGAGCACTGTCGCTGTTATCTTCAAAATGGCTTCTCCGCAGGAAAAGGCTCAGTGTGTTCTATGGCTTGAGGAAACGAAATCTCCGACTCATGTGCAGCGAATATTTAGGGCAAGTTATGGAAGGAACCCACCTGACGTGAATGATGATGGCCATCAGCCCCCTTAAAAACGATCATGGCAAAAGTCATAGATAAATTTCAATATAAAATAAAAATACCAGTAAAAAGCAAATATACCTAAGTATACCAAACAAAGAGGCCAAAGCCGTAATTTAAAAAGTCATAAAAAGATCGAAAAAATATGAAATTTTAATGTCTAAGGTTCTAACTCCTTAGGTTTTTGTTTACTCTTTTGACCGCCAACTTCTGCAAGACTGACAGGCAGCTGCAGAGAGTCTCGAAGATGCGCTAGGGAAACACACTCTAGTAGCATGTGATGGACCGATGAATGGTTGTTGTACAGCGAACAAAGAGGAGCAGGGTTCCGTTTTGAAAGGTAACCATAAGTAAGATTGCAATGGCCAATGCGTAAGTTAGCCAAAATCATGTTCTCGTGGAGAGATACGCGAGAGGAGGTTACCCAGTTTATCAAAAGTTCTTTCACATCTCTAAGCTTATTCCCGCGGAGAGCTGACCACTCTTCGGGCTCCTGACATGAAGTTAACAACACATTAGAGTATAAAAAGGAATGGTAGACCATCAGTTTCTAAGAAATTGTTGATCGTTCGTTAGGCCACCGCTAAATTCAAATAGCCAGGCTATCGAATAAGTATTCGTATCACGGAATACAGTCCACAAAGGGGCACTAAGTAACCATTTAAAGTTGGTATCCTTACAATCCAACTTGTTCAGACAATACTGAAATAACATCGTTCAAGGCATGCAGACTTTGCTACAGACATGTTACGGCGGATTGTTGAGGATAATGGTTTTACCAACGTATCTGATTTTCATTTAAGCGGAGTAGTCAATTGGCATAACGTGAGAATCTGGGGTCAGAAAATCCACATGTGATAACAGAATACATTAGATAGTTCGAAAATCAATGTTTGGTATCTAATGCATGATGCAATTATTGGCTCTTTCTTCTTCCTTGAAATATGAGTTGATTCAAATGTATATCTGAATATGCTAACAACTGTGCCATTCCTCAGCTACAGGAAGTGCAACCGACTGTCACCTTACAGCAAGACGGTGCTCTTCCTCACTGAGCACTTGAAGTTCGGAGCTCTCTAAGTGAAACCTTCCCAAATCAGTGGATTGGCAGAGATGACCCCCATGATCCCCAGACATTACTCCCTTAAATTTTTCTCTGGGGCATGTTAAAGATGTTTACAAAACAGTAGTTCCAGTTTCGGGACCTTGCAACAACGCATCAGACATGCAATTGAAGGTCATATCAGAAAATGTGTGGCGTGAAATCGAACTTAAGTTGAATGTTGTACGTGCCCCACGTAGTGCACATTTTGAGGATTTTTAAACCTTTAATTGCTACATATGCCGTTATTCCTCTAATTCCTAAACCAGTTTTCATGTATCTTTCGTAGGCACCTCGGCCGAAGCGATTCGAATAGCCATGATCGTTAGAGTGATATGCAATGGGCCGGCCATCCATTAAAAGCCAAACGTTGCAAGTTCGAATCCCAGCAAGTGCAGTCAAATGCGTATGTGGTAAAGGCGGAGAGGGTCGAAGTAAAATAATCGATGTAATAGCATGCTTAGAAGCTGACGGGGTTATATTTGACTGCAGTTGCATGGATTTCGCTTCTTATTAAAAAAAAAAAAAAAAAAAAGAAAGAAAAGACTACAGTTTCATTGGAAAAAATTAATAGCTTTACATCATAAAACGGCTGCAAATACTTGCTTATTTAGGTTAGCATAACCTAAGAAAGAAAGAGCGAATAAAGTATCTCAAAACTTAACAAGTTTATGTTGCATATACGCCACGCCATTAAAGGGTTGTTTGTTTATTTATCTAAAAGCTTTAAGGGTGTATTCACTGACACATAATTTCAGTTTTATTAGAAGTGCTCATTCAAGAGCTATAGCACGTTACGTTAACAGGGTAATCATTTATGAACACCCTATATAACATCGTTGTCGTCAGCGTTATTTTGATATTTTTTAATTTATTTAATAGTATGATAATTTTGAACATAAATATATAATTATGATTGCCTGTTATAAAGTATTTACTTTTGAAAGTTAGCAACTTTAATCCCTAGTCAGTAAGGTTTCCTTTAGATGCTCGTTTTATGCTCAGATTATGTTCTATCAACCTGCAATAAAATTACAAGTAAGAAATTGCATCCGTTTTTACTACGCATGATGAAAATAAGTACTCTCAACTACGTTTAAAGCAGATCTACATTCCCACTAACACAAACTTTTAAGGACATACATATCTTGTAGAAAAAGACAAGGGCACGCTGCACGTTAATATCTGTCTCTTTAATCTAGTCTAATAAAGAAGCACCTAAATAAAAGGACAAAAGAATGTAGAAGGTGTGCTGGTTATTCTGATATGAGAACGTTGTTCGTCTTATGCAAACAGCGGTTCAGGTTTTTATTCCAAATGAGCATGACCTGAATTTTAACTGCAGTAGAAGGCGAGTCCTTTTAAGCATGATAAATGTAATTACGTGGCATCTTGTTAAAAAATCTATTTCACGTTTTTATTTATAGCAACGTTTTCTCTAAGCCACTCGAGTTCTCCAGGAGTCCTTTTGAGGGTTGTTAAAACCTCTATAGCTCTCACTTTTCTCTAGTTAATAATCACTTGGGAACACTGCATAATAAACTATGCAAATTCAGTTGACTCTGTGTTTTATATGTAGTGATAGGAAAATAAAACACTGCGACATGTACGAATGTAATGCTTATTAGCAGCCTTAAGATAATGCATATGTGAAATTTGAAAAATCCACAGCATATACTATTGCAATTTGTGCTGGATGTTACATATAAATAACAATTTTGTAACGCTTCAAAAATTTAGCCTATATGGTTATTTAAATATTAATTTTTATTGAGAAAACTGCTGCTCACCTTACATTTTTAATACTATTAACACAACATTCAGGTTTTATAGTTAATAAGTTTACAACAAATTATCATGCTCTAGTTTTTATATTAGCCAAATTATCATAGAAGCATTTTTATCTCCTATACTTTAAAAATTCTAATTTATAAATATTTAGTTCTTCTCTTATTGACTCATTTCTTATTCTATCTGCTGTTGTGCATCCTTTTACGTTCTGCAGAAATAACATTTCTGCTACCTGTATTCTACTATCCTTTGCTTTTATTATCCAACTTTCACTTCCATATAACAAAGAAGGAACAGCCAATGCATGTCCATCCAGCTTTTGACTTCGCTTGCCAGTAACGGAACAGGCTGCATAGCCTAAACCATGTAGAAGAAGAAGAAGAAGAAGAAGAAGAAGAAGAAGAAGAAGAAGAAGAAGAAGATGATGATGATGATGAAGAAGAAGATACTTTAAACATTCTTGGTTTTACGATTTTGGTTACTTATTTTTACCAAAACTGGAACATCGTTTTAAAAAATGCACTTCTGACATCCGGCATAACCTTTTTTGAAACGAATAAGTAAAACATTGCATCGGTAGAGCATTTTCAGGAGGGAAAGACCAGTTTGGGAGAAAGCAAGGTTTAAAATTGGACCTGTCCACTTCAAACTCACTTTATTGGTAGTTTAAATGTATCAAATGTAAGAAAAGAATCACATTTTTCTTAAGGCTTAGAATCCTACTATTTTATCGGGGAGATTAGATGTTTCACAAAGTTAGGTTATATTTTATTGTTATACCATCACCTTAAAACGGATTTCATACTATGCATTACATTTATAAACTGAAAATATCGAGGAAAATGAACTTTGCACTTCCATATCAATTTTCCCCAAAAATCTGTATAAAAATGTACAAGAAAAAATCTAATTTAAATATATTTATATATTTTTTATATTTTTTTTCAACAGTATGTTATTCTTTTCGTTTATTTTATTATGTTTTATAGGGAGATTTTAGATTACACTCATGAATGCTTCAAAATTTGCAACATATGAGCGTATAGTTTGTTTTTACAAACTTTCATAAAGGAGATATTAACAATAAAGTTTCATTTAGTGGAACTTAATAATTTTCAGAATCTTCATCAGAGTTTTAGAATACAATGTAATAAACACTATTTTGACATACATCTACACATGATTCCAATTGCCAATCAAAGGAAGGGAATTTGCACAAACTTGGAAAGATGTTTTAAAATATTGTTCAATATAAGATTCTGAAATAAACAACACATATTTTTGCACTTAAGGCTGGAAAAACCACATAGAAATATGGCGAAAAAAAGGCTGCTTAATAAACACCTGTTGCATAAAATGAAGAATAGTGCACATTAGAAGCACACGTAAATTGTATTGTCATTTGTTGATGCTGCATTTTAAAATAAGAGCCTACTCCAGTCACTTTACAGCTAGATATATTTATAAAGTGATTTTTGTATGCTTTCAGTTGTGACTATAAGTCAACATTTTGATGTTATCTGACAATCGATTTATGTCATATACACAACTCGATGATGGTACCGAATATAAGGAATATATGATTTAAAATATAGCTGAAATGCAGATGAATGGATAAATGGATCATTTACCTAATAAAATTAAGTTTTTATATTCAAATTATTTGGGTGCATTCTGTGACTTTAGCTATCTATAAAATATATCTAGAATTATGTTAAAGTAACACTAAATCTACGATTTTACATGCTCATTAAAGTTAAGAAAAATATCCCAACAGCTATTTTGGAACGGTTATTTGGAGCTTAGCATTTGCATAAACTGCAATGGCTGTAACTAATAGTGAGTTTCCCGAACTTTACTGCTCTTTAACCTTTATAAAAGGCCTATATAAAATTAGAAGAATAATAGTGAATAAACAATAACAGAAACCTTGAGCGTATTTCTGTACAGGTACGTCCTCCCCCCCTCCCCCCAATCATCAGAGACTCTAGAAATTGCATTCAAAAGGTACATGGAGAGAAACTTAAATACAATTTTAGCATAGCTTTATGTGTGAAAAATGAAAATATATCACAAACGGCGTACTCACCGAGAGTGCGTGGTTTGTTCCTGCTGTCCAGGCTGTTCCAACTTGGTGCGCGCCAGCGAGCAACGAAGTACTCACACCCAGCAAGAGCCCACCTGCAGCATACAGTACAGCTTGGCACTGGGGCAAGCTTTCGTCACGGATAAATGAAGCGTTGTATAATGACGCTCGCTGTACGTTCCATTTCCTCGCTATAGTCAATGCTGTTTAGGTATACAAGACACTACGGAAGTCCGTCCTTTTCTGTAAACAGAAATAGTATTCTTTCCACAAAATAGTCAAGTGGCTCTGCACCTTAACATAATGACATATGATTTGAACAGTATAGGACTTCCTTCATTAAAGCTATCCTGGAAGGGAATACGGTTCAATATCGCTGGAATGTAGACAGTGAGATCGGAGGTAACAAAACATCCCTTATAGTCTTTTGGTTTTTGCAGAAAGAACTCAGACCAACGATCATGGACAGGCAGGTAAAAATTAGTCTGTTATCTACACTCAACCCATCGTCCCATGGGACATACCCATATAATCATTTGAAAATATAATTAGTGTGGGTTTGATATTGGACTGCGTGAATGAGAAAGTGATAGGGAATGTGATAGTGCGGCTTTAATGAGGTGTGCACATTGTTCTCTTCCACTTTGTTTCAACCACTTCATCAAAATTCCGCATCTGCACTTTGAGGACTAATGTAAGCAGTATCAAGATGTGTAGAGTGTGTATTTTGCGTAATTATAAATAATTGAAGCAGAGAGTTTTCGGCACTGTTGATTGAAAATGTAATGATATACTGACTTCATTGAATCACAAATAATTTCCCTCCTGTGGTATTGATATCTTCGTACTTTGTTTCTATTTAAATGTCACTTGAAGTAGAATGCAACGTTTTGCATGAAAATGACACAGACGACTGTTTTGTTTATGATTAATTGTTATTCTAAGCCCGTTTTCATGAGGTTCCGGGTGTTTGAGGTCAAAAGTGTCCCTTGTGAGAGGACTTTATGTTTTCATATTACCTTTTACTTTATCTCAGGCGTTAGAGTTTCGTATACATACGTTAATTCACAGGTGTTGACGAACGGCAGAGCGCTTTTCTTTTTAACTGTCAACTGCAATGTGCTTTTATATTCACAACCTTCAGTTTAAAAGAAAAAAATTGCTCACGCATAATGTGTTGTGTCAAATATGACACTGTTCAAGGCAAATGAAAGGAGAGACAGAAATGCAGCCATATCAAGCTCTCTAAATAATTACATCATTTTATAATTGTGATAATTATTATTTATTTATGCCAACATGCTTACTGCTGGTGTTTTTAAACACACAAGCCGTGTGTGGGCAATGTTTAAGAGGTTGAATCAGAACTGAAAAATGCAATGTCACAGCCGAGACTTGAACCACGGAAACTCCGCTTATCGAGCGGATGCTTTAACCACTAATCTACCATGGCCAACTTGCCAGTGCAACATTAAATTCCCCAGATGATTCGTACTTTTCCCGGTTTGTCTCACTTGTAAGTACTTTATGTTCCGGGTTTAAGTAACCTTTAGATGGCAATTATTACTCGTATTTATTTATGCCAACAAGTTTACTGCTGGTGTGAAAATCAATCAGTTTGCGGACTCGTACAACATACTAAGCGTTTTTGGTGTTTTTTGTGACATTCTGCATATATACGAGGTGGAAAGTACTGTTTCGGCTATACGTTAAACCAGGATTCTGCATGATTCTTCACTTCATTTGCAGCACTAATACAAGGTCACCGTAGTTTTGTTTGTTAATGCGCATATATAACACGCATTTAACTGTAAACACGTGCACATCAAAATTCATCAGCTTCATTCTGCAGACAAAAGATAATAGAATATGTGTGTACCGATAACGGAAGTCGTTATTATGGCTAGAGTGGGTATTTTGGTGGCTTGCCTTTCATAATAATTAGAGCAAAATATGACAAGCGACGCGACTATATCTGAACCACAGAAGTGTGCCGTTCGATTTTATCAACAAAACCTTCATCAATGTATGTCCAAAATATGGCCCACGTTTCTGCCTTTCTCTAACCATAAGTATTTTTGTGGATTGTTAATAGATTTTTCATCGAATTCATTGAGGCATTGTTGTCCCAAGCCACAAAGGGCGTATTCGCTAAATTTAACAGCGACATGATCAAAGAGACTAGTCACTTGTAAACTGTTGCAGTGTTCCTTTGATTAGCGAGGAAAATCTATAAATGTCATGTATATTATAATTAGAGAAAAATCTCAAACATTTGCGGTTACATGCATATGTGTGTACAGACGGGACAAGTGAATAAGATAGCTCTTGCTCTTCATAATAATTCATATTGAAGGTATCATTTTCATTTTGATCCAATTATAGACAGACAGCACATGCCTACTGGTCGTAAGTTCTATCTGAATGCACAACTCTCAGGAAATTGCTGCGCAAAATTTTCTTTTTTCTCCCCATTTAACGCAATTGTAAGGGTAAATAATATATATAGTTTGAAAGTTATAACGAGAAATGAACAATTCAATGACACATATATTTGTTTATGAAAAGAAATCTTGTATCACTTGAAAAATGAATTCACAGCCCTGCTGTGAAAAATATTGTAACGCCGGACGTGGCGCATAACAGGGAATGGCTGGGGTCAAGCTACTTCACACCATATACCCGGCGCTCTAGGTCAAGCTGTTCCATACCACTTCGCGAGCGAACACGTCACAACAATCAGAGCGATAGAACCAAAAGGGGTTTTCTAGATTGTACATGAATCTTCTGTCGGCCGGCAAGTTCCAGAAAAGGCGAAGTTCGAAAAAGATTTGGTTACGTCATCGCCGGTATAAAAGCTTGCGGAGCACATGGAGGCATGCAGTTTGGTATCAGTTTTTAGTTTGTGTGTGTCAGCCCCGTGGGTACGGTCACGTCGTAAGGAAGATAGCGTTGCAGTTAATGAGTGTCGAGTTATTGTATCATCAAAGTCAACTGTTTGAGAGGCATAGAAGGTGAAGAAAAAGAGAAAATTGTTTGTTAGGGATACGAGCAAAAAACAATTATGTGTTGTAATATCATGAAGGACTGAAGACTGCGTAGCATCAGTAAAAGAGAACTGTGTTTTTGTGCATTCAGTTAGAAGAAAATAACTGGACTTTTGTCACAATTTCTTATTTTGTCAAAATTGATTTTGTCACAATACCGCTTACTTATGGCAGGTAGAGGAAGTATTGCTTGCCAAACACAAATTCAGTTCACTGGAAGTATGGGTTTTAAGAAGCTCTATTTCCCAAAAGAAAGCCTTTTTAGAAAAAGGTTCTGTGAAAAAGAGAGACAGGGGGAGAAATAGGAAGAGAACGGGATTGAGGGAAAGAGGGGATAGAGGCAGAGGGTATAGAGGGAGAGAGAGAGAGACAAGGCGCACATGAACCACATAATTCAGTAGGATAAGGTCAATACATGAAGCTTGAACATTAGTACTTCCAAAGCATGCAACATTAGGTATGTCTTAACTATTTTCATTTATACAGCATACATTTAAGACATTTTAATGATTATTTTTGCAAAGAACTCGAATTTCTGTGAATAGCCTGCGAAATCGTCTTCATTCTGAATACATTTTCTATAACAAATTATCAGTGGCGTACAAAGTTTTTGGAAAATCTAAAGTAATGGAAAGCTTTACTGTATAAAAATATAAGAGTGCATTCATATACTTATACAATATATCAAATAGACTTTTTGGAAATAAAGTGAAACTTTTAAGGATAATATCAGGACATTGCAAGCAAAATGAAATACTGAATGAAGATAAACCAAGGAATTAAAATGTTCAATTAAACAACAAAATTGAAGACAACGAAAATAAGTGGAAATTATGTGAGTATATAATGAATGGAAAGCAGTTATATTTATTATATTTTAATTACAAAACGAGTAAAGAATAAGAATTGGCTGGCAGAGAAAGCTTTCAGAGTTAAAGTGCAACGGGCACTGCCTAAAATATGATTATGCGATGATAAACTTATTAAATAGCTTGTATAAAGCAGGAGTAATCAGTGCCAAATGAGATTAAGTTTCTTTTCTGCTAGATCATGTTTCAAAACTTCCATCGCTGGTATTATCTGATCTGTATTTTTTCGATCGTGCAGCTTGTTTCGTAATCAGTTTAAAATCGATAAAGAACGTAAGCTAAAAACGCAAACAGAAATAATGGTTGGAACAACATAAGCTGGTGAGAGGGTTCTCGTGATGCATTCTATTGGCAACTTGGGGTTTTCACTAACTTCATTCATTCATCTCGGAAACACAGTCGCCCCTGGGTGTAGTCAACCTCATACATAAATGAACACTCCGGCATTTCTCTCGAGATAGAAATGGTTTCAGCTCCCTCGTACAGATGGCGTGGCAGTAACCCAAGGGGGCTTGTATGGCTAAAGGTTTGTCACACACAAATCCTAACATGCATTTTTAAATCTTTTCAATAAGTATCATAGGTCTCCTAAATTGGGAATTTTAACACACAAATTAAGACTATAAGCCTCTAAACGAACTCCACAGATATAACTCTTAATGGGAAAATATTACTGTATTTCATACCTACTGTTAGCTCTTAAATAATTAAAGCAACTAGCAGACATGGCGATAACCTATACCACCTCACGTTTAAATCCGTAACTAAACGAATAGGTACAGGACCTCCTAAATACCGGACCTGACACTGTGATTCAAGATGGCGGCCTATGTGGTGGGAACTACTTATAAACAACTCGTCTACAGGCTACGATTTCAACGCAGTAAAATAAAAATGTTGTGTAATAACACGCCTATTTTGTCAATATGGGCTGTGTTAAAGACAAAAACACTGTCTTAAACATAACCTCAAGTAAACAAAAAAGGATGACAATATTGAACGATAAACCATGGGCAATGAAATATATAACCTTAAATATCATTCATGCAATCTACAGGTCTACATGCCATTATGTAACTGCATTACACACTCAAATTACAAAGAAGATAGACAAAACTGCAAGCAGCATGTTACTTAAATAAAACAGAAGTGTTGACATTGAGTTGATTCAATTATTAATCATTGCTTACATTGTTTGTCACACTTGTACAATCTACATAATGTTATATACCTACACAAAACATACTATACTGGATGGCTGATATACAAATGCTGCCATATAGCATAATTAGCTACCTACTAAATTCAAAAGCTTTAGGGTGGAAATTTGCTTTTACTATTACTGAAAACTTTTGATTACTCAGTTTGCAACAACATATTACTCAGCACTTCATGACACTTTATTTTACAGGGGGAATCCACAAAAGCAGATGAAATATTAAAAATAATAACCGTAAAACAGCACTTTAAATGAAATATATGAAATACGTAATCTTAAATCAGCATTGTAAAGCAACATTGTGTTAGGTTAGGTCAGTGTTGTATATTAGTGGGGTGACAGGGTCCTGTTATCGAAATATTTACAATTTGGGCAGTGTTTATGCAATCATTTCAATGCAAATGCATTAATCAATCATTGTAGCATATATTACACTCGTTTATACACATTCATTAGCTAAATATCCACCGCATAAGCGAAATAAAACCACTTCATCGCACGTACGAAATTTTCTTATAAATAAAACACGAAGCTTGAGCGCACAATGAAACTTACAAGATCGTAATCAGCAACTAAAAACTGCATCCATTGCACGGTTTCATTCGTTTTCTCGAGCGGCCGACTTTGTAAATATTTACCAAACTTTGCTATAGTCTACAGTTTTACATGCAGCAACATAACACATTTCTTCTAAACTACAGCTACACATTTAAATTACAAAGACAAAAGATAATGTATAAATACAAGCAGCATACTACTTACACGAAACAAACTGTTGGTGTTGCAGATGCCACTAATTGAGTTCACTCGAAATTATTGTCTTTCACTATTCACCATGTTATATATACACCGGCAACTAATACACATAACGCTGCAATTTATAGTAATTAAATACTGAATTTAGAAGCTTTACGTTGTAATTTATCTTTTGTTTTAACTGAAAGTTTCTGATTTTTAATTTGCATCCGGGAATGCAACAGTTATGGGGCATTGTCATGTATGAGGTTAGGTTCACAGAACACTCTAGTAGGGTTAGGTTGTAGTATGGCAACAATAACATACACTACTGGAACAGTTTTTCTTCAACAACCACTCACCACTGTGACCGTGACACAAATTGTACTTGCAAATAGATAAATTAACCACACTATACGGCTAATGTAGCCATAGTCCTAGATGGAACACAATAAACATGAACACGTGGTTAAACACACGGCACAGTTAACACGTTATTAGATTTATTCCCGTTCCCTATACTGCCCAAATAAAACTTTTGAAACACTCGCTTTGCTAATATGAAGGCAAACTTACATATGAATTATTATAATAAACAATAACTCGAAGACATAAAATAATACGAAAAACAGCGTGTGGAAACACCTCAGAAATCACTCCCATCAGCCGACGCCATTTTTGTACTACTGGGATGCCAGGGTCAGGTCCGTTAATCCAGAGGGTCCTGATAGGTACCGTGGCCACCTTACCATCCGCTTGGGTAAACCCAGGCGACTCGTACTCACTCCTGGACTCACTCCTGAGACATGGCGAACATAACTTCCTTTCCAATTGATTTTATCTTCCCCTGTACTCATGAAATTATTATACAATGATCTAGATTTTATGGTAGTAGTAGTAATTATTATACTTCTTCTTATAATAATAACAACAACAACAACAACAACAGCAATAACAATAGCAATAGCAATAGCAATAACAACAACAACAACAACAACAACAATAACAATAATAATAATAATAATAATAATAATAATAATAATAATAATAATAATAATAATAATAATAATAATAATAATAATAATAATAATAATAATAATAATAATAATAATAATAATAATAATAATAATTATAATAATAATAATAATAATAATAATAATAATAATAATAATAATAATAATAATAATAATAATAATAATAATAATAATAATAATAATAATAATAATAATAATAATATAATATAATTAATTACCAGAATTATTCGTTATTAATATGCACTTCTTAAACTTTATACATATCTTGAAGTAGCAAATCTCTGTTCCTTTGTTTCGCGTAGCATAGAATTTCAAAGCCATATATGTAAGTCCATTTCAGTCTCCAGTATTATCTTGTAGCTGCAACAATAGTTGTAAGGCAATCATTTCTGCAAACTCTTTCCTTTTTTATAAATTAACCCGGGTTACACGAAATCGATAGGAAAATAATCTTTGTAAGAACTGTATTAAACATTTCTAAAAAAAGCTGACTGCTTGTAAAAAACCTTATGTTATTGTATAAAGCTAGATTTGTCTTTAAAGTTTTCATATTGTTATTTGATGCGTAATTTTGAAACGCACATCGTTCATGACTGTTTCATACCATATTTTGTTTTCGAACGTTAATAAATCTTAACCCTAATAGAATTAGATCAACCTGGATCCTTAATTGGGGATGGTGAAATTTATAATACTATTGTAACTGCTCATGCCTTTATTATAATTTTATTTATAGTAATACCTATTGTAATCGGCGAATTCGGAAACTGATTAGTTTCTTTATTATTGTTCTAGCAATATACACATATTTTGTATGGTATAGGTAATATGTTGATTTTGACCCTACAATTTAGTGGAAAGCTCGCAATAACGAAAATACAGAAACACCTGACGTATTACATTAAGATGAATATATTTATGCGGTATAGTTTATTATACATAGTTTCCATAAACTATTCTTATGAAAGCTAATTTTTTACCTGTTTATTTTTGTTCGAGATAAACTGTTGCCCACATACTTTCATTTTACATTTCGCTGAAGGAACCAGCGAATAGTCAGAGAATAGCCAGAACAGTCAGATGTTTAAAAGCGAGTTGATACATTCTAATATTGAAATTCCCTACTCTTTCCAATGCAGTACATGTCTAACTCTTTGGTTTACCAGCTATTCGCTTGCTTATAAATACATTCAGGGAAACGGGATTAATTCGTAATAGGAAAAGAGGGGTAAAACGGCCTTTGCTTACGGAGCAGAAATTAGATGAAATCGGAGGACAGTTAGAACGGTCATCTCGAAAATCTCTTAGGCGCCTTGCACAACACAAAATTAAAACAAAATATCAGAAGAGATACTAAAATTATAATGACAGCTGAACTAATGCCTGTGGATGAACATTTCCTTAGAAGGAACCGTAGATGTATCGTTGTGGATGGACGCCATTTGCAACATCTGTTGTAATAAGACATGTTTTATGTTTATTCTGGTAATAATTATTGTTAATGTGAATTGAGATTTGATTTGACCTACATACATGTGTAAGCGGGAGACGGGTCATGGGACTGCCAGCCAAGTGTGCCGCAAGTGTCCGGGAGACGGGCCGTGCGCCTGCTGGCCAAGTTTTGTAGTAAACGTACTGTAAAAAAATGCTTCTGAATGATGTAACTTCATAGGCTATTTCCAAAAGATTCAGGATATACATTTTATTTTGCATCTGATATCTTACATATAATGCTATTCTAATGAAAATCGTTAGTCAATTTTGACAAAATCGAACATTCTCCACGTAAAAGTTAGCTTGGGGTGCAGCAGTTTAATGAAAATCTTTGTGTCGCATGTGTGAAAGACGCTTAACATAAATACCATGTTTGGTATTTATAGAATATTTCGTTTTTGGGTTATAGTGTTCGAACACACATACCGGGAACCTTTTTAAAAATTATTTCCTCATATTCAGGGGCTTCTAAACATACATATACCCGGTGAAAGCTAAATATCGACATTTTGGGTGGAATACAATATTTACTTTTTTTTATTATGGGTAGGTAGTATAGAAAGAAAATATAGCGACTTCAGAGATATAAAAACGACTGCGCATATTTGCAATACATTAACGATGAAACCCATTCTTCTTTCGGTTCCATCTCCGTTTTACTACTTTAGCGTCACTGCTTCACCTATCAGCTTCTCTTGCACAACACCCTAGAGATTCGTCAAAAAGCCAATGAGCGGCGTAGGCGAAAAGTTAAATCACTTCTTCTCTTTGTAAGATCTGTCTGCTAGCTAGCTCCAAAAGTTCTGGTATAAGGTACTTAGAAATCCCTTAGAGATTTGACCTAGAGAGGAGGGAGAATTAAATTTTCTTCCATACCTGACTAGTTTATAAGTAAAAATTGTAACACAATCCATAACAATATTAAATAAATACACTATTGTAGCAGAAGACAAACATCGTACTACAAAGCAGGACTAGTGTATTGACCTTGAAGAAAGCAAATATAGGCCTCTGATCACAGGCAACCTTCCATAGACGATGCAACTTAGATAAACCTATGCTTTACTGTAAAACAATTACATTACAGAGCAATAATCATTTGAACTGGAACAGTGTTACAATGGAAGATGTAATAGAAGCAGCAAGTAATTTATCCCAATATTATAGTTGTAATGTCCGTGGGCTATCAAATCAGTTATTAAAAGTAATTCCAATAATTTCTTTACTTCTGATGGTTATCTTTAATTCGTGACTAAAACAAGGAATATTTCCCGATTCCTTAAAAATGGCAAAAATTATTATTCTGCATATGAAAGGTAATATAACAAATTTTAAAAGTTATTGTCCTGTGTAATTAGTTCCCATAATACAGTGTTAAGCAGTTTGTATCATTATTTTAAAATAATAACTTGTTTGCACCAATACAATTTCATTTTACAAAAAATAAGTTTACCATTTCAGCATTAGAAAATGCGGTAGATCATATTTGAGAGACTTTTGAGGACAAAGGTTATATATCACTTATTCTCTGTGATCTCATCAAGGTTTTTGATGGTGTTTTAGCAGAATCTCTTATGTTGAAGGTATTATGGTCTGAGTAATAACAGTTTAAAATAATATAATCTCATCTGACAGGAAGAAAGCAGTATGTCTCTGTGAATAATAGAAATTGACATGTTATTGATATAAGTCACGGGATGTCTCAAGACTCAGTATGGATCCACGTTTGGTTATTATAATGATTAGCAATCTTGCTTATAACCTACTAAACGTGCCAATCCTTTATGAAAATGAGTCTACTTACAGACCACACTTGATGAATTGGATTGATGTGAACTAATCAATCACAGTAGTAACCCTTGGAGTCATTTGCTTACTTCGAAGGCTGTTTACTGGTTAGGTTAGAGCTTTGTACCTAAATGTTCATGAGATAATTTAAATTTTACTTATAGCTGAAATAATGTAGAATTTAAGTGAATGTTGAGGGAAGTGGAAAGCATCGATCCATCCAGTGCAATGGATTGCACGTGCAAGAACATTGTTTCCGAACTCTCAAGTCACCAATCTAAATCTTATAGGAGTCTAATCATCAAGAAAGTATTCTGCGTTATTAATTGTAACTACATATGTTTAAGATGTTTTCAATGCAAACGAACTTTCTGAAAACAGTCTGTAAAATCCTCTTCAACTCTTGCATAACTGGTAGACCTAAGAGAGGGACGATATCTTGCTTCACAAAGATGCAGATTTCGTTAAAGCACACAATTTATTCAAATATCTTTTATGCGTTATCAATTTCGGATGTATTCCGCGTTATTGGTTTTAATTTTTGAATACTTATACTTTTCTCAAATGCAAAGTCGTTACTCATTTCTTCTTCTGGCCATGGAAGAAGAAAACAAGTGCAAATCATTACAGAGCGGCCACGTTTTTTAAACATCTGACTATAGCTTCAATATTCCCCTATGCTTGTTGTACCTGTCAATTAATATGAAGTAGAAGGATAAGTATTTGTAAGATTAGAGTGCGTAGAGGAGGTTACATGAGCGCAATTATAGCTTCATTCTTCACAGAGTACGTAGATTTATAAATTTTCTACTCCACTTAAGTGTAGTCCAATATGACTGAAACATTTTATATTTTAGTATTCAGCTTCTGAAAGCTTTTTGGTCATTTAAGCCTCCGTTAAGGCGGTAAGATTGCACTTTCCAATGGTGAAAGAACTATGAAAATCAATAGAGTGAATTTCCGAACTTTCCTTGGTTCCCCGCCCCCTCCCCCCTCACACACACACAGTTTTTCTAACTGTTTTTTTTACTCGTTGGGTCAACGCATCACGTATTAACCGTAAAATCGCCATACAGTAATTCAAGATCCAGGAACGAAGGTTAGCTGGGAACGTGGTCAGAGGATGGATTTTTATAAAGGAAGCTTAAAGGTTGTCTATTCTAGATTTCAGCCATCATATCTTGGACAAGCAACTTACCAAAGCCCGTGTTCATGTTCCACATTTGTGTAGACTATGGGGTCCTAAATTATTATTTGAAGTATAATGCATCCTCTAATGAACATTTGATTAATAAGATCTAGCCGGTATCTTGGTGTTTACATGAGAGCTTCGAAAGCTGTATTCAAAAGATTCATTTGCAATTCCTCATAAATGTCTCAAACAAATTGGCTTAATATTTAAGTCAACAAGGTGGCTTGCTGTGATGTTTTCGAAAATCTTCGTCTAGCATATTTAAATGATGCCCGACTCAATATAAACTTCGAAGTTATGGAACTTTGATTTTTTTTCGCAGGGAGGCAGACATTTTGTAACTTATTTTAAGTAACGAACCTCAAAATGGCGAAACTTAGAATTAGAACTTTTGGATATATTCTTTTAACTAATTTAACAGTTCGTGTTTGATTTAGAGCTTCAACCATTTAATTAAGAAACTCTTTCTTTCATGCTTACAAACTCTGCGGTAGGTATGGAATAATACTAATTAAAAAGTATCCCTATACTCCAATGAGAATCAGACCAGAAATTGTCAGAAAAAGAGAGATGAGCAAGCTAAACACTCGACCATAGAGATAATTAGAGAAAGGTTGTTTTAACGACTATTGTAAAATATGCCCATTCCTAAAAACAAAGATGTAGCTTGGGTTTTTAATAAAAATAAATATTTCCCATTTTAGCTAAAAAATATTTATTGGAATAATTACATAAACTCACTGGCTACATTTCAAATAGTCACCACCATTGTTGAGGCATTTATTGTAACGGTACACCATTAATTGTATGCCCAACTCATAGGATTCTGCCGCCAATGTCCGCAGCCATGAAGTCACTTCATTCTGCACCTCAGCGTTACTGTGAAAACGTTTTCCTGCCAGAAAACGCTTCATGAGACGGAGGAGATGAAAGTCACTTGGAGCAAGATCGGGTCTGTAGGGTGGATGCTCTAAGACCTCCCATCCAAACTTATTCAACACATTTCGTGTGGCGTTGGTGGTTGTATGGGGTCTTGCATTTCCATGCACAAGCGTAATGCCTCTGGCGCCACCAGGGACACTCAACCATCACGGTCTTCGTTCTGAATCTTGGTTCTTCCTTCCGTGAATTGCCTGCACCATTGTCTTACCACACTGTCACACATAATGCCCTGTCTATACACGTGACACAATTGACGATGGATCTCTGCTGGACATTGCTTTTGAGCATGCAAAAATCGTATTACTGCACGAACCTCGCATTTGGCAGGAGACAATATTTGAGAAGCCATTTTCTCCTAGCACAGAGCAGTAACTACTGCCGTCACAAAACTGAAACTTTACTGCAATGTTACCATATACTTCCTCTCTTCTCCTGCACACGCGCATTCCTATCCGTCTGGTGGTGCCATCTCTGGATGCGATCGGGACTTACTTTCTGGATGCACCTCGTATGAAGACCGCAGAAGCATTTACGTACGCAGTGTATACAATAGCTACTGGTAAAATCTCTTTAAATTATATTAAATAAAATAAAAAGAAGTAAGTGAAAATAACATGTATCCAGAATGCATCAAGCATGTCTTCTTAAATTTGTAAGGCAGTTCAGACCATCAGGACTCACAGACATAGGACATGCTGTGAATTGGAACAGGCGATTTGTCTAAATCTGGAAATCTAGAAGAAGAAAAGGAAAATAAATGTAAAATACGTGCTGCGCAAATACAGTCGGTCTGGGTGGCTCAGTTGGTTAGACGCTGGTCTACTGATCCCAAGGTCGCGGGTTCAAACCCGGCCCAGGCCGATGGTTTTTAAGTGTGCTTAAAAACGACAGCTCCATGTCAGTAGATTTACTGGCATGTAAAAGAACTCCTGCGGGACGAAATTCCGGCACACCGGCGACGCTGATGTGATCCTGGCAATTGACAGCGTCGTTAAACAACAAAATATTTTTTTTGCGCAAATACAAAAGGCATAGTCAGTCATTTGTTGATATATTCTAACAGCAATCTCAATCCTGCGT